>VZSF01009127.1:343123-465925 GCA_013398295.1 Chionis minor
GCTCCCGGTGGGAGCCCCGCAGGCGCCGGCCGCAGTGCGCTTACGTCGTGGCTGAAAACACATCTCTAACGAGGAGGGGAAGCCGCGGAGGTGCCGGTGTTTAACCCGCAACGCAGCGGAGCGCGGCCGCTGGGGACCGTTTTTTTTTTTTTTTTTTTTTTAATACCTTTGTTTTCAAGGTCCACTTAGTTCTGCAGTAACCCTGCCCCCTGGGAATCAATTTCTTAACATGAGAGTAAAAAGAGTTCATGTATTTTGTGATCCAACATCCCTTAGAGTTGGAGTTTCATTTCATAAATANCTATACGTGGTGTGGGCATTGCTTGGGGCTTTTTATTATTATTATTATTATTGGATCCGCGGGCAGGCTGCAATGGGAAAGCAATGGGTGGAGAAGTTCAGCATCTGGAGGGGCTGCTCGTAGCAGCCTGGTTTCGTGATGTACCGCAATTATTTGCGAAACTCCTTTAGAGGGAGGAGGTATGCAAGGGTCGGGGAAGGAAAAACCGTACCAGAATTTCAAAGATGTGGCCTGAGGTAACCAGCTAGCTGTAATTTATTTTGGAGAGCGAGAATAATGTGAATTGCAGTCGTCTTAAAAAAAAAAAAAAAAAAAAAAAAAAAGGCGGGGGGGGGGGNAAGCGCAGGGGAAGGGGAAAATGCTGTTGTGCTGTGTGTGAAGGTGTCAAATTGTCAAATGCATTGGTTTAGGGGATGATGGAAATGGCTTGGGCTGTGCCTTGGTAAGATAACGGTCGGCCCAATCCTTCTGCCCCCACGCGGTTTTGGATGATTTCACCCGAGGGAGCGATGCCGGGGAGGCAGCGTGGCTGCTTTCAGAGGGCTCTCCCTGCTACTCACCTGCCTCTTGGGAGGCACACTGTCCTGCACGCTCCGTCCGCCCTGGTAGTTTGCCGGAGAGATGGGCAGATAGTCCTCCGACCCCCGTCTTGGTCATCCTTGCCAGTTCTTGGAAAATCTGGATAGGGCTGGTGGAGTCAATGGGACCATTCGCCAAGCGTGGAGGTGTCTGTGCACAAACAGGCGGCTGCAGAATAGGACTTCTGCACGATAGGAAATGGTACTGGGAAGAATTCACGAAGCTGCCTAGCAAATGGGTTTAGTGCCATCTTTACAGTGCGGTTGTGGGGGAATGTTACAGTAATGATCAGCAGCGTAAGCGCTTGCTTCAGGGTCTCTCTCCCCCTACCTTTCCATCCGTGGCTTTCTAATTCTTGTCTCTTCAGTGAATGCAAAGCCAGAAGACTGCTGGCTGGTAGGAGGGGTCTGACTGCGGACCTGAACTTTTTCAATAACCGCTGTCCTTTGCTGCTAGGAGATTTATTTGTAAACAAGCATTATTTGACAAGTGCTTCTCACAGCATGTCTTCTTTGCCAATTACTACTAAACAGCTCCACTTCTGGGAACAGCTCACCCTGCAGTACGTGAAGCCTAATGCATGAGAAACCTCATCCACTGAAGTCCGACTGCCGAGCCGTATGCCGCTGACAGTTGTCACTGGGTAGGGTTTGAAAAGTTCAGTTTGGCCGCTCCTGGGCTCTGATGAGAGAGATCCTCCCCTGGGGGTAGTTGTCATATTCAGCTGGTTGGGAACTTTTGCTTGGACAGAGGTAGCCATCTTAGACTCGTGAATAAAATTTTCAAAGGTCGGTGGCATTGTTTTTTCTGGGTTTTGTCTTTTATTATCCTTCATTCTGCTCACCATGGTTAAACAACTAGCTGATACCCTGTGCTCTGTAGGTATGTAACACATAGGTAGTTGCATAGAGGATGACCAATTCTCCTAATTACTTTTTTTCTTTAACTTTACATCACCTTTTTTGTTTCTCTAAATCTTACTGTAATACACAGTGACTTAGTAGGGTAAGATATATGCAGTTAACAATTCATGTTGCATGATTTTCTGTTTTACCCTATAGTGGAGGGACACTTAAGGGAAAATGCTTTAAAAATCTAGGTTAAGATTCAGAAGGAAACAAGGTAAATGAAGTGTTCGGGTTGCTTAGAATGGAAATAGCTTTTTGTGAGGGCAGCTGGTTTTCAGAAGCTCCTGCTATTTTTTTGGGGAAGTATGAAGTACACAGACTGTATCATAAATATCTTCATATGTATCTGCAGTTATGGATTGAAGGATAGACATTGGGCAAACAGAATTAATTTTTTTCCCAGATTTTTCCTATTGTAGGGAAATAAACCAAATTTGATTTCAATCACCTTTTCTCAGTTTATAGACTAAAAGCAAAACGTGGCGAAGGATGAAGGCTCAATGCTATTTCATGCATTTTCAAGTATTGTTTAGCCATTATTTTTAACTCTTTAGCAGAGTTCATTGATTCGAGCCGGATATTTTCTTCTTCTCTTTGACTATTTTTACAAATTCAGAAATTAGTCACGAAGAAAATATTCCAAAGAGTACACCAAAAGTATTACACGATTTTGAAGTGCTGGTATTTCAGAAGTACATTATTACTTTAAAATGCGTTCCCTGTGATAATAGGGTGTGAGAGGCAGCCCCGCAGTATGCAACCGGGCTTCCTGCACTTCCTTTACTTTAAAAATGCATGTCTTTTAAGTCTTTCTGTTGTAAGTACTAGGGTTTGGGAAGTGGCTTATATAAATTATTTATGTAAAACACGGAATGAACGAAGGGATTGTTCAAAGACCTCCCCTCCACCCTAAACTTCACGATTTGTTACTCATCGCCTGTGGATTTGGGTTGGTTCGCAGATCTCATTAGGATGTCACCCAGATGACCTTAAAAGTGTCAGCTGGGAAAATTAAAACAATGGAGTACATTACATCTGATTGCTTGTAACAGTCCACAACGTACTTGCATAATTGTCATTAAATAGAAAGTATTTTTCATTTTGGGTTTTTTCGGCAGAAGTAAGTGCTGATGAGGCAGTGCTGTAACAATGAAGCATATTGTTAAGCAAATAAAAGGAAATACAATTTAAATAATGCCATTGACTTGAATAGACAAAGGTGAGAAAGGCAAAATTAGTCTGACTTTGTAATGTCTTGCATTTGCTTTAAGAGTAGAAAGATACTCTTCAGTAACGAACTACTGTGTTTGGTCCTCTTCCTCTTAATTCTTCCAGGCTTTTCTGAAGCTTGCTTTATCTTAATGTATCATTTTTAATTTGAATGAATGAATAAATGAGTACAATTAAAGGGGTGGGTCTGGTGCAGGCGAAAATAAAGGAGGGTTGTAATTTGCAGATTATTCATGCCAGAGCCTGGAATGAGCCTACCTGTTCTCAGTGTGTTGACTTGTGTGTGTGTTGTTTCATACTGACATATAATTTCTGTGTCACAGCACACTGGATAAATGCATATTTAGGTATAACACCACAATATTTATCTTTAATCCGTGAATGAAGTATTTTTCAAGGAGTTTTTTGTGTGTATTTAGTAGAAGCAGATGTGAAAATAGTCTTAATTTTCATATCAGTGTATTGCATTTAGTCTAATGCTTTGGGTAAAAATACACGCGATCAAAACATTTTGTTTATTAGATTGCTTTTAGTAGTTTGGCTTTGTATGTCTTGCATTCGGACAGCTATTGCATTTTATAAGTAGGTGTTAAGTCCGCTAGCATGCATATACCTTGTGTATGCAGAATGGGTGAGTGTGGACACATTTCACTCTGCTCAGAGTGCTTTGTAAGGAGGCTTTGAGGAGGTATCTGTTCTTAATTTCATGTATTGGAATGGTTCCCTGTGTGCTTTCCATGATAGCAGAGCGTAGCCTCACTGCCGTGTGTTTATTTTACTCACAGGAATAATCCCATTAACTTTTAAATTTACTGCAGTGGAATTACTGGTATGAGGAAGGACAGCTAATGTCTAATGGTCTTTTTGGGATCAGTGTGATGTGTGATATATAGCTTTTCCAGAGTTTTAGAATGACTCAATCATGGCTTTAAAATGGAAACTACTATCCTTTTGACAGTAAAACAACATTTGAAATGCAGCACTTTTAAGAATATGACTAAAAGCATTGCTGCCTAATGACATATGTTTAAAAAAAGGGAAATAGACAGTAGCAAAGATTGACTCCAAGACAGTACCTGTTTTCTTTTGAAGCTTATCTTAAAAATTGCAATAAATAGTAGTAAACGGGTGAACTGTCTTAAACGGAACCACTGACAGACCATCTGCTTATAGTATCGTAAATGTTGACGCCATAATTTGATGTATAAAGCAGCTATTTGCACATCAATTTACAGCTGGGTAAACTGCCAGGTGCCATGGGAGAAAGAGAAGAGTTAGTGGGCTTGTCTGACAGCTTCCCCCTCCACTGTGAACTCTCCCACCATTACCTAACTTTTTAACTCCAGTATACAGTCCCTCTCCATGTCTGCTGTTCTCTTTCTGTTAAATAAGAAAATGAAATCTCACCTGTAAAGAAATGTTTATTCTTTGCACTAAAATGCAAAGTGTTTTGCGGCAGGCTCGGGAAGGGGGGCAAGTGGGAGCAGGATTTTATAAAATCTGGCAGAAATTGCAAAGCCTGGACAGTTTATTATGTGGTGCCTTGCTCTCTGATCTCGTCGGCTTTACGCTTTATTGTTCCGAGGATTTCTGTGCTGCTTCTGCAGGAATACTTCTTTCCAGCATGCGTGGAGCGAGTGCAGAGCCCTTGACCTGGGAAGGTCTGACAGATTGCTCGGATTGAGCAATGGTGCTGGACACTGTTGGCTTTAGGTTCTTGAGCAAAGTGGAGCTGTTAAATCCCCCCAGTCTTCCTGACTTGGAGCTTCATTTTTAGCGGTCCATTCCTGTAAGTGTGCAGGTATGTACATTCTTGAATAGAGACAAGCTTTAAACATTGCTCAGGGATGTCAGGGAAGTAAGACCCTGCTCCAAAATAAAAAGGAAAACTTTTTTGGCAAATTATTTCAAGATCCACGCTACTTCTTTAGGAAATAAATCTAAATCTGTATGTGGTTAGAGGGCAAAATGAGATGTAAAAAAACCCAAATGCACACAGATCAGTCACTTTGTAGAAGCACTGAATTTTTTAGTTACTAAGTGCTCACTTCTGTGGAGGAAAGAGTACATCTCTTTAGCAGATACTCAGCCATTAAAAAGGTTTAAAAAAAAAAAAAGAAAATCTTGTGCTTATAGTAAAACATCTAAACACAGAATTGCAGTATCTGTCATAAGTGCACCTTTCTCACTGACCTCAAGTGCTGGTGAGAGGTGGGGCTTCATTTCAACCAGGATGGACTTGAAATAGATGTTTTTCTTTACTCAAAGAATGTTGCAGAAATACTGTGTTAATGATTGCATTGGACTGAACGATTTTTTTTTTTATAACTTACTCTTTACTAAACTCATTTTCTTTGATCTCTGCAGTAAAATTGCTGTGTATTTTAAAAGCTCGTAGGGAATCCTTTTTTCCTCTGAAAATATATTTTGTTCTTAAGATGTCCCTGTTCTTTGGCACAGGCAGAATGGAGAGATGGATTATCTTCTGTCCTCACATCGTGCCTGTCCCTCGCTCTGCTCTGCAACTGGCTGGACATTGAGGTGACAGGTTTTTCTGAGGTGAAAGCGTTTGCTGCCCAGGTTGCTTTCACAGCCAGCTCTATTGGCAAACTTGAGCACTGGCCTTCAGTGGCGTAGGTCTCTCTAGGGATTTGTTACCCTTTCAGTTGTCGCTTTGACCTATTATATCTCTTACAGTCTCAGTTTTGGTATATGCTATGGCTTTGGTCAGTGCAGTATCTGAGCCTCTCTGAAGGTTTAATGTGCTTATCCTCTTGGAGGCAGACAGCAATTATCCCTGTCTTCTGCAAGGAAGATAGTGGAGAGGGGAGGGTCAGGAGGAGATGTAAGCACTGCGATTCGCAGCGCTTGACTTCTGGGTTTGGGAGGTGATGGGTGGCTCTTCGCAGAGGGCCAGTGGCATGTTGCCTGCTGTGGGCGAGGGTGCTGGGACCTGCAGGTGGCTGTGGGCTGCATGTATGAGGACAGCCTTCCCGCTTCTGCTTTGCAAAGAGAACTGAGGAGGCTTTGCGCCAGAATAATTGCCATGGGAGCATTCAGTGCATGCTGGGACTGTCTCACTGGTGGGGTTGGTGGTGGGAAACACCTCATTTTCCCTCACTCTTCCCTGGTATTGGAGTTGTGCAGGAGGCATGTTAGGAGAACTTTGACCAGGTAGAGCTGCCCAGGTGACCACTAGCTGTAAGGATGAGAAGGTGACGTAGCATGTACTATCACAGCAGATCAGGAAATACCTATACGAGCTGGTCTGGCAGCCCTAAGGGAGAAGGTGACTCCTGCCCTTCATCTTTCCCCTGGCAAAGTCTTGAGCATCAGCGGGGTGTCAACTGGTACGGCCCTGAGCAAACAGTGCATTGATGGGTGGAGAGGAAGCACTCCCCTGCAGAAGGTGAGAACTTCTAGGTTTAGGTGGCTGTGTAGCAGGTATTGAGCCTGTAGGAGAGAGGGTAGGACCCTGTGCTTGCAGGCTTTCATGCCAGCTACTTCTTTTTGGTGCAGGTGGCAGTGCTGAAGTGTCTTGCCAAGGTATTAACTCCTGGATTCTCTAACCTGGATCACTTACTGTTAGAAAGAGGTCAGAACAACCAGATTGAACTTTGTAATTCTCTGAGGGGACAGAGAAACACCTGGGAGGAAATAAATTATTCAGCATCAGTAATGTACATTTCATAATGTTTCTGGGTGGACCTGTATAATTTTTCAGACTGTTTTCCATATCCCAAACCAGTGAAATTACTTGGGGAAACTATCTGCATACTTGCCTTTGTAAGTTAATTTAAAAAAAAAAAAAAAAAAACAGTTATTTTGGTTTATCTGTCTTTGTTTTACTAATGTTCACATGCAGTTTCTTCTTAAAGTGTGTTGGCAATGTGCAGTTCCCACTAGCAACTTCCAGCCTCGTCCCTCAACAGAAATAGAAGGGATAAACTGTCAACCCCACTGAAAAGCCAATAGATCATCTTAAACATTTTTTTTGCTCCTGAATGCTATCTAAGCATTATGTCAGTTCCTTTTTTTTCTACTTGAGTGAGCTCAGTGGCAGCAGAGTAGTCATTATTGTCAACAGGAAGGCTTTATTGGTGCTGGACAGTGAGGTCTTGCAAGTCCACTGGTAGTGAAAGCTGACAGCCTTGACAGCTCTGGATGTGGCTGTGCTGAGTTGCTTTCCTTTTGTTGAGTTTAGTTATATGCGTAACAGAATTTGTCCTTGTCTTTTAGGATACCTTTTAGGAACAGGGACCTCACTGCTTTTAGCTGCTAATGCTCTGATTTTGGGAAGAAGGTGAGATTTCACCTCAGCACTGCCAGCAGGTGTTTTGATTGCATTGTGAAGCTGTTAGGATTTTAGGACTTGACTTCATGTGAGTGCTTAATAAAGTTCTTGCTTTAAGTAGAGCCTTCAACCATTTGCAGATACCCTGGGTCTGCAGGCGGCACTGGTATTTTGTTTCTCCATGCAGGCTGGTTGTCATGTCGCTGGTTGCAGTGCTGGTCGTATCTTGCCTTCAGTGGAAGCTTCTTTTTCGTTCTCAATGGCAAGGTGATACTTACTCAGATGGTTTCCCCAAAAGATTTGTGCTGCAGCCAGCTTGGAGGTCTCCTATTTTGTTGGTACAGTGTTGTTTCCAGTGGGTCTTATGAGTGGGGCTGGAAGGATCTTACTGGATTTCTTCACAGTGAATAATTCCTCTTCAATTAAATAGTGATTTTGGTGGGAATGGGACTATTTGCCATTTAAAAAAAAGAAGGAAAAAGGAAACTATACTGGAGTTTTTAAGTTTCCAGACACTTTAGTGTCAAGCTAATAATCACCTGACCACTTCTGCTTTTAAGTTATGTGTGGTGGGAAGAACAAATGACTGTCTGTTGTCTTGAGTGCAAGTCCTTCTAAGGAAAAAAAATCTGCAGTTTCCTATTTGTTTTAGTGGTTATCGAAGTGCACTTTTGGTCCTGCTCCCTGGAGCTACGGCTGGTGCTGTGCCTGCCAGGGAAAAAATGCAGCCAACCCAAAGAACTTTGTCAAAGGGCAATATCACACCCCTCGTAAACAGTGTATTCAAACAAATTACAGACATAATGCAGAAATTACTGGGTAAAATTCTCTGGCTGATGTTATGATTGCAGTTGTCCATCTGGCCTTAAAAACCTATGAATCTGTGATGCAGATTCTAGCATTTTGGCTCTTGCTATAAAAGGGAATCATGAGAAAACTTAGAGCAGAATGAAGCCAACATAATAAAATATAAATCTGCAGTTAATATTAGTTTGTGAGTTCATTAAGTAGTGTGTATTTTCTTCCTCCAGTGGGCTATAAATAATAGGTAGTGCTACAGCTTGCACTCTGCTGTAGCTGGTTTCCACTGATGGAAATGTTTCCAAGGTTCTTGCCTGCGTGTTTTTTGTCCCAACTCAGAGTAACTAATTAATGCAAAACATCTGCTCACTGATGACTTTGATTTCTTTCAAGAGTTTATTTTTTTCATTTGTTTTTGCTTTCTTGGGTTATTTTGGACTGTCACTTGTTGGAGCGCCTTGGATTTATACTTTTTGAAGAAATACTTGGCACAAAAGGGAAAACAGTTGGGAAATGAATGGCAACAATACCGCAATAAAACCAGTGAAGATTTATGAAGCGGGAAAACTTTGACTCGTGATGATAAAGAGTCCTCTGTAGTCAGCGTGTCTTGGTAGTGTTGTGAACTTCAGGGGTGCAGGAGGAAGGACGGGGAGTGTGCGGTGTAAGGAGAAAGCGGCTCTGTTAGTGATGATGTCTTTGGCAGCTATACCCCCTGTCTTGGGGAAGAGGAGGAGTGCAGAGGCGCGAAACTTGGTGGAAAGCCTGTGATGCTATTCAGGAGACCTCCCAACGAGGGTTCGGTGCAAAGCGCTGCTGTTGCCCCTTGTCGTGCACCTTGACTCCCATCCAGCAGAGCGTTTCACCTTGTGCTTAATTGGCAGTGCGTGAGTATTCTCATGAGAGGATTCTCGCATGTATTTTACCTGTAGTTGCTCCCACAAGCTCTAAGTGTTGGGTCAGAGCTGGGGCTACCTTGATGTGGCTCTGACCCTTCCATGGGTGGCTGCGTCCCGTGGAGCGCCAGGAGCCAAAGGGTGCCAGGAGCTACTGGAGAATGTAGGAGCACTTGATTCACACCTTTTTTCATATGGGAGTTAAGATTCAGGTTACCCAAAACAATGTTCAGATTCCTGTTCAATTTGTAACAAATGTATTAAAGCAGAGTTTTGCTTCAGTTGTTTAAAACAAAACATTTTGATTCAAATGTTAATTGTTTAAAAATGTGCTACTTTAGAAAATCATTTGGTGTTTTGAAATATTTATGCAGGCTTTAAGGAAGGTTTCTTCACTCCTGTTTGCTTTGTGATGGAAACGGTAGTTAGAGGGTATTGATTTGGTCAAAGAGAATGTTCTTTTCCTCCTGCTTTACGTGTATTTCAGTGAAATAATAAAAAAAATATTTATGGCTTTTACAGCTTCATGGCATAAACTCCATCAGCTTTTGATATCCTAACCGTTTTGCCTGTTCTAAAGTGATTTGTCAAGGATAAACTTTGGTAGAGCATGCCCTGTGGTAAGCAAATGGTGCTGCTGCAGAGCAGGACTACTCCAGTGTATAAGGATTTATTGGAACACAGCTCAAAGACCATGACAACCCAGAAGAGTTCAGTCTTCCGTATGCCTGCAGAGACTTTACCGTGGTGTGGGCAATGAAGGCTTTCATGGAAGATCCTTAGATGCTGAAATGGCAGGAGGATGTGTGGCTGGTAGTTATGAGAAATGCTCAGTGTTTTAGCCTGTTGGTGAGGGATTTTTGATTTTTTTCAGCTTGGTTTTTTTTTTAATTTTTTTATTTGAAATTGGAGTGAAGAAAATGAAGCTGCTTCAGCTGATCCTGCTCCTGACCAGAGCCAGAGGAGCCATCTCACTTGAGTGGTATGACCAAAAAAATCTGTGGATCGGTGGCTTTTACTTGAGGCATTGTGTCATCATGACAGACCTGTCCCCCTTTTGTCTGGGCAAGCTAATGCTGCTGCATGGCATTCTTTTAGGCCGCCGTGTCAGATGGGGTGCTCTGCTGTGTGGGCAGCAATGTTGGTTTAGGTCCATGTTGAATCCCATCAGCCCTAGCATTTCTTGTGCTTCCTTCCAGCCACAGTCGCTGTGTAGCCATAGTGAAGCTGCTAAATGCCATCTGTATGAACGTGGTGGGGACATTTGAGTAAAAAGCCGTATTCAGTCTTCCTGTCAGAGATTCCGGAGTGAAAAAATACTATGAATTCACCAGCTAGAGTTCAGGGCAAAGGTTTAGATCACTTCTGGTTTTATTCTAACTTGATTGCTCACCCATAGTAACTAGCCTGTCTGAGAATGAGTGTATGCAAATCCCCCAGGCTATTATTCTGTATTAAAAAAGAAAAAAAAAAAAAGGCTGTGGTATGACTTTAGACTTAATCATCATTTATCCTACCCTGAAGGCATGGAAGTTAATGATGATATAGATCTGTGCGGTTTTGTGTTCCCCTTGACTGAGCATTAGAAATAATTAGGGCTTGTGGGATGGATGCATTGATGGTGGAGATGAGCAGAAAACATTTTTGAATATGTGTGTGCGCCTCTTCCAAGTTTGCTGGCAAAGATACAGGTGCTAAGAGTGTGCTTATGGGCTCTGAGGTTTCTTGCTTGTTCGTCGAGACATAGCTAGCTGGTGCTGAGGAGAAAGGAAGTGGGAATAAATGAGTTTTGTTATTTTAGAGTTATTAGTTTAAAAGCCTCCAAAATAACTAAATAATAAAGTTGTGGGCCAAATATAGTTGCTAGCGATTTCTGGAGGGATTTCTTCAGCGGAGTAAGCTCTCCTGCATCCCAAGGGCTGCTGAGTACAGCTTGGTCCTTGGTCCAGGAGTCCCAAGCTATACAGGAACTGTCACTAGACCTCCTGAGGTATGGAAGCCTTAAGCACTGCAGTTGGAGGTTTTCTTTAATTTATCTCCTTCAGTGACCTGAGTGTTTGGGTTAGATGGTTATTAGACAGCCATGGACAAATGCATGCTGATGGTTGTCACAGGCTGGCTCGGGAAGGAACTGGTTCTGCTGCTTTGGAGGAGACCTCTGGTCTCTTTCTCTATCTTGCTGCAGGTCGAACCAGGGACAGTTTCAGGGTTCTTTTTATTCAGATGCAAAAAAGCTTCATCTTTCCCCAAGCAGTCACACAGTGAGTTATGGAAGCATCTGTTTGAGATGGCAGGAACCCTTCTCTAAAGTCTCTGCTAAAACCGCTTCCTTCATGTTGCATGTATGTACTTTACCTGCTGTTTGCCCACTGTTTCTTTCCCAGCCTGGCCAATCCACAGATTTTTGATGAAAGCCATTTTAGCAAAAATGATGTTCCTTCCAGGCTGGAAGGTGGTGGAAGAGAGGTGGTGCTGAGCCTGCATGGAGTAGTGTAGTGGGTGTGCTGTGCAGACTTCAGGAGGGGAAAGGCTGGCCATGACTGGGTGGCGTATCTAATAGTAGGATGATAGCAATCAACTGTGGTCTCTCCAGCAGTGTGGCATGGGAAGACTACCTGAGAGAGCGTCCTGGAAGTGTTGGTAGCACTGTCACTCCACAGAGCAGTCCAGGCACAGGGGGAGCCTAAAGTCACCTGTGTCATTTGTCTTCTTGGCATGTGAATTTTGGGTAACTGTGCAGCGCCTGTCAAAAGGTGTATCCCATCCTTGTCTATTTATTTTGCTTTATGCAGAATCCTACTAAAATAAGAGAGGAATTGAGCGTTTTCTAACTGGAGATTTAGTATTCAGCTCTGCTGGCTGACTCACCGATAGGAAAATTCCCACTGACTTGAGTTAGAGTTGAATGGGTTGTATTTGGTTTTCATATGCAGAAAATTATTTTGAAATTGAAGTTAATAACAGCAATTTAAAAATTGTCATTGATAGAAAGATAATACAATATTTAGTTGTATCATGTTCTTCTTACGAGCTGGTGTTTGAATAAAAGCACTTTTTCTGCTTTTTTCCTTAATTAGCATGTCATGAAGAAGTTTGTGGCATCAAACACACTATCTAATTACATTCATTAGTAGCATCTCCAGGACAAGTTTTAATTAAGTTGTACAATGTAGATCAATACTTGTTTTGCATCTATTGCAACTTAAGACAGGAATATATTGTTCTGCACAGTTTAATTACAGTGATTGTAATAGAAGGAATTTGGATAAACCTGCTGTTTTGGCGACTGCACTCCCTTCTCTTGCTTTTCAAAATAGTATGCATTTATAACATGTGACATGTTATTTATATATGTCCTATTTTGAAGGATATTTTAAGATCATCCTTTTTATCCCATTAAAAAGAAAATGCAGGAGCACTTGGGTGCTGATGCTTGATTTCAGCTGGAGCAGACCTTAATGAGCATTTTACCTGCAGACTTCAGGAGGGGAAAGGCTGGCCATCACTGGGTGGCATACCTAATAGTAGATGATAGCAATACTTTTATTTTGCTTAGGCTGTGGGGTGGAAAGCCACCTAATTGTATGTTTACTTACTGTGGATGTAGTTCAGCTAGTCTCTTAGTATTGCTTCCACCAAATGTCCTGCAGTTCGGTAGCATTGCCAGCTCCCAACTGTTTTCTGTTTTGGCAGGAGAAAGCAATCTGGGCATGAAAACCCTGAGCTACCAAATGTTTTTGCTCAACATCACAAAAATGCACTTGATCAGGCAGAACATGTACATACCTTATGATAGTGTGCAGCATTAATACTTGCGTACATTGTGAAAATATCTAGACAGACAAATCTTTTTTTAAGATAAGTGCTTGATGCCAGAGCTGAGAACTGAAGTTTTTTTCTGCCTCAGCATTGTATATTTGTGTTTTGGGCTGTTTTTATGTACAAGGGACTACAGTTGTCAGCATTTAGTACAGTTCAATGATTAAGACCAACCTGACTGGGAGAACTTTGTTTTTTCAAACTACATCTGTTGTTTAATCTTTATTTGTTTTTTTAAAGGAGCATGCCTTTTAGTAGTTCTGGATTTTCTTACTATGCCTCTGTAAATAGTGTAACCCTGATATCTGAGGTACTCAGTTGGCAGCATTTTTAATTTTGTCTGCGGTGCCCTGCAGAGGTGTGAGCTGGGCCGGTGTAAGGAAGGGTCTGTATGCCTCATGGGTGTTTGCAGTGGTATATTTGGCTGCACAGAGGCAACAAATCAGCCTGATGCAAATACTAGGGGTGAGGGTTATGATACTAACATCATTTATGCCTGTGCACGCAACCTGATTGTTTCTCTTCTCTAGCAATATTGAAGTACCTACATGGTTGGTGCTAAAGGAGTGAGCCCAGAGCTGCCGCCTCCCATTTCAGTCTTGTTCTTGGGCTAGATCATCATGGGCTGGAAAGTATTGAAAGTCCAGTTGTGAAAGCTTCCAGTGTGATTTTTAAAGAGTGCATAGTGTGGAGATCAGGAATTGAGGACCCAGGGAAATTGCTTCCTTTTCAGGAGGGACATGAGTACAAAAACTGAGGTATTAAGCAGAAAAATATACTGTGAGAAGCGAGTGTGGCAATCCAAAGAGAAGTAAATTGTGTGCTTCTAAAGCAGAAGAAAGTTCCTCTTAGGTTGACATTTTTGGATGACAGCTGTTGAACCAGAGACGAGCTTTTAACTTGGAGATTTAAAGCCCTGGGTACAGAAGGTGAAAGCTTAGCACCAAAAGCTGCTATAATTTTCCTTAGCTGACTTAAGCGCATGTAGATTTAATGACTTCATACTTTTTACTCAGTATTTCAGGTAATATGAAGGGAAAAATGTTAGAAGTTCAGGAATAGTTTTTTGCTGTTTAATGTAACACAGCTACTCCCAATTTTCGTGTGTGGAGAAAAAAACAGACCCCTTGGATATCTTACAGTGAAGTTGTCAAAGACTTGGGGAAGAATGTGGGAGAGGGAGAAAAGAATAGATTCCTGTTAACAGTAATACTGTAATACCTGCACATAAAATACTTAAAAAATTAAATTCATGATGATCAAGAAACTCTGCGTGTTGTTTCTTCTTTCATTTTTGTCTTAAGGACCGTATTATGGTAAGAACATAAGCTACCCTTAGAAGCAGTGCGTGTGTAAACACACAGATGTTTGTAAGTGTATGTGTATACCTATATGCTGTATGTCTTGCATATACACATAAACAGACAGTGTGGATTATATATTTATTCCCCCCAAAAGCCTAGATCCTAAGAAAATGAAGGAGCTAGATCTTACAGAAGTTTAGTGCATTTGCAACTTGGCTTCAGTGGCAGATCTCAAAGGAATAAAGTAATGCATATATAGATTTGTTTTCAGTGTATGACCTCATTGTTAGAGGAGTTACTGCATTGTTATTCTGCTTTACAAAAATCCAACTTCCTTGGTTAATTATAAACAGCCTGTTTACCATAGCCACCCAGACCTTGAAATATTTACTGATGTTTGTAATCCATCCATCTTCCTTAACAGCTTTTTCTCTTATTTTCAGTGAATTTACTGGACTCACGCACAGTAATGGGAGATCTAGGATGGATAGCCTACCCAAAAAATGGGGTAAGTCTCTGTTGTTGTTTGCTTTCTCACAATTTATACTAACTGTTTCCATTCGGAAAGTAGACTACTGGGTTTAAAAACTCCCGGGAGTGATTTGTTGGCAATGGAGGGAAAAAAAATAAATAAAACAACAAGCTGTGACTGGAAAAATGGAGCTGTGTGGCTAGGGGATTGATTTATTTATGCAGTAGAGCCAGCCGCAAGCATTAAAAAAAAATAAGGAATCATGAGTCAGCCTCCTCATTCTTCCCCTCACCAAAAAAATCCATGAGGTTATTTGAATTTTTTTAAAATTATAAATTCCTGTTCTTTTCTTGACCCTTTGGGGTACATGTACAACACAATTTTCTGGAAGTTTTGTTCTGAAACGCAGGATCTGGGACATTACTGATAGCTTTAAGTGAACAGGGCTGTTCAGCAATAGTTTTCAGGCTCACGATAGAATTCTGGGAGCTGATAACACTGGGGCAGGAGGGGAGTTTTAAGCACCTTGAAGAGCCTCTGTCCCTTACCATTAACTATACTTAGAAGTGAAAGAACCCGGCCTCCTAATTTGATCCCTGAAATAAGTGCTGGAGTTCAGATGCATTCATGTTCTCCAGTGTGTGTGGGCTTGGCCTGACTCCATGGCGTGAGCAGTCATTGCTGTGACTTTCGGTCTGGTTTGGCTGGGGCATCCTTGGTGCTGTGCTGTAACAGAGCTTTAGTACCATCTTGAAAGGTTGACTTCTGCATGGCACTGAGTATTTCTGTCAGTTCCCAGGAGCCAGGAGCACTGTGTGAGGTGAGAAAGCATCTCACAACAGAAATGCTGCATGACTGAGCCATCCAACAAGGCAGCTCTCAGGAATGTGTTATTCCAGGGTTTGTCACCAGCGGAAACAGGCTGCAGAATTGTCTTGGACTCCAGTTTGATTGCCATAAAAATGGTAGCAGTGTTTATATAATATGCAGCCAACCCTGGGCATACATATTGCGTGGTGAATTAAAATCTTGCTTTCGATATATTCTGTGTAGGTGAAAGGTTGTAGAAATGGCAGCCTTACTCAGACGAGCTGCATGCTTGCAGGCATGGGTTATGGCAGGGATCTAAAAGCTACGTGGAAAACTGAGTTTATCCTCAGCTCGTTTATCTTCAGCTCAGTTCAAGATTTAATCCTGTTGCAGTTGGAGTCTATAACTATTTTTTCTCTATTGATTTAAAGCCAAGAGCAAAACTTGCTCCCCTTGTGTGTGTGGGCATCAGAATAATCAGTGCCAGACATGCTGGCAGAGCAATATGTTCATGCCATGGCACACCAGAAAGATATGATTGTCCACTTCTTAATGGAAGATTTTTCCTTTTTGAACACCTCTAGGTATTTTTCCTATGGTATAAAGCACGGTTGCTATATGTTCCAATGTCCTTAAAGGAATATCAGTAGAGATATAACTAGGCCTGAAGAGCTGAAAAGATTTCTGGGTCTGTATGTGTAGATAAGCAAATGAAAAGCTAATATACTATGCATAAAGCCTCAGTTGTGGGTTTTTTTGTTATTTAGAGAAATCTTTCTATATTTACAAGCTCAGTTTCCAAACAGCACCTGGAAGTGCACTCATGAATGCCAAATTAATGGTTACTGACTCTAAAGGGAGGATTTTTTTTTCTTAAATTAACGTCCACAAATAAAAAGTGAATCAGGCAGTTGCTTTTTGAATTTCCAGAAATCTCCTCTTAATCGTCTTTGTTTTCATGGGACATCATAAAAATTCATTAGGTTAGCCCAACTGCCTCTTTCTTGGCCTAACATATTTGCAGTATTTTAAAGTACTGGAAAAAGTCTTTCCAGATTTACTTCTCTAACCCCCATAACTGCTTTGCGATGAGCTATGCTGCAGTCTTGCTCTGTTTGCGTAATTTTTTTAAAAGATCTACCTTGTATAAATATTATAAGTAATTCTTTAGGATTTGAATTTGGAAAGGAAGGAGCTTTAATTGGGATCAGAGATATACAAGATGTTCTTTTTGAGGTATTCTCATACAAATTTGTTATCTCAGGAAGTCCTCTTAGGGAAAATTTTGGAAGGTCTGTGTATCTGTCTGCACAGTCCCCCGTCAAGGAAAGGAGTAGAAATGTCATAATGTGGCACAGTATGCAACACTACAGTGTGTAGATACAGACCATGTGCTGAAGTAAGCTCTTTGATGCATGGTATTTTATTATTGCTATTAAGAGTATCGTGTAGAGTATAGTCACTTTTCAAGCACTCGGTAGCAATTTCAATGGCCATATAGTTCCAACTAAAGATACATTTGCTTTTGAAGCAACCTTCAACTCTTCTAATGTTGCTGCCTCTCCACTTGATTTTTATTATGAATCTTAAGGAAACTTAGTATTTTTGCTAGACCCATGTCTGCTAGAAGTAGGATATTGTATCAGGAGCACAGCTGCTGCTAAGGAAAGCATTTAGTCTTTGTATTTGTATGGGAGTGCCTGTGAGAAGTTATCTGTGTATCACAAAGGCTCAAGCTGGTAGGTTTTGAAAACAGATTTCTACATTGATTTTAAAAAACTAAATAAATAAAACCCCAACCCAACCAAACAAAACCCCTGCAAAAATCCCACCAAACAACCCCCCCAAAACTCCCGCTGCAAAAATGGGGTAAAAGGTCCAGTCAATCCTTGCTTTTGCCAGATCCATTGTAGGTGTCATAGTCTAAATTTTTACTGTAGCTGTGTGGCGTAGTAATTTTTGTGTATTAAAGCTTTAAGACATTCCATGCTCCAGGGAGGTCCAGCTGTCCTCGCCTGGCCTGTTGCTCACCTCATTTTTGCTGACTACAATGGGGAAACATGATCTAACTTGGGAATTGAAAGCAGAGGTGTATGGGAAGGAGACTGACCCTCCAGTCTGGAGACAGATTAGACTCAGAGGTAGACCTGTTTCATGGCTGTAAATCCAAATAAAGCATCTCAGCTGCTTTAGTCCCCACAAGATCAGACCTTGGTCCACTGCTAAACAGCATGCACCAGCTCATCTAGTGAGTAATGGGTTTTAGGGAGAAAGAAGAGGAGCACTTTAGACAAGGGTTGCCTCTGCAGAGCTTTGTCTGGCTAGCTGCTTGTTTGGTACCGGTTTAGGTAGTATCCAGTATACTTGCAGCCTGGCTGGCCTTCGTTTCCCCCATGCACATAGAAGGTGAGAAAAATCCCACTCTTCACAGAATCACAGAATGGTAGGGCTTGGAATGGACCTTTGGAGATCATTTAGTCCAACCCCCCTGCCAAAACAGGTTCATTTAGAGTTGGTTGCACAGGATGGCATCCAGGTGGGTTTTGAGTATCTCCAGAGAAGGAGACTCCACAACATCTCTGGGCAGCCTGTTCTGGAGCTCTGTCACCCTCAAAAGTAGAGAAGTTTTTCCTCAGGTGGAGATGGAATTTCCTGTGTTCCAGTTTGTGCCCATTGCCCCTTGTTCTGTCGCTGGGCACCATTGAAAAGAGTCTGGCCCCATCCTCTTGACACCTGCCCTTTAGATATTTATAAGCATCTCAGTCTTCTCCAGGCTAAACAGACCCAGGTCTCTCAGCCTTTCCTTATAAGAGAGATGGTCCGGTCCATCATACGGATGCTCTTCCATCATATGGAGTATTGAGGCACCAGTGGAAGTGAAATAACGTGAGTGAAACATGCTGGAGACAAGCAGGGATTGAATGTATCCTGGTATGAAGAACCAGCTGTTGTGCAGGAGAAGGTGATTTCTTCTTTCTGCTGCTTTGCTCTGAAGGGCTAATGAATACTGGTAGCGAGGCTTCAAGGCCACCCCAGGTGGCCTTCCCTGGCTGTGCAGGTTCAGTAGCTTGCTGCAGGAGGGCAGTTGTCTCTTAAACCTGCAGTTATATCTGCTGGAGCGTGAGCAAAGCCCTTGTGAGGTCTGCATGGCCATGGAGCTCAGAAGAGGGACTCTCTCCCTGCTAGTGGAGGGTGGTCAGCATGGAAATGCTGCCTCTTTTGCAGCTCAAGTCGGGAACTGATGCTGTTATTACATGCCCAAGGGACAATTTGGGCTTTGCTTTGCAGCTCATGTAAGTATACTTTAAGCTGAAGGAGGTTATTGGAATTACCAGGGGCTATATCAGGAAAGCCTGGTCCCTCTTGTGTAGTAGGAAGCCCTCCAAGCACATGAACAGAACAGATCAGGTTTTTTTTGTATTAAAGCCTGTGCTTGTACAGCAGGTCTGCAAGGCCTGAGAGTCTCTTACCCCCAGACTTCTTCCTGGGGTGCTGCTTAGGATTACCTAAACTGGGCACATCAGAGGTTTATGTGTGTGTTTATATATAGCCATGGCACCAACTAGCTCTGACCTACAGACACTGCCTGCACTTGCCTGTGCTAAACATACATTTTTATCATATGGCAGCTCACAGAAGTAGGAGCAGTGGTAAGTGCTGTGAGAGAAATAGCTGGGTCAGACAGTGCTTGTAGGCTGTATTGCCTCCTCTTCTCCCTTGATTTGGCAGGAGAGTGTGTGATGCATTTTGTCTCCCTACAAAGCCGTAGCAGGAGGAGAAGCTACAAAGAGCCCCCTGTAAATCTGTGCTGTTCAGTCTTATTTGATCTGGCCAAGTGAAAACACAGCCACTTTTAACAATATCCAGATAATTGCAAAAGTTGCTGATTAAAATAAATGCATTCTTTTAGCTGGCTTGATTTATTCAGCGATTATATCTGATTTTTGTTTCAGTGGCTATAATAGTGCTGATTTACTTGTTTCAGACCCTCCCTCCTTTCAGGGTTTATTTTAAAACTTATTTCTTTACAGGTTAGAAGTACCCTTTTTCTGTCCAAATCAGAGTGCCGAACATCGCCTTTGCTTTTGTGTAATGGGTCCTCTCCCATCTCCTCCACCTCCCATTGATTTCCCTGACCTTCCTGTAGCACAGAGCAGGAAAGCCTCTGTGGTCCTTGGGTTACTAGCTGTGCACTGTGGCTCATTGCACAGTTCCATGTGCTGGGATTCTTTTTTAGGCTCAAACAGGAAAATAAACATGTACTAAGGAACCTGGCCCTGTGGAGATGTTCATAATTCTTTATTCATTGCAGAAAATGAGAGAGCTAGATGACTTCTTACAAGTGAGTGGCACGAGGGAAAGCAATTGCCCCTGCTTTTGGTGGTTAATAAGTAATAAATACAAAAAGTTGGGGGGTAAATTCAGCCAGATTAATCCTGGCAAGTTGCTTCTCATTTATGTAGGATGTTGGTGGTTACCCCCCCCCCCCCCGNCATTTCTGGCTCATTCTTTTGAGGACAGGTACCGTAGGGTGCCTCTTTGAAGTTAAAAATAATGGTGATTTAGATTACTCAGCATGGATTGTGAGTAGATTCGTGTTGCTCTGTATCAACCTTAGTTCAGATAGAGATTTTATACAGGAATCCTGGATTGGAGGCAGTGTTTGCCCTCGGGGATAGAAATAAAATAAAGGGGGAGGGATAGGGGGTAGTGAAAGGAGAAGGAGGATTCTTGGCACCATTGAGCTGTGTCATGTAGCTATGATTACAATTGGCATTTTCTTGGTACTGCCCATACAAAGGGCAGTACTTTTGGCAGCCTGTGGTTTTTTTTCCTGCAAATGGTGCTGCTCGTCTGTGACCAGCGTAGAAGAGGAATCAGGGGGGTATGCTAACATGGCAAGAATGCAATTCATACTGCAGCAGGGAGCATGATGGAAATAAGTAATACCTGAGTAGATGAAAAAATGTATTAATGACACCTTAAAAACCTGCAATTTGGTTCCTTTGTTTATATGTAAATGCTTTTGTGCATGCGCAGGTTGGTGAGAAACATACTGCACATCTAAGTAAACCCAGTAATCCAAACTAAAGTAGTACTTAAATTTTTCTGTTACGTACAGAATAAAGTAATTTTTACATTAATAATTTGTGGGATGATGTTGAGTTCAATAGAGGTGAAATATATGGGGGATTTGTTTTCCACTAGGATTCCTTAAGGTAAAATGCAGTATCTGTATATATGTAAATTTCTGTCCTCTGTAACACTCCCCTTGGTTCTTCATGTGCTTACATGGTGATTTTTGCTCATATCCCATGGGGCCATGATGATATGTTTTCTTTTGGTTATGTTGCCTGTTTTAGTGTGCCAGAGTGATTCACGCATGCTTGTATTGTATGGCATAATTGTAACAAAAGAGCTTGGGCTTTGGGTGTGACAAGACACCAGAAATGTGCAGTTGTGCTGCATTGTGCTAATTGAACTAAACTGTGTTTTAAAGCAGTGCTCAGTTCACGTTTCAAACTCTGAAAGCTCCAGTGTGATGCTGAAGATGCTGGAGTTAATGGGAGTGGAATTTGGCCAGCTGACTACTGTTCAAATTGTTGGATTTCCCTAGTGAGTTGGTGGCCTTGCCAGTGCTTGTAGAGCTCCATTTGTTTCACAGAACATGAATATATCAGTCAAAATCTAAAGACATCAGCTCTGCAATGGATATGTGCATGTTGTGTGGAAAGGCTGATGGAGTTGGGTGTAGTGTAGAGCATTGGACTGGCGCACAGCTACCTTAAGAGATGCAGGGAAGAAAGGAATAACCTCTTCCCCGGGTTGGCACTGGGTAGGACAAGAAAACTAGGATGTGTTTCAGCTAAGCTAAATTTGATGGAAAGACCTTTCTACTGGTGCGTCTTTGGGGCAGGTGTGGGTTTTCTTTCACAGGAGGTCTCTGATAGCAGGTCAAAACATCATCTCTGTTACCCTGGACAAGCAGAGGTCATCTCTTCTGGAGGAACAAACCAGGTGATCTGTTTTGGCCTTTTCCAGCCCTACATCTGAAGCCCTGCTCTCTGAAAACTTGTCCTGACTGTCTAGGGTGAGATACGTTTTTGTTTCTCTCTGAGCTCTCTTTTTTTATCTTGCCCTGCTTAAAACCCACATTACTGTTACTCATTCAGCACCCTGTGTTTTTAAGATCTGCTTCTCTGATGCCTGCAACAGATTAGCTATGGTATATAGGTGCTTTTAAACCAGAGCACCTCATGCTAGACAATAGTCCTCACTGAATAGCCTCACCACTTTATTCACGTCCTCTCTCATATCTTCTTTCCCATCTGAAGTTAAATCTTCTCACTCCATTTGGGAGTGCTCTCAAACTTAGTGTCCTGCGCTCTCAGCTATCTGCCTTTTGGTTTGTATGCTGTTGACATGAATTAAGCATTTATTTGGGAGTAGCATCTGGCAAAGCGTAAGCCTTATTAAAGGAGATCTAAAATGCCTAGAGTATTCTAAGGTACTGTAAAATAAATTAATACTAGGCAGATTAAGAATAAAGCAAATCTTTATCTCAGCTAGAACTGTATTACTGGAATAATATATTACTATCCTGCTCTTGAAAATCTACCATAGAAGAAATGAAGGCTGATCCTTCAGTATATCATTTTGTAAATACAGTTGTCAGCATTAGGTTCCTCACACAGGCTCATTGGGCAAACAGTAATCTCCTTTCACGCTAAAAAGTCTTTTTTTCTCTAGTGTCTAGGAAATACGTTTGGGGATAAGAGAGCTTTTAAGAGCTTTATCTTCTAAAACCATTGTTTTCTCTGTTACTTCTGTGCCAATTTCAGAAATACTGGTATCCAACAGTTAGCAACTGTACAATTAAAATGTATAAATGTGGTGTTGTCATGGAGAATCTGAAACTTTGCAGAATAAAGTATTACCATTACAGAATGTGTATGCAACAGCCCAGGGTTTATAAAACATGCATTAGGATTTTATAGCTTGTGTTGATGAATTTTTGTAGTATGTTACTTACCACTTCGTATGCTAAATATACGTATCAGCGGATTACTTATCACTTAATTGCATAATCCTTTTATAAGACTTCAAATGCACTGGCCTTGCTCTTGCCCTATTTGACAGCATTTGTTTTTATTCAGGTTGATGGCTTATTTGAGTAGCTAAATTCAAGACTGCAGTCTTGTTTGATTTTTTTTTTTTTTNATCAAGGAAAGTTGGTTTTCTTTCCACGTTACTTGTTCAGGAAAGCTAGCTCAAAAAATATGAAATAAAATGAATGCCAACTTCAGAAAGGGAAACACATAGTAGTTTTGTCTAGAAGGAGAAAATTTTAAATGCAAAATTTCTGAAAATAGTGTTAAAATGGAAGCTGCTACTTTGTCTTCATGACCAGTGGTTGCTTTGTGTATTCCACAGTGAATGAAGACAATAAAAATTAGAGGGCTTTTTTGAAGACCCATCACCTAGCTTAAAACCAGTAAGGAGAGCTTTTTGATTGACTTCTGTTTTACTGCAAAGTCCTGATACGTGGCTATTCAAGAAATAGTTCAGCAGCTGAACATGTAGGACTCTTAGAACAAACTTTGATCTGTTTTTCAAGTTACTGATGGGAACGTTTCAGGCTTTTCAGAGATTGAAAATGGCAGCATCATGTTCTCTGCTTGTCCTGGTCACAAAAAGGGGCTGTTTTTCAGTTGCTGAAAGCTATGCGCATGTACAAAAGGGAAGGTGGGACCGAGTTTTTGGCTAGCGAAAAAAATGCCAGTATTTTAGTTGGAGACTCTTTTTGCCTCAAATTAGTTTGGTTTTATAGTCTAATTTATCTTAAGATATCTTCTTTTTTGGGGGGAAAAAAGCATGCTGAGTTATATGATTTAGTGTGTTTGACTCAAGCAGGCGGTAATCATGAGGTCTGTCGATTTTAATATTGAAAATACTGTGGCAAAACAGATCAGAGATTAAGTACCGGGAATACACATGGACGCAGATGCATCCTTTCAGGGGTTGTGTGTTAACTCTTCTCCAAAGAAAACTGGAAGCTCCTCTCACCAGCTCTCAGGCTCTTCCCAACGTGAATGATGAAGTGCTGTTGAAAGGAACGTGGGTGACACCCAGCTATCGCTCATCTCTGCGTTACCACTGTGACATTGTGTGCTGCCAAGCTGCCGTGATTGATTGTCTGTACACCGTGGGCTGAACAGTGGCTGCTGCTTCTCCGCCTGGTGAGAGGGTTTGAGGAAAAAAAGCTGCCCAAAACCCCTCAAAAAACTCAAACAAAAAAAACCACCCCTGCCATCCTGTAGGGACTTGTGAGCATTTAGGGGAGAAAGCAATTATGTTTTCCATGTGTAATGGGGAATTACTGTTCCTTATTTCTGTTTCAGGATGTTTTACTGAAAACACATCAGTGGTATAGTAGTGCTTTCGAGTTAGGAGTAAACGACACTTTCATGTTAGTTTGATCCTCAACCTACCCTTGTACAATCTTAGTAAGGAATAATCTACAGATGAGTTACCAGATAGCAGCAGAGGAAGCAGGATCAGGTGCTGGGGGTTGGCAGGAACCTACCTTCCCCAAGAAGAGTGAGGACTGTGCCATCAGCATGTTGATGGAGGAGGAGAAGGAATTGCCTGCTGCGCTGGGCACCTCTGGGGCAGCTCCCAGGGTGGGGGTGGTGATGGCAAGGAGTAGGGGTTGCTGATAGCTTTCTGAAAACTGCATCTGTCAGACCAGGCTGAAACACACCCCCAGCACACCTCTTGATTTGCCTCCTTTTGCTGCTTCCCAAGAAGAAAAGTATTATTGGATACCTCATTCTTGCCAAAATGCTCTGATAAGCATTTAACTTGTGTATTCGTGCTTATTTCTCTTCTATGTTCATTACTCCAGCAAGTGCCAGGCCACTGCTTTGATTATGTTAAATTTTAGATTTAACAAAAAGAACAGTAGGAAAAAAATCAAATTATTCTATTTTAAGCAGGTATGTTTTGGCAGAAAACGTATCTGTTCCTAAAGCCTGATGTTACTTTAAGACTGTGTATCTTACTGATTTTGGTGTGTATGAACTACCTTTATATTGAAACACAGAAAGTAGTGTCCTGTAGATCTGTTACTGTGCTGAAATAAGATAAACCAGAAGCTTGTAAAGATGTGTGCTTTCTGTGGATAATTACCCTCCTTGGGATGCTTTCTTGCAGTATCAAAGATGAGAGCTTTTGGCTCTGAAGGGGGGGAAGGACTGAGCCTTTATGCTACAGAAATTCTCATTTGACTGCAGCAAAAATACTTAGGGGCAAGTGACCTGGCCCTCATCTTCAAAGGTCTTCCTATAACAGCAACAATTCTTCCCGTAATATTGACAGTCCATAATGTTGTGCAGAAGACGCAGTTGGCAGGAGAAGATAGCGTGGAGTATTTCTTAATGTGATTGGAGATGGTGGTGTACACCGTTAATCCATTTTCAGTTCTGTTCCGGTCGGGAGGAAGAGCTGCAGGCTCGGTGTTACTCTTGTTCAAGTCAGCCTCTCCCCTGCCTTGCCTTTGGCTGTGAGCGAGACAAGAACTGGTGAGTGAGGGCAGGGTGGGAGAGGAGGTGGTGATGGGACTTGGGACTTTACATATTGAAAGTGATATTTCAGAATCTGATGCAGATGTGCTGCCTGTAGGAAGCTGGGATGATATCCCCAAGACCCAACTGCACCCAGCAAATACCCAGTGGGGTGGGAAGATTGGTTCTGAAAAGGACTTAGACTTGCTCCCGTCGTTTAGAAAAACTCGCACCTTCTGCCTGTGCTGCTGCTGGCAGCCTTTTTCATTGCAACCTCAATTTTTTTTTTTAATTAATTTTTTTGGGGGGGTTGTCTTTGCATATTCAACCTGCAAACTCCAGTTACTGGAGTGTTTCTCCTGTGTGGTGGTGTGATTCTTCTGGTTTCCTGCTGGAGCCTGGGGATCATTCCTGAAGTTGAGAGCCGTCAAAATAACTTCAGCTCTGTATGATGTCTGCTCAGCATTGCTTGCTCCTGGTTCAGTGAACGGTAAAGGATAGCAAAAATGTGGCCTTTTGTCTCTTGTTCAGAAACCTTGGGGGTGTTTTGTTTTGTTTTATTTTAGCTTTATTTTTATAAAAAATTCGGAGGATTCACACTTGAGAGTTTTGCCTTGGTTTCAGATTTCCAATCTGTTTGACTGGGCAACTGTCGGAGCTCCTTGCAAGACATAATTTTAAGCACTGCTACAAATTGTAGGGCATGCACTGACTGTTTTAGTTGATTGCAATGCAAATGCATAGTAAGCCCATAAATCGTTGCCAGTGTTGTGATTACAAATCATTACAATAATGCGAGATTATTCAGTTTGTCGCAAATCCTTCTAGACTACACAATTAGTTGTAACCACAAGTATAATCCTGTGAGATAAAGTCACTTCATTACACAGTCTCCTTCTGGTTTACTGTTTGCTTTATTTTGATGCCAGATTGAATAACTGAATGTTCCTGTGTAGTTAACTTGAATGGCAGCATATCTGCTTTTTGTGTCGCTGCTCATTCTGGAGTTTATTTTACATCCTTAAAAATATGGACATTGATTAATATAATAGTTGGGCAAAGCCCTCATAATTTCAGTTCTAGTGCTGGGAAAATCATCCTAAAAATGATGAAGTTTTAGAAAAGAACTGCTCGTTAGCAATCACTATGGATGTCTTTCAGATGTTCAGAAAATAATAGCAGTGTTAGGTTTATGGTTGGACTCAGAAATCTTAAAGGTCTCTTCCAACCTAGGTGAGCCTATGATTCTGTGATTCTAAATGAGTTTTGGACATTGATACGTGATGTTAGGTGATGGGGTCGGCAAGTGCGAGCAGGTTGGTGCCTCCCTGCAAAAGCAGTGGCTGCGGTTGCTCTGCTGCAGTTACAGTGAGGCAGAGTACAGCTGCTGAACAGGAATGAAAGGAATAGTTGACTTGGAAACGGATTTCAGACCAAATCAACCCTTTTTGCGCAGTTTCAGATATCCATCTCCTCTCTTGTGTGGTACTTCCTGTCTTTTCCTGATGTTGGATGTCATGATGCTTCCAGTGCAAAGGAAACCACCGTGGGCTAAGGAGCGACTTGTTGGCCAGAGCCCAATGACTCAGTGTGTCAGAGTAATTCTGATAAGTACCCAGACTGAGATAATCAAAACCCATCAGGGTATTTGGTTGTTGTCCTACTTATTAATTTTAATGATAATTGAATATCTGTGCCGATTACGCAGGCTGTAAGCTCAGCTGCCCAAGCCCTGTATATTCAATTTCAAAACGCTGCTTATTCAGACTCTGGTATATTTAACTCGGAGGGGTGGTCTCGATGTGGACAGGTTGTACAGATAGCCAGGAGCTACTGTGTCCTTTGGAGTCACAGTAACTAAGTCTGGCAGAGCCTGTTTCTGAGAGCTGTGTAAGTGTATTGAACTGGCAAATGTCTTTAACCCCCGGGGGATTTGGTTATGATGCTGCCTGTATAATGTTTTGGAAAAGGCTTTTGCTGTGAAGGTGTTGGACACAAAGCAGAGAATCTTAAGCAACTCTTGCTCAGCCTTTGCAAAGCTGTTTTGTGTGATTCCACTAGCCTGGGTAAACCTTTTGGGCTCCTCTCTTCCCTGTCTCTTTTGAGCACAGCACTGCTCCTGAGGTTTTCTGCTTGCAGGGTTAGATCCTCCACTGCTATCCTGGAGTGTTTTCCCCCAGCTGCTGTTGGCAGAGGCTGGCCTTGCTGGAGCTGGATGTGCAGAAGCCCCTGCGCATCTCTCCATGGATTGCAGAGGGTCTTTGGCAGAACCAGTGTTGAGCTTTTTTGTATGGGAGGGGCTTTTCCCAGATGAATTCTCTGGTGCAGCTGTCCCTGCTGGAAGACCGTGTAGTGTTCCAACTGATCAAGGATAAAGCAAACAACTGAGGCCCAAAATAGGTGCTTGTGCCATAGGTGTCTTGTGTTTTCTTGAACTGGGAATGAGCTTAACCTAGCAGGGTCATGGTTGTTGCCTTTGAAAAACAGACTGTCCCCTTCCTTTTTTCTAACCTTTGTTTTGTCTGTTCAAAAATAAAGCAAGGAGGAGAGAAAATAGAGTGAAAACAGTTTTTTCACACGCAATGCTGTGACCAAAGCTATCAGTTGGCAAATTTCCTTTCTTCTCTGCTCTGCACAGTTTTAAATCTGAGAACTGAACTAGTTTTCTCCCATATTACAGTAAATACATAAGTAATCAAAATAATATTAAGAAATAAAGTTGGGCAACTCCCTGCTGTTCAAATATGTTAATTGCAAGTCATTGACATTCTAGACATGCTGTCTCTTACTGAGTTACAGTTTGCTTGCTGGTGGAGTAAAACGATTGAAAAAAAGCACAATATTACAGTATTTGCTACTTTTCGTTGTTTAAAAATAACAGCAGACTTGTGAATGTGTGAGCTGAAGCTAATGGTGTTGTAGCTTCATAGAATTTAAGGCCAGTGTGGCTGTTAACATTACATAGTTGAATCTCCTGTGGTATGTACAGTGTAGAAACTTGTTCAGGGGTCCTTGCAGCAGGTCTGTAACCTTGATGTGACCTACAGTGCATCTTCTGGAGAGGGATTTCTTCTTTTTAGTCTTCCTCTTATGGCAAGTCCACCATATCCCTTTGTAGCTTGTGCCAACAGTGAGCTGCCCTTGTTAGAAGACAAACTAACCTTTCTTTCTTTTTTGATCAAACTTCAGTTCTCAGTCAATGGATCTTGCTAACTTTACAGGTATGTATTTGTCACTTCTTCGTTTTTCCTCCTCACGCCCCATTTCAGGCAAATAAAGGTCACAAGCAATTTAGCTACTTACCAGCCTTATCTTAATTATTTTTTTTTTTAGCAGATTTTTGTGCTGTAAAGTAGGTTTTTGATCTCTCGAGTAGCTGCGGACTCTGGGATCTTCACAATTTGTCCTAGTTGAAGTGCTGTCATTTGAAATGAAAGCGGCTTCCTGGAAGTGGGCATAGTGAAGTGTTGCGTTATCTTTTTGTTTGCTCTGTGAGGCAAATGGATCATGAGGAGAAGAAAAGCATCCGTTGTGATGGAAGCCAGGTAGAAGTGAAGGGGGAGTCCTAGTGGCTGCTCGGCTGGATGCTGTGGCAGGGAGGTGTTGGGGTACAGTGCCGGATGTATCTGTGACCTGAAACTGTGCTAGAGCTGTGCTGAAGTCTCTGCCATCAGTTGACCTGAGCACTTGGTTATTTGGTAAGGAGAATCCATGGGAGTTGGACCTGCTACTATGTGACTGCATCATGTACATTGTTTGTGTTGGGAAGACAGGTTCCCATTATGGGGGAAGATATAACAGTGCAGCCTTCTAAAGCCCTTCTGTGGAGATGCAACAACAGGTTTTTGTGTCCTTCCCCTAAATGGCTTATTCCTTTACTTAATATGAAATTGCTTTCGCCGCTTACTACTATTTTAAGGCTTTTTCTTGTGCACAATAATTTATGGATGAGAGCACACATTATTAGAAAGCTTTAGGTATTCTGCACTATAGCGGCAACTTTTCAAAATGAGTGTGCCATTTCTTCAGCTGTCTAACTTCCCGTGGGTGTGTGTTTTGGTAAGAAGAACGGTGTCAATTGACCACATAACCTGTAGAAGTGCTGTTTCCTATGCTAATTAGTTCTTCCTCTGAGAACTGTACTTTTAATTTATATTTAGAAGTGCATTCATTCATCCTTTTCCTTTTAGACCTCAACACTTTGAAACATGCATCCAGTTTCACTCAAAGAGTCCGAAGCTGAAGAGACAAAGATAAAAAGGGGATTGATTTCATGGTTTAACTGCTAAATAATGATGAAACTAGGCTTGTAATTTCATGTTTGTGTGAACCGGTCAATCAGTTCATTTGGTAGAGTGAGTGTAAGGCCTAGAATAGGGGTGAATAAATAATCATCTGTAGTTTCTGTGCTGAGTAGTGCCTTTCCTCCTGGGGACTCCAGAAGATTATTTAAAACTTTTTTTAGCAGAAATCTAGGCCACAGACAAGGATTATCTTGCATAGCTGTAAAATGCTGTTGCTGTAAATCTGTTGTGTTATGTCCATAAGCTGTACAAAACTGAGTGAAGCTTGCATTCAGGGATGGGCTTGCTGGGGAAATGTCTCATCCATACCCAAGTCCAGGGGAGGTCGGTCCTTGCTGGTGGTTTTCTGACTGGCCTGGGCTGCTTTCCTAGCCATAGTGTGTTGATGTTCAGCGGGTTCTTTAGTGGTTGTCAGATGCTGGAAGAGAGCTTGAAGTAGCAGGAGGTTGCAGGTGAGGCAGAATAGCCTATGAAGTATGGAACCTCTCCAGATGTGTATCATTCCTGCGATGGTTAGGGTATAGGACATCCATCGTAAACAAATAAGCACATCCATGTTTCTTCAATTCCAGATTTAAAGAAACACCGAGGTCCAGGTTGCGCCTCTGTCCAGCAGACTTACATCCTTGTAATTCTGGTGACATATTTATATAGTAACATAAGCCTGATGCAGTGGCAATTAAACCCCATAGAATGAAAAAGTAACTAAAAGTTGCATTATGTTGAGGAATAAGCATGACAAGCATCCCATGTATAATTTATTACCTATAGTGGGTAAGTACATAACAGCAGTCATAATAAACTCATTCTGTTCATTCATTTTTAGATCTTAGCATACTGATTCAGACCCTAACTGAAAGTGAATATACAATCAATGTGAGGCTTTTTATGCTGGTTTAATAATGTAGACCTGCCGAGGAACTTTAATTAAATAATTATTCTTTGTTCAATCAGGATAGATTGCTTCACTATAGGGATTGCAGGCAAGAACATGCAAAATCTGCCCTGAACTGATCGTGTCTTAGCTGCTTACTGTAATCCTGCCTAAGTGATAGTCTTTGTCGTGCAAAGCAGTGAGAGCAACCCAAAAACCAGGAAAAAATTGTAGTCAGATATTAAAAATGTAATGCCTCATTCTGAGGTGATCAAAGAAAAACATGCTAAGACCCAATTTGGTGGTACTGTGAACAAAGTTACAGCTGTCTGGCAAATGGGAGAAGTGGATTTTCTACAAGCTTCAGCTTCAACAGCTTGCTTTGTTTTTGGTGGCAATTGTAAGGTGCTAAGCGTGTAGGGAATCAGAAAATCTGGGTTTTGGTTTTCTTACTGGTCACCTCGTGTGTTCAAGAGGTGGCAAATGGAGCTGTTAGGAGGTGCAATAAATTGCATGGTGTATGAGCCTGCTGTGTGCGCCAGTTCCCATAAGAGGGTCTGCACAGGCAGAGCAGCCTTCGACTTCTGTCTGAGTGTACTGAAAATGCAAAAAAAACCTGTTTGGCATGGGGGCTTCTGCTTGTAGCATCACACAAGGCTGACACTGGATGGCCCTTGCTACCACAGCATGTCATTAATGCAGCTCACGGTGGCTGGACTGAGAGGACTCCAGTGTTTATTAGGGGAATATAATCATTTAAGCCTGAATAAGCTTCAAAGCTCTAATGTGGCTGTTTGGCCAACAGAAATGAGATGTAAATTTGTGCTGAATAGCCACTGATTACAGAAAGATGATTAATGCAAGATTTAAAATTGATTTATGGGTGCAGTTGTCAAGACCTAAGCCATGAATGTAATAATATCTCTGAAAAGCTTTGGGTAGATAAGAGACCAGGGAGCAGGGGCAAAATAATGCATTTGCTAGAGAGTCTGATATGGTGTAAGGGCCATCTATAAGCTAGTCAAATTTGGTACGTGCCTGAGAGGTTAGGCTTTGCCAGGGCAGCAATGGATGATTGTATCACTTTGCCTGAAATATTAGAAAATCAAAAAGTTTAAACTTTTAAAAGTTTAAAAGTTTTATTTTTTATCTTTTACTGGAAGCTCTTAAAAAAATGTTTTCTCACTTTTGGGAAATTATAGGTAGTCAATGACAATGATAAGGATCAATGATTTAGTTATGTTTTTGCAAATTTTCACTGCTGTGGGCATTAACAATAAGCCAAATGCTTTGTGTTATTCCAATTGTAGTAAACAGAAGCCCCCAAAAAATTTTGATTTATTTAAATATTAGGACAACATTAAATTAACAAGGACAACTTCCCTTCTTGCTGCTTTTGAAAATTGTTCTGTGAACCTCTTAGTATCATCAGATGATGAGTAATGTGAACAGTATTCCAAAAGCTTTGAAAATCCAAGTATTTGGTTATAAACCTAAAATGTATGTCACATTCTGAGTCCTTCTGAAAATCTGGATGTACCAGTCTTCCAGTGTTAAAGCGTGTGGTGTCAACACTGTTTGTTACGGCATTTGTTAAATTGTTCTGCAATGCCTGTTACATTAAGCAGTGAAAAATGATTTAATGGTATTGTGTTTCTTCATTGCCTCTTTTATGCTCATCTCCATTGTCTACCCTCAATTGCTGGACTATGTTTTGAAATGGATGTTTTAATTCAGATGTACAGCGAATTTCAAAGCTTTTTAAAAAAAAAAAAGGAAATAAAATTGGGGGGGGGGGGGGGAGGTGGGGTTTGCAAATACCACATTGCTTTGCTCTGGGAAGGAGTCAGAGCAGGCTCTGATTAAGCATGCTGGAGAGGGGTTGATGCTCCTTTTCATTTCACTTGTGCTAACCTCCAGCTGGGTTCTCCTTCCATTTGGATTCTGGTCCTGACATCTTTCATTGATCATGCAAATGATCAAAGTCTTGGCAAACTTCTGTCCCATTTTCATTTTTTTCCATTGCATCTTGGTGTGCAGCGCTCAAAAGTCTAGGTGACTTTGTCCTGATGTTTCTTCATTTTTAAATAGCTCAAATCATGCAGCTCTCTAAACAGATAATATATTTCATCATAAGCATGTACTGCAAATAATTTTAAAAATTTTAATTGCTCTTTTTTCTTATAGGCTTGCTTCAGTGGGACTTGGTTTAGCAAATTAGTGCTTGTGTTTTGAGATGCTGTCGCAGCTTTACAGAAATCTGCATTGTTTCTCGTCTTGTCAGTAGTGCATAGTAACCCAGGACTTGTCAAAACTTTTGCATTATATCACAACAAGGGAGTTTTGCACAGCCAGCTGCAGAAATAGAAGACGTGGCTGCAAACTTTGCATGCATATTACAAATATAAAAGAATATTGAAGAATTGTTCAAGTAGCAAATGTAAATGTTTAAGCAATAGGAGCTGATGATTATGAAGTTCTCCATGTAACTTTTAAGTGACTTCTGATATGTCTTCGCATCTATTAGCACTGCTTGGGAGGAGCAGTCATGCTTAGTCTCACAGTTTCAGCATGAGTCTTTCCTATTTGGTGTTTTCCCTCAGCTCTGAGCAGTGTGACTGTGTGAGGACCTTACTTTCTGGAGCAGGATTACTTAGTGGAGGAAGAGGATTTCTAGCAGGCCTGATTGCACACAGGACTTTGAAAGCTTGACCCAGGAGGAATTAAAATGGTCCAAGCCACTGTAAGCTGCAGAGGTATCCATCCTGATGCTTAAGTGTTTACTTCTAAAAATTCTGGGTTTTTTTAAAGCTGGTTGCTGCTGATGAGTTGTTCCGAGTGTTGGAGTGTACAACTGACATCAGTGGAGTTGGGATGGAGCAGGATGGTGCCGCGAACGTTCACCCAACTTCTTTCCAGTGTAGTTCTGTTTTACAGTGGAGATGAAACATTAATCATTCCCTCATCTTCACGAATACCGCTCCTACCCTCTGTCACAGTGCAAAGGAGTACATAAAACCTTGGCATCGAGTGAAATCGAGCGTTGTTAAACCTTGATGCAGTGGTAAGTAGCCTTTAACATGGAGTAAGGCCCTTTTTCTTCTCTTAACACCTTTGCTGCCCACATGTTGAAAGAGGTCATTCAGAAGCACATGTCTGGCTCTTCCTTTTACCTTGCTGTAGTGGGAATTTGCTCTTTTAAGGTTTTTTTTTGGCTGGGGGGGGTGGTAATGGAATTGACTTCTTAAGTCTGCTTTCTGCTAGGCAAGTATCACGTATGGGACAGCAGGGAATATGCGAGTGGTTAATATAGAGATGGAAAAAAGAGTTCACTAGTCAGATGTGGCATGTCTCAAAAAGATGCTTTAAACTTCCAGTTCATACCCCTTTGCAATTTACTTCCCCGCTTATGTTTTAGTTTATGAAAAATGATCCTTACCTTCTAGCTGGGAAATCTCCTGTACTGAGTGAGGAAACTCACATTTACTTCAGGTATTTAATTTCAGGATATTCTGAGGCTGTGTATTAACTAGACTGTCCAGCTTGGTGGCCAGAGTGGAGTGGCATTATAAGAAACCGGAGAAAACTGCAGTCCTGTAGTGAAATGAGAAATATAGCCCAAAAGCTGTGGGGTTTTTTATTTATTTTCCTAGTTGGACAAATTGAAGGGAATGTGCCAAACCACCAGAAAATGTTAAGTTCCTTCTTTGGAAACTCAGCTTTTAAAACTAATTTCATTAGACCAGATTTCTGCCTGAGTAGGGAGATTAATCAGGTCCTCTCTATACTCTGTGTCTGTTATCCATTATGTTTTTTGCTTGACTAGTAACTGCTGTCAGTAGAAATATATGTTTGTATGTATAAATGTATCAGTTATAAAATTGCCATCCAAATGAGGCTTGAGCCTCCAGTGGGGGGAGTATCAGATGTATGGAAATGGTAAGATCCTGGGTGACTACAACTGTGTTTGGTATTTAAAGGTTTTAATAAACACTGGAATGAATATTGTTTGTATTGAACTCACTGCAGTTTCCTTTTGACACTGGCTCCTGCCCTTAAAATGAGCTCCAAACCCCCCCAAAACAGGCTGAGGCTGTGTAGGAATCTCTTCACCTTTTGCATTATAAAAATAGATGTTGGTATTGGAAAAGAAAAGTTTGAATATACTTTGGTAAGTTTGTTGGGTTTTTTTCTTTTTGTAAAAAGCAAGTACTGCTGTAAGTAGTAAGTTTTTGGCTTTTTGTTTTGGTTGGTTTTTGTTTTGGTTGCTGAAATAAATAAAAGTGTGTTTAAGGTGGAAAGAAATAGTTTGGGTTACTCCAGAACAGGTTGGTTTGGGTTTTTTTCCTCTTCCCTCTATTTTGCTTAAATTCAGAAAGAGAAGATGGTAAACACATGTTTTGGGAGGCTGTCAAAATCACTATTTTCCCCTTTAATGATTTTTTCTTTTGGTCCCCTCCTTTCCTAACTTGATCCAAGTACATGAATTACTTTGGTTTCCTGCTTATTTTTATTTCCAATTTGTGATTTACTGGAAAAAGTCATGTGGCTGTGGTTGGTGTCTTGCTGTCTGGTTGGTGCAGGGCAGAAGGGGGGATGCTGTAGGGTTGTCCTAATGAGCAAGAGTCCTGCCCCAAAGCAGACTTTGAACTTTAAGCCTGAGTTGTCACACTGGCACAAATGCTTTAAAACTGCTGACTAAGAGCTCTGTTTAAGACAAGATCCAGTGACCTGGCAGTGGTGGAAGAGAGCTGCGTAAAGCCATTTTGCCTTCTGTTCTGTCTGGAGGTGGCATGTAGTAGGCACTGTTTATCCTATAGATCTTGAGCTGCTTGCCTTGTCTCGTTTCTGCTCTGCTCCTGGCACCGCTCTTCCATCAGGAGGAGCAGACTTGCAAACTTGCAGCATTGTGTCAGCTTACTGCATTTTTTTCCTTCTGCTTGAGAGTGGTTTGGAACATTGTCCCTCCCTGTGAGAGGGTGCCAGGCTTCCCAAGTGCTCCATCAGTTGCTAGTGGACTCTGCCACCATTGGGAGGTCATATAGGTTATACATAAACTTCTTTCCAATGCCAGCGTTCAAAACAGAACTGTGTTGCTCCTGCCAGTCCCGAGGTCAGCATCACTTTAGAAGGGCCTATGAGTACGGTGACTTTTAGGTACTTTCTGTTTTTGTGATCTTGGTCTTTGAGCAAGCAAATCCCTTTTTCTTTTAATGAAGACTGAAACGCCCCCAGCAAAAGCAAAGACTCTCCTTTAATCATACGGCTCCAGAGCTGAGAATCTGAGAAATGCTGTGCATTGCAGGGTGTGTTGATAAAACTGGCATTATTGGTGGCAGGCTTAGAAGTAACTAAATTTTGGGACTGGCATGTCTCTAAGTGGTATTTTGCAACGGGCAAGACAGTGACATAGTCAGCCTTATTTGACAGCTACGACAGCCCTGAAAAACCTTCTGCAGTGCAGAATAAACAGATGTGTAAGTGCTCTGCCTGGCTTTCACTGGAGATTTAGCCTTACGTGACCTCGCTGAAGTCATTGAAACTTCACAGAGGAGAGCCTGCTTCTTACTTGCTTACTTACTTATATTAACTTTGTAATATGATAGCAGGTGGAAAGCCGGCAGGCAGCTGAAAAAAAAAAAAAACCACAAACAACAAAACCCCCAAGTTTTTGGGTTTTGTGTGATGGGAGGAGAGCAGCAAAGGGAGGGAAGGAGCAGGTTGTGAGATAAAGTTGAGTAGCGGGAGGGAATGTGTGTGTGGGAACTGAGCTGGAGGCTATTGATTGGCAGCCAGGTCTTAACATCAGCTGCATAAAAGGAAATCGAAGAGACTGCACAAATATTACCAGGATGAAAGGCAGGATAAAGAGCTCAGAGCTGAATGCCAGGCTGGTCTGCCCTTCTGGAAGGGCGGCAGGTCTCCCCTTTTAACTTGGCATAGGGATTGCATAGCCCCACAGCGTGCTCTTCTCTGCACCAGCGTGTGCTCGTGCTGGGTTTGACAGCAGGATTTGGGAGTAAAATTACCCTCCTCTGTGGGCAAGGCGTGCGGTGTATCACAGATCTTCCACACATTCAAAGCCTGGGATGTGAGATCTGTGCCAGACTTGCCTTTCTCCAAAAGAAAAAACCTGTGAAATTGCATAAATCCTTTTTAAATTTTACATCTTTGCGCCAGCAGATACCTGAATCAACTTGCATATGTTGCAGAGCTCCACGTGGTGGTGTGGAAAAAGAAATGTGAGAGGATGAGGCTTCTTGTACCAGGGAGCCTGTGAAATAGGCAGTGGGAATAGAGGCAGGTTGCACAGTCCTTAGAATCAGAGAATCACCTAGGTTGGAAGAGAGCATCAAGTCCAACCATCAACCTAGCACTGCCCAAACCCACCACTAAACCATGTCCCTCATCACCACCTCTACCCATCTTTTAAATACCTCCTCCTTGGAAGGAGGAGTCCTGCTGGGAAGGTTCCAGGTAAGTCTAGGAACCCCTTTGCTTCCCATCTTATAACAACTGGGATTTTGCTAAATGCCTAATTTCTCTTTCAGCAATGCTAGGATGTGTGGAATTAGGAAAGAGGCTTGAAATTTCCACACTACCTTTAGTGGCTGCTAAAGAGAGCAAGTGAACAAGTTACTGAAGACCAGTAACAAAAATTATCCTTGCAAAAAAACCTCCAAAAGCCAAATAAACAAAAGCTCTGAAATTTTCATCCCTGCTGTCAGTATTTGTTTTTGGGGCAGCAGCCTTTTGCTGTGTTGCGGAAGCAAATTGCAGTGCTGGAATCCTGGAGAGTAGAAACAAGCCTGAGTAGCAGACAGCTGGTGAACACATTTTAAAATTGTCCGTTTAACCCAAGGCCGTGCCACTGAATGCTTTTTTAGCTCTTATATTTTCAGTTAGATGTGTGATATCTTTGGCCTTTACATAAGCAGACAGCCTGCATGAATTGCATGCTTCCTATTGATGGAGCTGAGTGCAGTCTTGAGCTTCTGTCAACTTACCAGCAGTAGTGTACTGGAAATTTCTGATTCACAAGTAGGTCTTCTATAAATGATTTAACATCAGACCATTGAAATGCATTTGTGTTTTCCTTCTTGGGGCTATTAAAGACATAGAGAAAACATTTAGCACCAAATGAATGGTTGCATTTTTGTTGTAATCCTGCAGATGGGGTTGATTTATATATAAAAGATGTGTGTTGCAGAAAGGAATTATAATATTACACAATTTTTCAGTTGTACTTAATTTTTTTCATGCCAATATTTTCAGCTAGATGCTGTCTCTTTAATGTGGTGAGTTTTCTTTTTCATTAACCAGAAGGCACTGCGTTTCATCCTGTAGTTCGTATTCCTTTGTCGGTTGAAATACTTGTCTGAGATATACAGTGACTGGGAAGCTCGGACCAGGCGGAAGGTGCAGGGGCTCTCGCCCCCGTCCCCTTCTTGGATGTGGAGGGATGTAAAAGCAGAAGGGCAGCAGGCTGCCTGCAGTCCCAGGGGAGAGGCAGACCTGATTGAAGAGAAAGAAATGGTGCACTCTTACATGCAGATAGGAGAGAATAAAATGTGATTAAATGACAGAGCAGAGATTTTGCACAATAGTGGCTGCTCTGATAAAATCTGTTTGGCTTTCCCTTGAGGATTATACAGAGATAAGCAGCCTTAGCTCATTAGCACCTCCCTTGCCTCTTGCTCTCTGATGATTGTTTTAGGCTTGATGGCAGGTGATGATGGCAGGACTTGCTCTGATCTGGGATGAGGTGCTGGAAATGCAGCACATCCTGAAGCCTGGGATGTTAGGTGATATGCTATTTCTTGCAGCTGATGTATTTATGCTTGGGCCTTCCTCCTCATAGTGTCTGGTCCTCTCAGTGCATTAAAGCAAACATTAGAATTGCTGGGTTTGGATTTTGAACAAATTAGCTTTCTTATCCTCACTCCCACTAATACAACTCCTGGAGCAGCAATGGAAATGGACTTAATTTTGTTACTCTGGGGAGCATGATGGTTGGGTCTTTGAACATTGATCTGGCAAGTATTGAAAAAGAGAGGTGTTGAATTTTGATACACCTTCAAGTTAGGCAACTAGTGATGTTACTGCAACATCACAGTCACTGCAAACGTCAGTTTTCTGAAAAAATTCACATTAGATGCTCCCTAAATGTTGTATGTAGTTACACTGTGTACCTTGTGGCCATCCATACACATTTCCTCTTGCTAAAACTAGTCTGAACAATCTCCAGCGCTCAAATGCTTTCCACCACCTCCTGCTGGAGGTTAACACTTCAACCAGCAGACACAGATGTGTGTGATTGTTCCAGTTATCCTCTGACCTTCAGCCAGAAAAAGCAAAGGTTTAAAGTCATGAAGGTCTTTCCTGGGCTATATTGGGATGTGTTCACCTGTCCCCTGGGCTTGGGCTGATTTAGCAGGGACCTCTGCCTGGGTCGGGGAAGGGGGTGGGGTGGAGGGATAACCCTCCCTTTTCATCAAGTGGGAAATTGCCACTGTGATTAAAAAAAAAAAAGACTTTGCTTTTATATAGTGTCATGTTAAATGAATCCACTTGGAAGCATATATGTGCATAATATTTGGCATTTAACCAGAGTAGTTGAAGAATGGTACTTTTCTGCTTTTTAATTTCATGTATCTAAACCCATCATATTTACTGGGACATGGAGAGGCTAGCTGCAGATTTGTGCTTTCTTACATACTTTTCCTGTGTGTTTTCTTGATGATTCTACTCTTCGTAATTGTTTGTTGCCTCTCCTCAAAGTTAGGCATGAATCCTGTACAGATCTGCCTAGCTTTTGCTGCAGGCATGTCTCCAGTTATCTCTGTGGCACTACCAGGAAGGGTGAAGTGACAAGTACATGTTAATCATGGTAGGTTCATGGCCTGTTTAAGCCCAGGGACATAAAAAGGGTTTAGAAATGAAAATACTCCTCAGTGTCCTCAGGTTAGATTCCTCACTCAGAAGACTTGGTAGTATGTGTGAACTCGGCACATCACGGCTGGTGAGTCTTGCTGAAATTGCCGAAGTCTGCCTTTTTCACATCCCTGTGGTCCTGTTTTACTTCAAACCAGGACACCAGGTCAAAAAGGAGAGGAAATGCTTTTCTGTTGGTAGTATTTATAACTCATTTTGGACTGTAGCATCAGGTGATGTTTTCATGCCACTTGGTGCTGCCATTTTAATTCAGAGTTTAAGACCAGGATACCCCTTTAAAAAAGTTCATTGTTATGTTCACTCTGAAGGTGTTCCCTGTCAGCTCTGCAGTAATGGCATCTGGCTTTAGAAGGCTCTTGACTTCATCTCGGGCTGTATTTTCAATGACAAAAATTGACCTTTGGCCTTAGAAGATATGCAGCTTGGAATATAGCTATTACCTTGTACCAGAGCACCTTTAAATTAAGCTCTGCGCATTTGCTTTGCACTGCACCCGCAGCTGTGACTAGCTGCGGGCAGCAATGCTGAGCAGAGGATAGAAGTGGCTTTGGGAGTTACGCCCTTGCAGATGAGCAGGTCAGAAGTAGAAGGGAACAAAACTGAAACCATCACTGGTTCTCCCAAGTTCTTTGCTGTACTTAAATGTGTTAACCTAATCTCTTAATGTGACACTACAGTTCTCAAAAGCAGCCAGGAAACATTAATGTTGTGTCTCGATCGTAGGCACTGTTGCAGTGCTACTGACTGTGGTGTGCTGGATCAGGAAAAAGCATTTCTTCCAAGTGATGCACTTCAGAGCGTGGCCAAAATAAAATGAAAAAAACAGTTGCTACAGTTCCCACAAACAGCTGCAAGAAGTTACCTGGAGCTCTGCTTAGGAATCTGTGTAGCACACAGACAGCTCAAGATTTGCTGATCACTGTAACCTTTATCGGAAGTATCTTCTCTTTGCGTGAGCAGGAACTCCTCTGACTAGCAACACTTGGGGAGAGCAAAGGCTCATTTATTTCTCTACTGATTTTCTGGCAGGCTGTTTGGTAGGGGAGAATAGCTTGGAGAAATGTGGTCGTCCTCATTGCATTGGGCAGTGATTTGAGAACATGGTAGAAAGGAGCTTGGGGGAGCAGGGACAGACAGACTGTAAATAGCTTTTTTTTTTCCTCTTATGTGGATGCATTGGAAAAGACCAGCTCATGGCCCCATCTGCTTTTGGTTTGTTCCCTAACAAAGTACTAGTGGACAAACCCAGCAGTATGTTTTCCCACTTCTGAAATGTCTGCAACAAAAGGTTTTAACTAGCATCCTTTTGTATTTCTAAAGGATCTTTTATCTGGCTTTGTCAGAAATGTATCAAGCCTCCAGTATGGAAAGCTTTGCCATTTAAAACAGTTTTTTCCCTCCTCCCGAACCTCTGAGCCCGACGTGCTCTCAGATAGGAAAGCTATGACTTTGCAGGAGCTGTAACTTTTTAAAAAAGTAATACTTTTCCTTTTTATACAGTGGGAAGAAATTGGTGAGGTGGATGAAAACTACGCTCCGATACATACATACCAAGTATGCAAGGTAATGGAACAGAATCAGAACAACTGGCTTCTGACCAGCTGGATCTCTAATGAAGGGGCTTCCCGCATCTTCATTGAGCTCAAATTCACCCTGAGGGACTGTAACAGCCTTCCAGGAGGACTTGGGACTTGCAAAGAGACTTTTAACATGTATTACTTTGAATCAGATGATGAAGATGGGAGGAACATCAAAGAAAATCAGTACATCAAAATCGATACCATTGCTGCTGATGAGAGTTTTACAGAGTTAGACCTCGGCGACAGAGTTATGAAGCTAAACACAGAGGTGAGAGATGTTGGACCCCTAACAAAAAAGGGATTTTACCTCGCTTTCCAGGATGTGGGTGCCTGCATCGCCCTGGTCTCCGTGCGTGTGTACTACAAGAAATGCCCATCAGTGGTCCGCAACCTGGCCCGCTTTCCTGACACCATCACAGGAGCAGATTCTTCGCAGCTTCTAGAAGTATCGGGCGTTTGTGTCAACCACTCAGTGACTGATGAGGCGCCGAAGATGCACTGCAGTGCTGAAGGGGAATGGCTGGTGCCCATTGGGAAGTGCTTGTGCAAGGCAGGGTATGAGGAGAAGAACAACACCTGCCAAGGTAAGGGTCTGCAGGGAGGGTGCCATGCTGAGGCTACAGAGGTGATGTGCAGTCTTGGCTATCTTCTCTTCCATGTCCTTCATGCCTGGTTGAGTTGACAGTGGTGGGTTGGGTTCTTACTTCCACTGAGATCCTTTAAATAACTGTGACATCATGAAGAGAGAGGCCTTGGCTGGGTGTCATGGGACTTGACACCTATGTATGGGTCCTTCTGGTGCTTATAGGCCTGTGGACAAGGAGAACCTGGCACACCACTATTGCCTTTGGAGCGGTGTACTGTAGGGTCCGTAAGGCGATTGCAATGTTATCTGTTGTTTTAAGCTTTACGTTATTTTTCCTCAATATAGGGGTTTCTTTATGAATTTTAGAAGCTGGGCTTCTTTTTTCTGGACTGTACCAGGGAATGTTCGAAGTTAATCTCCCTATGCAAGATACATTTTGTTTTTGTATTTCAAAGAATATGTTTTTCTCTCTTTATCACTCTAACCAAGCGGGGAAGAATTTGATGTGGTGTGACTTGATTGATTTTCCTCTCTGGTAAATAGTTTAATATAAAGTTGTTCAGCTGTTTAGAGTTAAACCTGAAACCTCACTGATAAAAATGCTTCCATATGTGCTGAAGTTTTCACGTGGGTAGCTGGCTGAGGTTCTTCAGTTGCTGATCAGTATAGGTCTCTTGAATCATCAGGGGCCTTGTGCAAGAGATCCAGGGTATCTAAAGCTCAAGACCTAAAAAAGAATACTTATAAAGAAGTGCAGCATTCTCTAAGAGTGTATAATCTCATTGTATGATTGGCTGTATTACATACTTGTTTATAAAATTGCCCTTCTGTTGTAAATATGTTATGGGTTGCTTAAAACGTATTTGGGCATAAAAGAGAAGGGGAAAGAAAAACAAAGATCTCAATGCTGTTTGCTTTTTGCAAAATTATATGTTTAGTCATCAGTCCCATCTTAATTGTCTTGTACTTGCAGCCACTTAGTAAAAGATAACTTGTGAGGAAGGCAGCGGGACTCTGGTCCAACTGAAGTCGGTGTTGCATTTTCTCTTCACCTCATTCCACTCGTTATTGGTGTTTGTAGTGTTGGTGCAAAAGATAGATCAGTGTATATCCAAAGCAAACTGTGGCCTTGATCCTTTAGTCCTTGGTCACACACTGCGCTCCTGAAGATTACATAGTTCAAGTCTCTTCAAGGGTTGACTGGGAGGGAAAATATAGGTATGTTTGCTTTTGGAGAAACCTCTAGTAAACAGCATGTGGAGTGTTCTTTTTGACCAGGATAGTCTCCTTTTTCTGCAGATGTAGTCAATACAGCAAAATCTGTCTTGGTTTTGCTTTTCCTGTGCCAGTAAAGATACTTCTCCCATTTAGGGGGGAAGAAGAGTCAGATCTGATGTTTGATCTGAGGGAAGATGCTTGAGCACAAGGGAAGCTAAGATCAACATTAGCCCAAGGTGAGGAGATCTAGACTGTCACAGATGAGGGATGTGGGTCACAGAGATCGGCATGGATCTGCTTCATTATGGCTAAAAATACCGTGTCCCAGAATAACATGCACTGGTTGGGTGCCATGTCTAGACAATGACTTCAGTCACCTGTAGGAACTTTTAGCAGAAAGGGGCACATCCAATTAGTCACCTTTCAAATCCTGCCCTCCCATGCTGTGTGAGCAGCATGAGATACCTCAGAACACTCCTGAGGATCTCAAAAACAAACAAAACCCAAAACACAAAAAAAAACCAAACCAAAAAAACTGCACTAGTTTAAACTAGAAACCTGAGACTATCTTTGAAGAGCCTGCTGTGCCTGTTAAAACGGTTGGATCTCTGATAGCGCTCAGATAGCAGTCTGGGGTGTGCTATCAGAAGACCTTAGCACACTTTCGGACCTGCTTTCCGTTTTGGGGTGTGGATTGGTTTTTTGAATGTATTTTTCTTACTCAGTTGAGAGGACAGTGTCTGGCCCCACAGTTCTTGACTATGTCGGGTAGGACTGTGATCATAGTTTGGAAGTGTAAAGATGCTTTGTGGTGACGTACGCTCGCCATTCTGTCATAAGGCATACCCACATAAACTAGTCAAACCTACAGCCCGCGCCCTCTGCAGGAGTTTATCACTTTATATTGCTCTAGAGCTGTTAAAGCCCATAATTCTTGTTTGTAGGAAAGCCCCAAACTCTATCACCAAATCAATGGGATGTTGGGATCCGAGTGCCTACGGCAAAGTCTGTTTGAGGGGCCCCGTTTGGATGTCCTGTGTTTAACCCAGGTCATCGTGCCAAGCGTTTCCTGCTGGTTGGCTCCGAGATGCTCATTCAATAAGAGACATTCAGCCTCAGGCTGCTTAGGAGGTCTGCATCCAGCATGTGTGGAGTTCATGCTGATACCCTGTGTGAGTAAAGTGCTTTCTGGTTTGGATATTGTTATATTCACAGGGATGAGATTTATTCTGGGACTGTGAAGTTAAACTTTGCAGCCCATAAGCAGAATAAGTAACCCAAGAAAGGAAAAAGGTCCTATGTGCTTGTAGATGTGCTTCCCCCTCGCCCTGCGTCTGACTGGTGTTCAGGAAATGCACTCCATGCTCCTGCCTGACATAATGATGGTCTTAGCACTCTGTGGTGTGGCTTTGACAAACACCTAAATAACTTCTGACCTTTGGTTTGTAAATCACTTCGTTGCATCTTGCAACTGGTCTCCCGGCTTGCTTTCACTTCGGCATAAGCAGGTTATTAGTGAGCACACTTTGGGAAATATTTTCAGCCCCGAAGAGCCTGGCTTTGTTTATTAAAATTTCTCCTGCAAAGATGACATTTTCCAAGCTCTAGTGTCATGTCTGGACAGAGCAGACTACACTCTTATTAGAAGTGATGTAAATCCCAGTCACCCTCACAAACATATGGGAACTATTGAAATCCCTTCTGCCTACAAATCATTAATTGGCAACAATGTTCTGAATTCATCATCTTGTCAGCAGGGTTCCTGTTTGAAGAAGGCACTGACAGTAACAGCTGAGCAATTTCTCTCACTGGGGACGCTGAGGTTGTAAATATGACATAGTCTAATCTCCTTATATAATGTGCTCGCTCTCTCAATTAATATAGGCAGCTAGGTAGTAGTTACTGTAAAGAACTCAAACTACCTGGATTTTTACACCTCCTTTGGCAGCACGGCCCATTTATCAGCAACTGCTATGGGACAGCTAGAGGTAAATTGTGACTGTTTTGGGACGTGTTTATAAAGGACCAGTGTTAAGATTCATTATTCACCAGAATAAATTGCTGTACTAGTTAATAGGAGAAATGAAAGCAGTTGCTCTGTGAATTTCCACGCTGCTTTCCAGAGCAGTGATTTGGTGCCGCTAAAGGACCGCTGGTTATTGGCTTTGCCTCGGTTCAGCTGGTGCTGTCTGAATGGGTCCTTGAGGAAATGTTGCAGAGTGTTTTCAGTAGCTGGAAAATACCCAGTTTCAAGTCTGTTTGGCCAATTTCGAGTCTCCTAGTGGTGGTCTCCTCCTTAGCAGGCAGTACTCAACCAAAGTTGAGGGCCAGATCCTAAAATGCTCTAAAATTTGAGCTAGCACCACTGAAGTCTCTCTGTCTTTACCCATTTAGGGGTTTGGCTAAACAATTTCTCATCTGCCCCAGTCTGTGCTTTCCTTTTTCCTGCACTGACAGAGGTGAGTTTTATTGTAACTTCAATTTTAGTGGCTTACTGTATGAAGCAGGGCTCACCATTGGGGTTTCTGCAGAAAATGAATAAAGTCACTGTGAAAAGGGCACCTTCTGGCACTTCTCTTTGTATTCATCCTCACCTTCAGCCCCATATGTTCTCAGTGAGAAGCAAGAAGTGCTTAATTTTATGCTTTCAAAGGCTCTGGAGCCCACGCTACTGGAAGGGGGGGATATTGACATGTTAAGCTCGTGAGACCCAAATGCACTTGCAGTGGTGAGATCCTGCTAGTGACCAGGGGGTTGCAGAGTGGCAACTGCGGATGTAAAGGATTTGCAAAGCCTGTTATTTTTTCAGCTGCTTTTAGAGCTGAATCACAAATTAATTAAATATTTGGGTTTAAAAATAAAAAAAAGGAAAAGAAAGAAAAGCAACACTGAATGAGAGCCAAGCTGAAAAGGCAAGTAATGAGTTCAGGAGGTCGTGAGGCTCTGCTTTCCAAGAACCAGTGCATGCTGCTACTTGAAGAGACATCAAAAGGAGTACAGCTGGTTTTAGCCAGCTACAAGGTATGGACAAGATTACAGATGTTAGAGGTGGACAAAATAATGGAAGAAAACTCAGTGAAATCTTTCTTCACGCTTGCTCCTTTCTGAGGAAGAACTTTCAAACTGAGGGCTGGAGGAAGGGTAGGCTGGGGTATGGCTTTTTGGTTTTAGAAAGGAATTGCTGCCAGAGGAAATACATGGGTTTGGTTTTTTTTTTGGTAAAACAATTCTAGAATGTTCAAGTCCTTCTGCTGTCTTAAATACTGATGTTTATTTGATTATTCTTCCCTTAATCAACTTTGCTGAACATACCTCAGTGCCGTTACAGAACAGTGTTTCTTTTTGCTGATTGTTCATTACTTGTGTTGCAATTCAGCTGGGCTCTTGCCAAGGAAAATGAGAATTTCTTACAGAAAACAAAGGCTGCAGAAAAACCTCATGTTTGCAGGTCTTTTATTCTGGGTATAATTAAAACAAATTGACATAGGTAGCTAGTTTATGTAGATCAGAAGTTTACCTGCTGAATCAATTCTCAGGTGATTTTGTTGTTGGCTGATTGGGGGTGAGGCAGAGTTACTCATCTTCCTCCAAGAGTGGTGCAATCGGCACAGATGTTTGAAGGCACTTTCCCAGAGCGGTGATTGCCCCCCCTGTTGATCAGCTATTTGAAGGCTATTTGGAGGCAATGGGTTTTTTTTGCAGCTGTGCAGGAGAGAGCAGGCAGGCAGAGGTAGTGACCCTCTGCTGGTGGGTAGCAGAAGGCACCGACTGTGGAGGTTTGGGAGGCAGCAGGGCTTGCAAAGGTGGTGATGGCAGAGCTGTGCTTGATGACTGTCACGTTTCTGTGTTTGCACAGCAGCTAGCCCAGAGACCTCACTTGTGAATGAAACACATAGCTGGTACCACAATATAAAAGCTCCTGTGTTTTTAACAAATTCACTGTGTGTGGTTTCCTCAGGTGATGCAGTGCTGCAGCTCAGCTGCTGCCTTCCCTGTCCCCTTACTTCTAGGAAATGGGAACATGTGGCTGCACAGGTAACCTTATTTTGGAGCTTGGGCTTTTGCTCTGAAGTGGCCAGTGTTTCTGTTATTGCATCTGATGAAGGTACAAGAGGGGGGGCAGCTTTTCTTCAACCCCCTCCACAGCTTGCTTGTGTGCCTCTCCAACTCCGGTTGGCTGAATTCTTGCTCTGAACTCCTTGTTACGGATGCTAGAAAGACGGTGTACTGCTAAATCGTTCCTGTCTTGTGGGAGAGCTCCCAGCTGGCACTCAGGTGAATAAGGCAAGCATGCTTTTACCCTTGTGGTGGAGTGGAAAGCAAGCAAAGTCCAGGGATAAAAAATAAAAAATCTTAATTGTTCTACTGGGAGGTGATTACATGGCAAGAAAAACATTGATGGAGATGTTCAGTATATAGAGGATACTGAATTTGGAAATACAGTTGGCTCTCCAGGGAGTTCTTTGCCCATCATTCATACTTCTTGTGCGTTTTTCTGATTAAAACCAAATTGGCTGGGAGTATAGCATGGTAGGTGTTTATATAATTATGAGCTGAAGTGCCTAGTTAATTTTAATTAGGCACAAAACCAACTAGTGTCAGAATAGCTGATTTTTTTTGGCCACACAGTGCGTATTATCTTTTCAAATGTAAAGAAAATCACTTGAATGCTACATTTCAGCAAAAGGTAGTTGTCACTGGAGGGGGAATGGGTTTTATTCTGTAGAGCGTGCCTGTGTGTTTATATTTAGGTGTTTTGTTCTGTATCTGAAATAATTAACGAGAGCAGGGAAATGTTTTCCACAGAGCAAAACTGTTGCAACAGGAATGATTAAATATTACTATCTTCTTTGTTTTATTTTGCATGTGTATTTGCCTTCATTATAGTAGGTACGGTATCTGTGTATCCACAATATATTGTGCTTTGCTAATGAGTTCTAACCTTCTATGCTACCTTGTATGCTCATAACCCCAGTGACTCTGAAGATCTTTCCTCATTCTGCAGCGATGCTTTTAGGCCATTACTTTGACCAACTTAACCTTACTGATCTTTGCAGTGTGGCTGCTGTGCAGTTACCTTCCAGAAGGACAGTTAAGGAGTACTTTATTCCCCCCACAAAGTATAGATTGGCCAGTGCAAATAAAATAGGGTTTGGAAATGGCTTTGAAAGTGTAAACTGTGAAGGTCATGTTTGCTTCTTAGCCATAAGATATTTTGGGGCAGGTCTTAGGGTATGCTTTTTAGTCTGGTCCAAGATAACTGACTGATATTTACTTGAATACTGACTTTGGTTTTAGCATTCTTGAAAATAAGATATCCATTGGCAGCTTAGGGAATTTGTTAAATTATGGGATGGGAGAGGTGTTGCAGGATAAGAGGAGTGTTAGTAATGGTGTTGTTAGGTTCCGTTAATTGCCACCTTGGACTTCGAATTGCTTGGAAACAGCTTGCTTATTAATTGTGGTTTTTAGAAACAATTAAAGAACTCTGGAGAAATACTAAGGATAAAGTACGTGAATGCTGGTTGGCAATGCAGTGACTTTAATTGCCTTGATTTAAGATATGGTTGTCCCCAGATGCCCACTCTGTCCCATTGCTGGAAGCTGCTGCTGGCTCTGCAGAACTGGGTAGTGTGCCCATGAGCTGACGTGACAAATGGAGGGGCTTGTCTTGATGCCCCAGCCTGAGGTCAAATAAAATGTGGGCACTTACTATACCTGGGTGGTGATCTTTAGCAGAAGGCTGGCTGCAACCTCTCAAACTGCCAAGGGTCTGCCAGAGCTCATTTGTCACAACCCTCATTCCACCTAATTTATATGGGGTATTAAAATGAAGTTGTACTACTGTGTTTTGTTCATAATTTGGGTTTTCAGTCTTGTGTTTCTCATTTAGAAACACTTAGCGGTAGTTAATGATGTGTTGACATTTCAATAATAAGCTTTTCTCTCTGCATGCTTTACATCTTGACCATTTTAACTTGTTTTGGGTTAATAATGAGATTGAAATCCAGGCTCCACAGAAGGAGGCTACCATTGTGCCTTACATGAACAGATTCGCAACTTACTTTTTTATTTCTTTAGTTGGATAAACTTGTATCCTGTGTAAAGTAAGTGTTCAGCATATTCAGTAAGACCAAAGAGACTGTAACATAGATGTCTGCACAAAGAGGTGAATGTGCTTTTCATGTAAGCAGAGATACCCATTTATTTTGCTGTAAGTTTGCTCATTTTCTATCAGTGAAAAAGTTAATCTAGTATAAGGTTCAGGTTAAGGTTGTATTGTGCATGGTACTGACGTGCTTCCACTTTTTTACTTCCGTCAGAATGGCGTTGAGTTGTTAATACTGGAATAAACTCAAAGAGCAAGGCTGGGTGTTATATAAACCCCAAACAATATACGCAAAAGAGATTAAGGGGGGGAGGGGGAGGAAGACAAAAGAGACAATGCCAGGCTTGTGGATATCCCTTATTACTTTCATATACCTGTCTTATCTTTATAAATGTATGTCCTTAAAAACCAGCTGAAATTTGAAGAATTGGTATTTAAGATGACAACTTCCTTCTCACTGTAAATGACAGTCAATCAAGTTAAGGCCAAGGAAATTTTTTTTCCCCCCACCTGAAAATCCACACTGTAAGAGCTGCAGCTCAGCGGCATTACCAGGTCAAGTCCACTGATCAGGGCATGAAACAAGGCTGTCCCTGCCTGCATGCCTCCCTGTGCTGCCCAAGGTTATGTTCATGGAAGCAGGAAGGGTGGGAGAGGATACGCATCAGCAGAGCATACTCCTCTGCATCTTCAGGCTGGCATCCTTGCCCACTGTGGTGGTGATGGTGGTGTGCTCAGCTCCCATGGCAGATTTCCCTGGCCAGCGTGGCACAGGAGGCAGCACCGACTTGGTGTGTGACCCATTCTTGCGGTTGGACTTGGTGGTGTATCTTGAGTCAAGTCCTCATGGTAGGCTTTGAGTGGATTGTGAGTAGTTTCGCTGTCACTTCAGATGTGACTGTTTCAGTGTGAGGAAAGAAATAGCTAATACAGACTATTAAAAACACTTCCAGGTCATACAAAGGGCTTTTCTCTGTTGGATCTTGAAGGTTCTGCTTTATGAAGGAGGTTGGAGTCACTATTCTCCATTTAACAAATGGCAGCCTTGGGCCAGAGGCTGAGTTGTTCGGTGCCAGCCAGAGGCTAGAGCCTGAGAGAGGGCTCTGGGTCTCAGTCCTGTACTTGATCCTATGTGCCCTTTTTATGGCCTTAGACTAACCTAAAACCCTTGTAAGTAACAACAAACTTCCCATTCCTCTAGAGCTGGAATTTGAACAGAAGTTGTCTTCGCAAAAGGCTCTCTTTTGTACCTCAATTAGATGCTTTCCTTCAAAACATCATTGTCCTGGAGGTGCATTTTCTGAGAGGGACTCACGTCAGCTGGAGCCTCTGCCTAGTGTGGAAGCTGTGCTGAGGGGTCCATCTCTGCCTGAAGGTCCCTTTTGTGGCCAAACCCACAGTGTTATTGAGTACCAGACCCTCTGCCTATAGATAAAGAAGCATCCCCTACCCCAGCAGATTCTCCAGAGCCTCTGCACGTGTGCCTAGTGTTACTGGAATACAGCAAGCTTGCTTAGGGACCCAGTGTGATCTTTATTGAACTCCAGAGTCACGATTATCAGTCGTCGAGTGAAATGGCTGCCTCCTTTGTGGTCATAAGGGTCGCTCTGCTATGGTACTAATTCCACAAATAATGCATTAGAGGTCTTATAGCGAGTCAGACAGTCCGTTATCCCATTGCAGCGGTGACAGAGGTCACAGCATTGCCTTCGAAAGCTGCCTGGAAAGGAAGCTTTTTAATTACTGCAAAGCCAAAGGAAAGGCTGCTCTCTGTGAGCGTGGGGAATGTGCTAATTTGGTATTCAGCGGAAGCAGCCTGTGGGTTGCAGCTTCCTAGCTCCAAGCTGTTTTGCAGATAGCCTGCAACCCAGGCAGTGACAGAGCCAGGACCGTGGACTTCATTACTGTTGCAGCTCTGTGCAGGTTCGAGCAGCACCAGCAATGATGGGATCTTGGGACAGGAGCCAGCGTTTTATTAGTATAAATGCAAGGCAATTGGGCATGTTAATTACTGGAAGAAAACCACAGCAGGGAGGGAAAGGGTTCAGGATGAGGGGAGGTGCCATGGTTAATTACCAATGTCTATGAATGCCAAGTGACCCAGGTGGGATTTCCTGCATTGCAATGGTTGGCTTGCAGCAGATTGAGTATTATTCTCTCTCCAGGAAGAAACCCCAAGAGCAAAGTGTCTGCAGAGGGAATTTGAGGTGAAAATGGCTAAAGACTCACAGAGTACTGTGGCAAAACCAGTCATGGGACTCTCCGGTACCAAGTCAGATGTTGCTCAAGGCTTTTGTGTGCATGTAAGTGTGCTGGTAAGGGGTAAGCATACCCCTTGTGATGGGATTTCACTCTTCCTGTCCTACCTGGTTTTGGGGCTGCTTTTTGCATGAGCACTTGACATTCTTTCAGTGCCAGAGCAGGTGATCAGCATGAAACTCATCCTAGAAGTGAAATGTATGGAATATATGGCTATAAACCTCTGCAGAAAAAGGCAGGTGTCTGTCTCGCAAAATAATGTTTTCATCTCTGCCTACACAAAGTCCTCAGTCAGGCTCAGATAAAAGCTTTTCTCCCCTTCCCATGCACAAGGCTGTCCTGTATTATTTATTTATTTGTAAAGCCTTGCTTTTTTAGAAGAGCTTTTACATTATTTTTCTTTGCTCTCACAGTTCAAGCATGATTTAGTATGTCAAAACTAGTTTGCTTAGCTGGCCTTGATTGTCTTGCATACTTACACTAAAACAGGGCAGTCATCCTTCCAGGCATGCTGCTGCCCAGAGAAATGAAGTGTTGTCGCAGCTAGGACCTGCTCTTGTGTTGTGACAGCAGGAGCATCCTCCGACAAAGCCGGCAGCAGGAAATTTAGGCAGGGCTAATGCTGACAGATATGGCTTGGGTCAGAGCAGTGTGGGCCCACACAGGCAGATGCAGAGACAGGCTTATGCTTGAGAGACTTAATTGATCATTCATGTACGAAGGCATTTTGGTCCAGATTGAGAGTCTAGCTAGTACCAGAGAGAAAGAAACCGTCATCTGGTGCCTGCGCTGGTGAGCCTGGCAGCAATAGCGCTGGGAGCCCTTGCTGCAGGGTAGTGCTCCCAAACTAATACATCTGCATGCAGGTTTCCTGGCAGAAGTGAGTTGCAGTGGGATCTTGTGCTTTCTGTAGTCGGTGCGGATTTTATCATTGATTTTGGTGGGAGGGAGATGATAATCCTTTATAATATATTCTTAACTAAATGATTTCCTGGCCTAGATCTTTACTGTGTTGCGCTGACTGCCTATAGGATAAAAATTTAATTCATAATAATTGATGTAATTTAGATCAGACCTATTTCTCAGCAAATGGTCTGCTCCTGATCTCTTCCAAACCTCTCAAATATCAGAGAGTTCCTGGCTCTTTGTGGTTTCTTTTTCTCATCTCATGCAGGGGGACACAAGGTAAAGTTCATCCATATATTTCTGCACTGTGCTCCATTGAAGAGAGCAGGGAAGAAGTTTTGAGTTACTCCTCAGTTTTATTACTGTTTAAAATGGCATGTCAGCCCTTCAAGCCTGCTTGCAGGCCTATGTGCATCATAGGAAGCCTTCCCTACGCTGGTGCTGCAGTGCTGTGTGCTCAGCTGACTCTTGCTCTGCACTTGGCATCCTCATCATTGATGTCTTTGGGCTCTCGCGTCCAGGATGAGTCGGTAACACAATACACAGCAGTCAGGTCAGGCATCTCCTGCTGCTTTTTTGCTAGTGTGCTACGTGGGGTTTTCAGTCTGTGGTGTGTGGGATGGCTGCCAGCTGGAAATCTGGTGCTTGGGGTCAAATGAAATGTTTGTACGAGTCTGTTATTGACCGAGCTCTGAGCGTGGCTAATGGCATTGACAAGAGCTGTGTCATTCTGATGGTGAAGGTGGGGAGTCATGCACTGGCTCTGAAATGTAGCATGTTAAGTGCACTGGTAGGTGGGAGGCAGTGCCCCCTGCTAGACCCTGCCCTTCCAAAATATTGTAGGGAACTGTTTGATTTGGTGGCCTTCCAGCAATTCCCAAGGTAGAAGGGTGCTTGAGGAGAGACAAAAAAATATACTTTTTTCCTGGTTTTTTGTTTTGTTTTGGTTTTGTGGGATTTTTTTCTCTCCCAAGATAAGACTATACTACATATATAATATATAATACATAATACTATAAAAGACTACAGACCTTGGTATGTCTGGCGTAATGCTGGCAGTTGGCCAGCGTTATCTGAAAACTCGATCCCATGACTGTGTAAACTTACGGTTGAATGTATGCTCCCACAAAAGGAGTTTATCAAGACGGCTGTGCATGGTGCCTCCTGTGTCTTTGGCCGTGCCTGTATGTGCACTGAGTTTGCTGCACTTTGCACTGTGCACATGACTAAGAACACACTGCTTCTAATGTGGCGTGTGTGTTTATTCTAATACCATGTGTAGCTTTGGGCTAACAGGAAAATGAGTGTTTTACAAGAAAAGCAAGACCAGCCCAAACTAGAGTTAGTGTCTTCAGGTGGAGGCGTTTGCTTTTAGGTTGGAAGCATAAAAGCATTAGGGTAAAGTTCCAGTGTTCATTTTCAGCGAGCTTGTTGTAAGCGTTTTGCCACTCTGATTAGGGAGAAACCGAGGCTGTGCAACAGTCATGCTGCAGTTATGTCCACAGGACATCCGAGTTCGCAGAGGCGTTTTGGGATTTAGTTGCAGGCACGTTGTCACTGCCTGCATACTGCTGGCAGATGGGTGAGGGCCCGTGGAAAGCCAAGCTACACCATTTTTGATTGTGGACTCTGTGTTTTGCATTGTGTACAAGCATGCAAATGGTGTGGGGCTGTCAATACAGAGAAACAAAAATATTCTTTCTGAAAGTTTATTGAGCAAAGGCTTCTGGTTTAACAGATTCGAATTTTACATGTTCCAAAGACTGATTTCCAAATGCCATTGGGAGAACTTTCAGGCCACATTGAAATTAGCCTTATTGTTCCGTAATATCTTACTGGAGTACAAGGTTAATTAGTACCATAGGCAATATGCATTATTCATCACAGCAGCCAGGCTTTTCTTCTGTTGGGCTGTTGTGTGCGGCAAATAGTTTCCCTTCCAGTAACAAATCCTTGATATATTATTTTCATATTTAATCCTGCTGAATCATATTTGTGATATATAAATTATGTGGACACTGATGCTGGTGGAAGACGTTTCAGGTGTCACAAGGACTACAATTTTAATGTTTAACTCCTGGCTTTCTTAGGCATAGACCTCCAGGACCGTGGGAGATACAAGATGATTTTATTAGTGCCCATCCTCAATCTGACACAGACTGGATAGCACTAGTGACGTCAGTAGTGCTGTGTTTTACATCAGTAGTGTTTTCAATGATACTTATCAGCAGTATCTCATTGCAAGTGTGAAGTGCTGAATGAAGTCCTGTTGCTGCTATGGCACACTGGCTGCTTGCAAAGACACTTTCTAGCAGGGCTCCTTCAAGCACAAGGGCAAATATGAGGTGCCCTTGGCTACCTCCCAGTGCCAGGGTCCCTGCCCTGCTCCAGGGTCCCACGCGGGCTGCAGCTTCGAGCAGGGGAGATGCTGTCTGACTTGGTCTAGCACGCAGTGGCTTTTCACTTGCAAAGCCTGTTTGTGGTGCACAGAGCTTGGCATTTCTCAGTCAAGAAACCAGCACTACCTTGTCCTCAGCTGGAAATGAGCACTAGAGAAGAGTCACGTAGGAGGAAGAGTTACACAGTGCTGTGATTCATCTGATCCTTTCCCGAAAGGCAAGGCATTTTCACCCCTGAGGTCCTGCTGCCTTCCTCGTCCACCATTCGGGAGGCTGAGTCACTCCCATATCTTGAGATTATGGTGCTGCAGGTGCTGATAGCTTCCAGAGCAGCATTTGGGAAACATGGAGAGCTGCAGTGATCCCTCTCTGCCACAGTGTCTACTTAAAGAATAATACTAATCTGAAAAAATCTTTGCTGCTTTCTAGCTCTGACATTTCACCCTGGCTGCCTTCTGGAGGAGTTTTCCAGCCTTCTGTTAGCTGTGCACACGTGTATTAAGTGTGTAGATAGGTGTTGGGAGGGAAAACTGAGATAAAAGAGGCTGGGTGACTTGCTGAAGGTCCCACAAACTGATTTTGATGGAGTCAGGAGGCTCAAGTGTCCTGCTTCTGCCATCCCTACTTCAAGATCATTAGCAATTCTGATCTCTCTTGCTCTCCTGAAAGAGTGTTTAGGCCTGCACTTGCTTTCTAACATAAGATGATGTAGCCTGCTTGAACAGCTGGGCATGCCTTGCAAAGTGATGCTGTGCTGTCAGCGCCCAGGGGAGTAACTTGCACTGACATGGCTGGAGGATAAATATGGCAGAGTTTTACCTTAAATAGCCTGTGGCGACAAATCCATTGCCCTGCACCAGCCTTGATGAAGCAATGGTGAGGAATGCTTGAGATTCCTTTGTGTTCAAATCGGCAAGTAAATATTTTCCGGCAACCCTGACTCACTTCCCTTCTGCCCCTCTTGTTTTGTATGTGCATTGTTTTCGCCTTCCGAGTTTCCCTTTAGGAGAAACAGAGCACTCAGCTTAGGTGACTGCTTTGCTGCTTGACTTTTCCCGGCTGGGACAGAGAGGAATTTAAAGGGCATGCCAATGCAGAACACAATGTTGGGTCTGTGTCAGATAATAGAAAATGAACTCGTGCTTTGAAAGTGAGTGCCCTAGTGTGTCCGGGGCTTTCTGGGGAAGTTTGGAAACAGCTTTTCAGTAAGAACAGGTGGGTGGATAAATGCCCAAATTACACTTGTCTATCAAACAACTGGCAAATGTCTCTGGCCCTTGATTTAGGTGGTGTGATATAAACAAATGAACACTCACAGGAATGTAAAGTAGTGATGATGAATAGTATTCTTTTCCCCTGATTATTACCCAGTGCTTCAAAACAAGTAGCTGAGATGCCTTTCAGGAGACCTCTGCTCTTGCATGAAACTGCATTTGTAGAGTAATTTGGATTGCTTCAGGTTAAAACAGAAGGGTATACATACAGTGTTTGCTTAAAAGTTGATTATAGGCAGCAGAATAATAAGTAAATTGTACCTAAAATATAATTATGTAAATCATCAAAAGTGGAATGGCTTTGTCAGCTTAGTCTTTAAAGAGCCTCATCAATAACTTATGAGCTTCAGTAAATGCACAGTGCTCGTATGCTACTCTGTTGCACACAGTTATGGCATAAAGGCAAAGGAATTTAATTTTTTTAAGCATTCCTGCAGACAAAAAAAAAATACACAGCAATCAGCGGTGTGTAAATTTAGTGTTGTGATGTAGATCAGCACTGCTGAAAGTATTAATGAGAGAAAATCTTTTGTGGATGCTGTGTCCATAGATCTCTGAAGTAGCTCGTGGGGGCAAAGACTAGACTGTGTGGCTGATAAATAATAGAAGAGCTTTGCTCCCTCTCCTCCCCTCCCTTTTCTTAGGTTTACATGACATGAAACACTGCTTGGAAAAAGTAGTGTGGTGTTCAGTTGGTACCGGAATATAACAAAAGCCATCGTTGTTCCAGAGAAAAGTTATATTTCTGTTATGTTTTGATTTTTTGAAGTGGTTTTATATAGGTGTGTTGAGTCTGAGGGGGAGAAAAAACTATTAATTGCCATGACTGGCTGGCATCATGAGTGGAGAAAGAGCCATGAAATTGGAGGATATACATAGGGGATAAAAAGCCCATCATTTTTGCTTTGGTCACAAAGATATAACCAGTAACTTGAGAATTTGTCTCTGTTTCACATGGGCTTAAAAATACAAACAGTGCACGTACCTGATGGCTTTACCTGACCAAGGGGAGGTCTGTCCCACCAAGCAGCTGCTCGGAAGAGAACCAGGCTACTGACATGATGTTTGGCAGGAATCATGGGGACTCTGTGGTGTCTTTTCCTGGTACTTCTATCTCATAAATGTTTTACGTGTACTTATTAAAGAAGGATGTAGTGCTGGTGCTAGGTGGGACTGACCTGTGATTTCCTGAAAATGACCCCATAAACTCAGGTTTATCATCTTTTGGTTTTCTTTTGGTTTTTTTTCAAGTGCTAGATTTTGGACTCTGCTTTGACTCCTACCCCCATCCCCCCAGTGGCAGCTGGACATTAAAATCTCCTAGATGCTTTCAAAATCACCATATTTAAAAATGTTTTGGATCTCATTTCTTGGAGAAAAAGAATCAGGTCCTACTTTAAATAGCTTGTTCCTGCTTTGTAAAAGGCAATAAAGGAAATGTATGATTTCCTGGGCTTTAAAACAGCAACAGCATAATGTTAGTAGCACTAACATGGCCTTTGCAAAACTAAGAGAGTTTTGCAATTGATGATAAAGAAAAAAGGGCTGAGCAGTCAATCTCACTTAGGCTTTTTGTATGCTTGCCTTTTTTGGACTGGAACGCCCAGGACTTTTGTCACAGGATCAGATATCTGTTGTATATAGGTGATGTCATTATCCTTATTTTGGTGATGAGGAAGCAAAGCAAAGAAAGGAATTGCCAAAATCATGTATCATTCAGTGGAAAATCAGGCTTCCCAGTCTTGTACTCTACTTGCTAAACCACATGTTCATGCAGATATAGTGACTGTTACTTCTTCTCACTAGTAAGTGTAGGCATGTATCTACTGCATTTTAGCTGATCTTAAGTGACTTGCTCTCCTGGCAGTAGTGTTTCAGTGATGTGATTTGTAGTTTACTATTGAGGGTTTTTTCTTTCCCCATACCTAGCCAAGGATTTCAGCTGTAGCTCAGCCAAATGCTTTATTATATTTTGTGTTGCAGGTTCTCAAAGTCTACGGGTTATTTTCAACTAGGTTAGGAAAGCTAGAGACAGGGGAACATCATCAGTGTATGAGTATTTGGTTTCTAGCATCTTAAGCTATTGGGAAAATAGGAGATATTTAACACGTTACAGAAATTCCACTACAAAGTACATGCTGTTACTGAGCTATTGTATCTTCTCTTCTAGAAAAGACTGGATTAAGTATTTTGCTCTGTGCTGACTTACGGAAAAGGATGATTTGCAGCCTTTTCTCTTTTGCTGAAGCACCAGTTTCTAAATACGTGTTCCAATGTTTGCTTTAGAATAGCATGCCACTGTGGATGGTGTTTCTACATATTTAATTACCTCTTGAAAAGAGAGTGAAAGAGGATCAGTGCCTTACAAAGCAGTATGCCTCTGTTTTGCATCCTGTGGCAACAGGACTAGATCTCTTCCTCTAAAGTAAAAATTAAAATAAAAACTCCTACTGTCTTCATGCAAAACTGGCAATTTACTGTTTAGACAAAACCCCTCAGACTTGCAGCTTCTGCAGTCAAAAGATTAGCAAGCCAAAACATACAAGTGCAAAGTGTCCAGTAAATGATGAAGAACTAGTGTGTAGAAGTGAAGCCTGCTGTGAGCTTTCAGTCCCTTCATTTGAACTGTTTTATAACATAATATTATCAGGACATTTAATTGTACACAGAAAGGCAAGGGAATAATAAAATATATGTGCTAGAATTCCCGTGTGTGGGTGAGTTCCTTGAATTTATCAAGCTTGCTGGTGTGCCTCCAGAAATTTCCCCCAAAACGATGACTAGTTCTTTAATTACACGTATATAGAGCTGTGTTGTTGGTGGTGTTTGAAACTACAGATTGAATTTAGTAATGTAAGTGTCATTAATCTGGTGAAATAAAAATGCTGAGTATTTTAATAAGGTCTCAATTTAATGTTTTTAAATGCTCTGAAGAGATTTAATGCTAAAGCAGCTGATATAAATCTGCTCCGCTCCTCTGTAATTGAGTCTCTCTCAAGTATGTACCTCTCTCCAAGGGAACTTGGCTCACACTAATTTCAAAGCTGTTTACTGCCTGCATGAATTTGATGGACTCTCACTTTTTATTGTTAAAAGCTGTTAACATCAGAGGTGACCAGGAAACTGAAGTGGCAGAGTCTATATATAGTATTAATTGTCCCGTATTTTTTAATGGGGTACCACAGAAAAGCTCTGGTTTTTTCTTATGCTCTAGGTGTCTAAAACCTGTCTGAGAAAGTTTGAGTCTTACTGTCTTTTAAGCCTTACAAGTGAGGTTTTGGCCCCCGTTTTGGGGTACTTGTCTGTGTAACAGACTGTGCCTTGCTTTTTGATCTTGTAAGTGGAGGTGTATCAGTGCCACTACTTGATCTTGCTGGTTGCAAGACATTGGCAAATCGAGCTTTGTAGCTGCATCAGCCTGGTGCATTGAGGTTTCACGCAGTGCTAAATGGAGTAGAAATATGCCATTGTTTTCATGATTACATTTGTTTATTCCTAAATAGACTCCAGTCTTTTCTCTTTTCCTGTGGCACTTTGTCTTCCCCTCTTTTCTTTCTTTTAGCCAAACATACTTTTCATAACTACTTTTCAGAGCTACGGATGTCGTCTGAGCTGTGGATGTCATCTATCTGGACTTCTGTAAGGCTTTTGTCGCGGTCTCCCACAACATCCTCTCTAAATTGGAGAGGTATGGATTTGATGGGTGGACTGTTTGGTGGATGAGGAATTGGTTTGATGGTCACGCGCAGAGGGTAGTGGTCAATGGCTCAATGTCCGGATGGAGCACGGTGACAAGTGGTGTCCCTCAGGGGTCCATACTGGGACCAGTACTGTTAACTATAATATTTTTAATATAATACTCTTTATGGAGCAGATTCTCCTGGAAACTGTGCTAAGGCACGTGGTAAATACAAGGAGGTGACTGATGACAGCCAAGATGTCTTCACTAAAGGTAAATCATCTCTGAGAAATTTGGTGGCCTTCTATGACAGCTTTACAGTATTGGTGGGTAAGGGAAGAGCAACTGACATCATCTACCTTGACTTGTGCAAAGCAATCGACATCCTTGTCTCTAAATTGGAGAGACACAGATTTGATGGATGGGCAACTCTGTGGGTAAGGAATTGGCTGGATGGTTGCACTCAAAGAGTTGTGGTCAATGGCTCGATGTCCAAGTGATGAGCAGTGATGAGTGGTGTTCCTAAGGAGTCAATACTAGGACTGGCGCTGTTTAACATCTTTGTCAGTGACATAGACATTGGAATTGAGCACACAGTCAGCAAGTTTGGTGACAACACCAAGCTGTGTGGAGTGATCGACACACCGGAGGGAAGGGATGCCATTTAGAGGGACCTGGACGGGCTTGAGAGGTGGGCCTATGTGAACCTCATGAATTTCAACAAGGTCAAGTGCAAGATCCTGCATACAGGCTGAGGGGAGAATGGGTTGAAAGCAGTCCTGAGGAGAACAACTTGGGGGTGTTGTTAGATGAGAAGCTCAACATGAGCTGGCAATGTGTGCTTGCAGCTCAGAAGACTGACTGCATTCTGGGCTGCATCAAAAGAAGCATGGCCAGCAGGTCGAGGGAGGTGATTCTGCCCCTCTACTTGTCTCTGATGAGACCCCATCTGGAGTATTGCATTTAGCTGTGGGGTTCCTAGCATAAGAAGGACATGGACCTGTTAGAGCAGGTCCAGAGGAGGGCCACAAAGATTATCAGAGAGCTGGAGTACCTCTCCTATGAAGAAAGACTGGAGGGAGTTGGCATTGTTCACCTTGGAGAAGAGAAGGCTCAAGGGAGATCTTATTATGGTCTTTGAGTACTTAAAGGGGGGTTATAAGAAAGACGGGGACAGACTTTTTACTAGGGCCTGTTGTGATAGAACAAAGGGTAATGGTTTTAAACTAAAAGAGGGTAGATTCAGATTAGATATAAGAAGATTTTTTTTACAATGAGAGTGGTGAAACACTAGAACAGGTTGCCTATGAAGGTGGTGGATGCCCCATCCCTGGTGGTGTTCAAGGTCAGGCTGAACCTCAGGCTCTGCAGCCTGATTATTGGAGGGGCGTTGGACTAGATGACCTTTAAAGGTCCCTTCCAAACCAAACCATTCTGTAATTCTATGATAATAAATCATAAAATTGGTATGTTTCAGATGAGGAAGGGAGAGCATTACTTGATGCAGTCTAATTTATATATATGAAACTTGCGGGATTTACATTCCTCCTTATGGAAATCTTGATGGCTTCTTCATTAAGCTTATGTTCATTCAGCTTCTGTGGACCTGTCTGGTGCAAAGTGAGTCTAGATGCTTAATTTCGGTGTACTCTTAGCTTCCTTGTGTGGGCGAGCTGAGAAGACCTTGTTCCAGAGGTCAAGATGGTCATGCCTGCATGTCAGTTAGTGTATTTAGCCATCCTAATAGTAAATATTGTGGCTGAGAGGCAGTGGTATTCACAGGGGAGCTGAATCACTGCAGTCACTTCAGAGCAACAAAGAGCGGAAACTGTAGCAGCCTTGAAGATGAATCGATGCTGCAGTGATTAAAAAGATATATATTCCCCATGTTCCACGTAGGAGTCAGCATTGTTTTCCCTGGGAATTTTTGTCAGTCTGTAAATAAAACGTGCTGATGGTTTCCTTGGGAAGCTGCAAGGTGGGTAGGGTGCTGAGCTTTGGCACTTTTCCTCTCCCTGGCTGATTCACCTTTCCCGAGCTTGGTTGTCCCACTGTCTAGCTGACATGAAGGAATACCTGTGGATCAGCCTTCCCAGGCATTTAGGGGGTGGAGGGGCTAAGGTTTCTTGGGGACTCGATGCTACGTGAAGTCAGAGAGGTCCAAATAAATACTGTTTGTCTCGGCATGGGGCTGGGAGCCTGTGTATTTGGAAGCACGGGGCTGGCGGGGCACGGATGCTCCTGGGTACCGCGGTGCAGCTAATGAGCACTGCTGCTTTTCTTCCATCGATATGTGAGCAGCTTGGCAAGCAGGCCAGGGAAGACAAGGGGCAGCTTGTGAGCCCAGTCATTCTCCTGCTCTTTAATTATTACTGTTTTCAAATCCCTTTCAGAATTCACAGCTTGATTTATGTGCTAATTGGCCCTTTTAATAATCAAAAGATGGAGACTACAAAAGTCGGGGTGTGCGTTCTCCCAGCAGTGCCACTGCATAGCTGAGATAAATTATCAGTGGCGAATGTTCTGTTGCCTTGTGGCGCTTGACCTCTGTCAACCAGCATGTTTTCTACTGGGTCTGGTGGCCTCCAATGTGAAAGCTGGTCTGAAAAGGAAAAAAGTTGAGGGGAGTGGCCACCGAGTGCCATGGTGCTGCTGGAGCAGGGGGACGCTGAGGCACAGGAGGAGTTTGTGCTACTGGGGGTGGTGATAGAGGAGTAGAGACCGTGCAGCTCCTTCCCCAGACGGTGGGTGAGGAGTTCAGCACTGAGTGCATGTTGAAGTGATTTACCCACAGCTCCTCCTAAGGTACAAAAATAGGATTCCTCATTTTCGGCGCCTCCCTCGGCTTCCTGCGTCTGCCTCCTGCTCCTGTCCCCTGTGAGATCTGAGGTGGAGCAAAACTCTGCTTCCTTGGCGTGTCTGACTCTCCTCTCTGCTGTTGCATACACCATGGCATTTTGCTGGAGCTTCTCAAAGTGTAGTTATAATTATCGAGTACATATCTGCTCTCATTCCCTCCCACTCACACTCTGGTACCTGGTGCCAGGCCCTACTTTTCCCTGTAAAACTCCCTTGCTCATTTCTAGTGCTTCCACCCCCCCTCTCCCTCCTCCCTGTTGTTCCTGGCTGCGGGAGAAGCCCCTCCCTGCATCCCACAGCCTTTCCCATGCTCTTTCAGGCCCACCAGTGGGGAAGATTTTCTGTGGTATCCGTGTTGGGAAGGGTCAATGTGCTTGGATGTAAGTTGCCTTCTGCCCTGGGATGTGGCTTTGCAGTGTCCCCAGGGGATCCCTTGCAAGTGGAATCATTGTCTTTTTTTTTTTTTTTTTCTTTTTGGGACAGGCAGTTTTGGTCTGACATAGCTGTATGTTGAGGAAGAAGGAGATGCCCCAACAGCATCCTAGGTGGCTCTGATGGGTGGAACAGCAGGACCCGACATCTGGGCCCCTGTTACCAGCTGAGTGGGACTGGAGAAAACCCCAGGCTCATGGCTGCTGGGGAGGATGTGCATAGCGGGATGAGCTCCAGAGGGTGGTGCAAGGAAAGGGACAGCTCAGGTTGGGTGAGGGGTGGCTTTATATTATAAAGCGTGTGAGTTTGCTTTCCCAGAGCTTTCTCACAGGTGCACGTCAGAGTGAGGAGTTTGAGTATGGTCTGAGCTTTTGGGGATGCCATGTCCTCTGCTTTTTACAAAAAAAATGTCACTTTCAATTTTTCCTGATTGCTAGTTTGCTCCTAAACTGCTTATTTATTTTTTGGGGCCATCAGAAATGTTTTTGCATGGAGGTAGTTTATGATGTTTGTCCTGCCTGTCTGGGATTGGGTATTCATTTGTACCTTTGGAAAAGTCTGTAATTTTGGAGGAAGCTGTTTTTGTTGGTGCCGTAGTTTCAGGAAATATTACCGTGTTGCTTGTGAGATGCCAAGAAACTTTTTTCCCTCCTGGGTGTTTTCCTTGCACTGGTAATTGGTCAGTGGCACTTCAAGGCCAGCCCTTTTAGAGAAAAAGCAGATGTACTGTGCATTAATTTATTTTTGATACGTTCTTTCACATCATTGGCAGGAGGTATTCACCGTGAAAGAAATATGCAAACCTTCTTTTCACTCTTTACAGTAATAAGATTGTTAAAAGATCCTTGAAGTAGAAATTGTTTTCTTAATTTCTTGGTAGGTTTGTGGAAAGTGAAGGGGAGGTTATCCGATTTGTTAACAGTGCTTGGAAAACTCCCCTGGGAGATGCTGGTATCCATTATGGCTGCGTGTCTGTGCAGAAATAAGTCTGCAAAAATAACCAGATGCGCAAAGTACATTGAAAACAACAGTCATGATACTGCTTTGAATAATACACTACGGAGGGATCTTGCTGGAGGTGAAATAAAATATAACATGGGAGAATCAAGAGTGATGTATGAGTGTTGAAAACTGGGAGGTAGCTAGGTATAATGCATAATTACTTAAAAATATCTTTTGGTTTATCTTCTCCACAGGCTTTGATGGATCAGAATTTTCTGGTCTTTTTCTAAAAGTAGTAATTTTCTTTTTTCTTTGTTTTCATGGCAAGTAAGGAACTGAACCCAAGCTGATTTTTTTCAAGAAAGCCTCTCTGCTGTTAACTAGGGACATGAAGAATTCGTGCTGAAAATGTTATGAGCCTGAGTTGCATATAGCTCGCGGTTTTCATGTTAACCCATCCTTTGGCTTTATCTTTTTTTCCGGTGGATGGAAGGATGTTGGTGGGAGAGGAAGATGTTTGCATCCCTAAAAATACCTGTGGTGCTTAGCAGAACAAAACCATAAATGATTAAAAAAGCAGTATTTGTCAAAAGTAGTCGGTAAGCACAGAGTTCAGTAGGTTTTTCCAGCACTCCCTGGAGGCAGGTGAGTGTACTGGGTGGCTGGGGTAGGGTTGGTGTATAGGTCAAGCAGCCAAAAGGGAGATGTCTTAGCAACATCCAAGCCTGGGGAGAAGTGTCACTCAAGACATGGGCTTAGACTTGTTAATACAGGCTCATCCTGGAAAAGAGTAAGTTTCAGACTGTATGTATTGCTTTGGTTTTTGGAAAAAAAATGTGGAAAAAGCCTTGGGATTTAGCAATCTGTGAGGGTTTTCTCTCACCCCACCTTTTCGTGTTGGTTGTTTCACAGAGTGCAATTTATGAAATGGGATGGTTTTAGGGGATTGGTATTCATCTGCAATTGATAGGTCCCAGTTTGTCTCAGGCCAAGAGTGATCAGATGTAATTACCGTATGGTGACCATATATAAATAGTTATGGGAGTGTGGGAAGAGCGGGAGAGGCAAGGAAATGGCTAGAGTATTGGCTGTGTGGTTTTGCTTCTTGCAGTTGTCGGTATCACAGCACTGCAAATGTATGCATGCAGAAGTTGTGCTGTTTGCTTGAAAATTGTGAATTTTAAATCCTACTTATTTGTTGAATTCTTTGATTTGCCTCACAGATTTTGAGTGTTCATTTTCAAGCTTTGCTTGGCAAATGTGAAGCTTGCAAACCTAATTAGCAAAAGAAGGATGGAGGTTGTGATTCTAATGGGTCATTTAATGTAAAATACCAAATATGATGAAAATGAGAGACCTGGGAAGAGTGACAGGAAAACATGAACAAACCTTTTGCAGCTGATACTGATTGCTCAATGCTCCAACTGAGGGGCTTCCTCCAGGAATAACGGCATTAGGTTTTCTGGCTTGAATTTGCTACTAGGTGAGATGAGATTAATATAATAAAATCCATTTGGCTTTAACATTTCAGTGCTTTGCATCTGATGTCTCTTTGATCAGCCGGGCAAGTAACTGTACCCGTCTGAAGATCAGCCTTGCTGTCTGCATCAGTGATAGTGTCTAAGGGGACTTGAAATAATAGAGGTGAGTTTTGGGAATATGTACTGCTTTTACCTAGGCTATATGAATTCTCGATTGGAGAAAAACAAATGTTAGTCCCCAGCGCTGCCGTTCTGTCACTCTTCTTTCTCAGCAAATTAAGATATTATCCATGGTGTAGTAAATTATTTAAGATCAATACACTTGGCAAGGTCTTATCTTGTCCAGTAGGCTTAAGATGAAAAATTATACAGCACGTTTCCAAATGTGTTGCATACATGATAAATAGTCATTAAATTGTGCCTCACAGATGACATCATACCTAATAATACATTAGGGGAGTTTGTATCTGTGCAGCTCCTAGGAGTCGATTGTCAGCTAGTGCTGCCTCATGAAAATACCAGGTTTTTTCACCAGGGCCAGCTAGTTGTGAAGGGGAAACTAAAGTGGATGTGTTAGTGTGAAACGTGGCATTGCAAGGCCAGTGTCGGCAAAGTCAATACTTAGAAGTTGTAGAGAACGTTGAGGCTGATGCTTTTTTCTGTTCATTTTACTGATGGTATCAAATAGCCGAAGTGCAAAAGCCAATGTTTAGCTTTATAAACAATGGGGAGCAACAGAAATTTTCTGAATGGGCACATACACCTCTAAGTTGAGCACAAGCTTAGTGCTTCTGCAGTGACATACCTAGAAGGAAGATTTTAGCTTTTTTGATTTATATTTATTAGCTACCCAGTCACTAATGGTAACTGCATGAAAATCCAAGCTCAGTCCAGGTTAAAGCTGCTCATGAGAAGTTGAAGGCTGCCTCCTAGGAGTAGTACTATTGTTTACACATTGAGTTACACTTCATATATTTCACTGTTTGTATTGATCGCAAGCAGTCTCTTCATGCACCATCTGCGTGATGGTGCACTGCAGCTGATGAGGAGCTGCAGGCACCTCATCAGCTTGGAACCCTGTCGCTCGTCATAGTTTTTCCTTTGGTGAGGGCTGTTTGTAAAATTTTTTTCAAAAAATTATACCCAAGGTAGTTTCTGCCTTTTGTGTTTTCCTGAGTACAGGTGTTAAGGTGGTAACGTCCACTGGGTATTGTGAGACTGGTGTTCTTAAGTTTAAATAGATTCGCAAGCTACTTGAAATCCTGAAGACACTGATGCAGACTGTATCCAGTACTGAACTGGCAAAGGTGAAAGCATAGAATAAATATGAAGCAAAGGTTTGGACGCTGGTGCATCCTCACTTGCTGCCAAAGCAATCTGTATGTGTCCAGAAGCCTTTTAGGTATTGAAAATTCCCCAGCAGTAGAGTATGGCCAGAAAATGTCTGTGTAAAGAACACTTTAAAATGGGAATTTCTTATGACAAAGAAGTACTTGTCTTGATTAAAGAAAGAATACCAGTTGAAAACATTTGTGACTTTGATGACTTCATCTCTTGACTCAGTTTATTGCATAGAGTGTGTTTCAAATGCCTCCATTCTTTGTATTTTTCACTGCAAAGGGTGCCGAATGCCCCAGTAGTCTTGGAGACCACCCAAATCAGTCTTAGACTGTTTTAAGATTGGTTTTGGTGTGATAGATCCCCTGCAGTAGATTACCCCTCAAAGAGGAATGCAGCAGATTTTGCTGAAGCATCTTGCTGGGATGAAGGAGAACAAGAAGCATGTGGTGCTCCCTGATGCGCAGGACCATGAGGTGATGAGGAGCCATGCTTGTGGCACGGGAAGCATTGACGGACCATGGTGCTCGTGAGAGCGGGCATGACTAACCAGCAGATGCTTCTGACTGTTTCTGTGTCACAAGCTTTCCTAGCTGCTCCTCCAGTGCTGTGAATTAATTTGGAGCAGCGCTGTGCTGTCTGTCCTCAAAAGAAGGAGCTGATAATTGTGTTAAATTGATCCTGCATGACGAATGATCATCATTGTTTTCCATCTTCCCACCTTCACAGTCCCAGGGCCTGTGTTTCTGCGAGGACTTCCTTCAGCCGTCACCCAAGATATCTCAGTGCATCGGTGAATTAAGGATTTAATAATTTTGCATGCTCTTTGATGCCATTGAAGGCTTTTTTTTCTTGATGGCTCTGCTCTTCGCTGTCCTTGGAGAGACCCTTGTTTTGGGTGCTGAATCCTCCCAAGCAGATGATGTGCTTTTGGACTTCTGTTTTCTGTGGGGTTGCAGGGCAGAGACCCTCCTTGGAAGGGAAGGGCCGTCTGAGACGCTCCCCAACTTCTTCCTTCAAGTATATACTTGATGTTTTTATGGTGAAAGTAATTGGGATTTGGTGTGTTGGAAGTGGATAGTAGTTGTGGTCCTGCACAGTCCAGCAGTCCTGCGGTCCAGCGGTCCCTTCATCCACTTGCTCTGAACTCACCTTACTATGTGTGAATGCAAAAGCTGATAACTATTGAGTCTTCCTTGCTTTAGCCATCTAATTCAGTCATCCTTATAAACCACTGTTAGTCTAATTCCAGCAACATGCTTTTGCTTTTTCTCAGTTTTCGAGTGTTTCTGTGCAGAAGATGGGGCAAAAAGAGGAGAAAGGGAAGAGTGTTGGAGCTGAACCATGGTTGCAAGCCAAATGGGAGAAGTACATTTTGAGGCGGAATTTTTAGGACAAGGGGTGGGATGGTCTCAAGTGGCTTATTCAGAAACCAGTGGAAATCTACCTTTTTGACTCTTAATTATCTTTGGTTGGAATTTAAGGACTGTAAGGAGCAAACATAGGAGTGAGAAATAGTGGCTGGTATGTTGGGACTTAAGAAGCTTTTGTAAAGGAGCTTTTAAAAAACAAAAGAAACTCATTACCAAAGAATAATGCAAGAATACTGTTTTACCTGTTAAAACTTTTTATTTTATTTCCCGTGGCTGGGTTTGGTTCACTACAGTAATGTTTTTAACCATATGTGAGTGCAGCCTTATAGGAATGTTACAGCTATCACCCAGTTTAGGTAGGACACCTACTTTCCAGCAATATTGCTGACAGTAATGAAAACAGTGGTTTCATCATGTGTAAAAACAAACAAACCAAAAAAAAAACCCCAAAAATCCCAACATGCTGGTTCTAGGTTAATGTGCAAATTGGTTGCATTACTTCAGTGCTAGCAATACAACTATAAATTGAGTTCCAAAAACATGACCTTGAAATATCGTTCGTTTTACCTCTTTTTGCATGTTTAGTGTGCTCTACTAATCTTCCCCCAAAACCCTGTTTTAGGGAAATGATGTATAAGACTCACAGAGCAATCAGAGATCACCATATTCGTCTGCTCCCTGTGTGCTTGTTTTCTACTGTAATGCTCGAAGTGTGTTAGGATATTATGTTATTTTTCATGTTGTAATTAGTTTCTTTCTGTGTGGATATGGGGGTTTTTTGCTCTTAGGTATAGTAATCTTGTGTCTTTGTTCTGAAAGTGTAGTGCAATAATTTATGCTGCTTTGAGAAGGATTTGGAGCCTTATATCTGTTCATATATTTGAACTTCATGTGCAGTGTTTTGAGGGAAATCACAGCTGACTCAAACTTTGAGAGCTTTTTCGAATCCCAGCTGGAGGGTTCTTCCATGTGACCACTCTCCTAGTGAAAGCTGAATCCCCATAATCAGAAAAATGGAGCTGTTTTTAGGTCCTTATGTTGGCCTCTAAAAGACGCAGTTACCAGCTTTTGCAAATCTTACCTCTCTTCAAATTCAGCCCATAAAGCCCCAATGGTCTTTCTTATGTTTTCTTCTGGATAGAAATTACCTATGCATGATTGATGCAGAAAATGATGTTCCGTCTCCCTGTACCCAAAGGAAGCTGAGAAGGGAGGAGGTGTCCGAATCAGAAGCCAGGGTTTAGAAACTTCTCAGTTTCTTAAAATGTTCATGGAGATAGAGAGCTTGTTTCAGGATGTGTGTTGGACCTTTGAAGGTCAGCTATAACTGTGCTGTGTTGCAGGGAGCTCTTTGGATACCTGACCAGAGGTTTGTATTGTCAGTATTAAGTCAGTTCTGTGGTTAGGAAACAAGTGCTGGGACGCGCATGTGTCCTTTTGCTGTACTTGGATGCTATGCCTGTCTGAACAGCTGACGCCTATGCTGGGTACCCGGAGAGCATTGTCTTGCCCAGGTGATTGGTGGCAGCCAAAATGGCTTCACTAAGGGCAAACTGTACCTGACAAATTTGGTGGCCTTCTATGACGAGGTTACAGCGTGGGTGAATAAAGGGAGAGCAGCAGACATCATCTGCTTGAACTTGTGCAAGGCATTTGACACTGTCCAGCATGATATCCTTGTCTCTAAATTGGAGACATGTGGATTTAATGGATGGACTACTTAGTGGATAGTGAACTGGCTGGATGGCTACACTCAAAGAATTGTGGCCAACGAGTCAATGTCCAAGTGGCGTGCAATGACAAGTGGTGTTCCTCAGGGCTTGGTAATGTGACCAGTAGTATTTAACATCTTTGTTGGCAACATGGATGTTGGGACTAAGCGCACCCTCAGCAAGTTTGCCAACGACACCAAGCTGTGTCGAGTGGTTGACATGCTGGAGGGAAGGGATGCCATCCAGAGGGACCTGGACAGGCTTGAGAGGTGGGCCTGTGCCAATCTCATGAAGTTCAACAAGGGCAAGTGCAAGGTCCTGCACACGGGTCAGGGCAATCCCATGCACAAATACAGGCTGGACAGAGAATGGATCAAGAGCAGCCCTGAGGAGAGAAACTTGGGGTGTTTGTAGATGTACATGTAGCTCAACATGAGCTGACAATGTGCACTCACAGCCCAGAAAGCCAACCATATCCTGGGCTGCATCAAAAGAAGCATGGCCAGCAGGTCAAGGAAGGTGATTCTGCCCCTCTGCTCTGCGCTTGCAAGACCCCACCTGAAGTAGTGCCTCCAGCTCTGGAGTCCTTAGCATAAGAAGGACATGAACCTGTTGGAGCAGGTCCAGAGGAGGGACACACAAAATGATCAGAGTGTTAGAGTACCTCTCCCATGAAGACAGGCTGAAAGAGTTGGGGTTGTTCAGCCTGGAGAAGAGAAGGCTCTGGGGAGACCTTATTATGGCCTTCCAGTATCTGAAAGGACCCTATAAGAAGTCTGGAGAGGGACTCATTACAAGGGTATGTAGTGATAGGGCGAGGGATAACGGCTTCCAACTGGAAGAGGATAGGTTTAGATCAGATATTAGGAAGAAAGTTTTCACTCTCAGGGTGGTGAGGCACTGGAACAGGTTGACCAGAGAAGTTGTTGAGGCCCCATGTCTGGCAGTGTTCAAGGCCAGGTTGGATGAGGCTTTGAGCAACCTGATCTAGTAGGAGATGCCTTTGCCCATGGCAGGGGATTGGACCTAGATGATCTTTAAGGTCCCTTCCAACCTAAACCATTCTATGATTAAGTTCAGTGAAAGTGGAGGTGTTCTACCTTGTCAGCAAAGGGAACGTAAGCCACCTTGTTCCCTGCTAGGTTGGTTAGGGAAGGGGAAATGATAAGGTGAATAAGGGGAGAGCAGGGAGGAAGACCGTCTGTTTCTGTGGCTACTTGTGCAGTTTCCACATGCTGAAATGCAGCCAAGATTTGAAGAAAAAATGAAGCAGTGCTGGTCTGAAAAAAGAAAAAAATCTGATCTTTTCTCGCCATCATGACAAGCAACTGGAGAAATAGCTGAAGTATTTGGAAGAAATGTTAATGCACCATCAAGACAAAATAATAAACTATAGTTCCTCTGAGTCACTTTCATTTATTTTTCAACTCCTGTTCAATTTTCCTGATGGTCAGGCTTAGTACTGAAGTGAGTAGGGGTTGCTGGAGCACAAGGGCTTTTTCGACTTGGATGAATATGTAGGTGCCCAAATAAGTGTTGAGAAAACTAATTTCAAATGAGTCTTGAAAAAGACAGCATTGGGGGCAACATTGTTTCTCCCTCTGAAAGTTCGATTTTGCTCTGGAGGCTTATGGCTCAAATGTGTTGTTGAAAGTGCATTTTTAGAAAGATGTACAGCCTGATTTCTGAGGACTAAATGGGAAGTGCAGGGGACTCATGTAAATCTGGGGAAGGCGTTGCAGTGTGCTGTGAACATATCCATCTCTGCACAAAGAGAAGCAGTGCTTCTGACCTTGGGCGAGTCTCTCTTTCTGCCTGTTTCCCACCTTTTTGTCAATTCAGCCTGTTCTTACTGCCTTTGGAGGCAAAGTATACCAAATGGCACAGGGATTTCCTAACCTTATATGGGGCGAATCAGTACTGCTATATTACACATAACAGTGTGCTTGGCACTTGATTTTTGCATACCCATCTGTTTGCCCTTACTAATGCTAGCTATGAGCTAAGAGTCCAAGAGCATTTCTGCCTTATCCTGGACATTTGCATCCGTTAAAGTATTCATGATAAGAAGGGAAGAGGGGATGAGCAGTTGGAAAACAAGGTTTGCAATTAGTAGTAGGTGAACCAACTGAGCCTGGAATTTGCTGAAGCTCCTGGGAGGTGGTCAGACCTGCCCTCATGCACGTGCTCCCCATGAAAGCAGCACACAAACACCAGGGTGCAGCACAGGCAGCCCGGGTGGCTAATATTTATTGAAAATGAACAGCCTGTGAAATCACTGTGAAAACACTGCATTGTGGAAAGACTGCAGAGAGACCGCAGGGCAGCTGTTGGGACGAGACATCGCAGATGCTCCTTTGGAAATGAGTGATTTGCTGCTGAAGAGCAGCCTGGCTCATTTGTGAAGCGTGCCCTCGGTGGTACCCACACAGGAAAATCCACTGTGCTGGCTGCTTGTGTTGTAGCAGGATGGGGTTGACAAGTTAAGTGCTTCCCTTGGAGTTTTTACAATAGGACTTTCAAATGCTGCCTAACAATGCGAATTGGTGAGTTGATAGCAATTCTTACTGCATTATGGAAAGCCACACTGCTGTGCATTTATTTGAATTTTACAATATTTATAGGGGAGAAGGAAAGAAGGATTTGAACTTTTTCAGATTGCAGTACAGTCCAGAAATTTGCCCTGGTTCAATAATTTTAAAAAGCCATACACAGGCACGAGAGCAGTATTTTACATCTGGGTATTTAGCGTCTTCGTAATCAAGTCTAAGCTGAGCTAGGAATCAAACACTTTTTTTCCCCTCATAGAGGCAGTTATCCTCTTGATGCTCGAGTTTGTAAGTCCAGCCATTAACCTCCTTAAGAGTTAAGGTAAACAAGTTAGCTGCATATCTTGAAGGGCTCCCACATCTCATCAGACTCTGTGCAGGCTGGCTGCTGGGATGCAAACATTTTCTTCCAGGTTCCTGTACTGCTGAATGTGTCCACGCTCCTGCCCAGAGTTTGGTGGTGGAGGAAGTAGCTGTGCTGACCTGAGCTATGGCCATGTTGCTAGGCTGTGGTGTAGGTGTATTCTGGAATCTGGTGCCAGATGGGGACAAATTCAAAAATTGACGTAGGCATCTAAAAAGGGATTCAGATGGTCTTCTAGGGCTGAAATTCCAAATCCCTTTGCCATGTGCTCTCCAAGCAGCAGTGTCATACTCTGGAGGTACCAGACCTTGTTAGGTGCTTCTGACTTGAACTGAAACAAATCCAGGGCCCCTACAGTTATTCCTGCACAGAGCAAGTTAATTACATTATTATGCTGCTGAGACATGGAGGCTGACCACCAATACCAACAGATGAGGCTCCTCATATAAAAATGGGAATATTCTTCTGCTGCTCAGACTCCTGGGAGTCGTCATGGTGCCCGGGGGAAACAGGGATGCTCCTCACAGCCAAAAGGTTTAAATCCTTCCAGACGGGAGGATGGGAAGTGCTGGTTTGGGGACATGACTGAAGGAATTTGGATTCCCTAAATGTATTGCTCGATATGTTGGGGTTACTTACCGGTTTAAACTTGACTGGTTGTGTCAGGTTTGCTCAGTGAATATCTCCCTCTCCTGTACTGCTGTTGCACACGAGTTAAATAGCAAGTCACTCTGCATTGTAGGAATGTGGGAATTGCTAGAACTGAGGGTAGGTATAGTATCTTTTAAAGCAGGTCTGCTATACCAATCCTGACTTTCTCCTCTTTTGGTTATTTTGACAAGGTGTTTTTCTGGAAGTGTTTGCCTTTTTTTGGACATCTCGTAACTGTGCAAGAGGCATCGGGCACATTTCCTTCATTTTTGCCTGTCCTTGAAAAAAGTCTGCATCAGTAAAAGCACTTTGCTGGTAACTAATACTTTTGGATATTTGCAGACAGTGAGTGCTATAGAAAGCCTGCAGCTGAGCTGTAGGATGGAAGAATAGCTTGCTTTTTTAAAAAAAACCAGCCCACTCTTTTACCTTTTGCAGAATTCTGTTTCTCATTTATTTAGGTCATCTGTTAGATGGAGGGGAGAACTACTAGCCCTGCTATCTTCGTGCTGCTTGTGATTTATTTTCAACTTAAGTATCATGCTGGCATCACACAGAACATTTACGGTTCTGAACCAAGATGCCTCCCTCCCTGCTTGGTGGTAATGCCCTATCAACTCCAAATGGCAATTAATGCCGTTTCCCCAAAATGACTTCTGCAAAAATAAAGTGTAATTGGAAAGTAGTTGCCCATTACAGTGATTTATCTTGTCAGTGTCTGATTTGTTACTTAACTCTAAAACCTTTTATTGATGTCTTTGGGAAAGTGACTACGTGACCTAAGTAAAAATGTTAAACTTATTAATCATGGTAAGTTTTCTCTGCTGGGTTTACCATATACATGAATTATGTAGCTTGTAAAATAGGCTGTTTATTATTCTAAGAAAATACAGTGCTGTACTACAGGCAGCACATAGTTTCAATTTTATTAGTGTTAAAAATAAAATGTTCCATAGATAAAAAGGTTAAGTGCAAGTTACTTAGTTCACTTTTTATAGAGTCCCTTTGAAGATAAAGGTGCTGTGTCCATAATGAATAGTATTGTTGTTATTAATTTCTAAAACATGAAGTTCTTACTAAGTTGCAACTGAGAGGAGAATCACCTCTTTCGCCAGGGGTGATGGATTGCAATAATTTAGGCCTTTTTGAGCCGTATAGATTCCAAAATCTCTACAGATTTATTATCTTTAATGTAAGAAAATAGCCTGTATTATCTATTGGATTCCTTTACATTTCTGGTGGAAAGCCATATGGCTAATAATGCTAGCACCCTTCTTTGCTGCAAGAGGAATAACTGTTAAGGTTATGCCAGCCTTGGCTGAGTTGCGGCATTTCTTACAGAAGTGGGGAGAGCTGAAGAAAGAGATCTGGAATATTTCTGTAGAAAAAAGTAAGAAAAGGAGAAGGAGTGCAGCTCTGCTCAGGATAAATTACTTGAGATGCCAGAAACCAGAAAAAGGACGTTACAGATCCTGGGAGGAAGAGCTGGCTGGGTTGTAGAGGACCTGAAGGACAAGGTCTTCCTTGTGTCTCTGCAGTCCAAGATAGTGTTGAAATACGTGCAAAGAGGAGTCAACTCAACTTGAAAACAATTTTCCCTTCATTTGGAGTGTTTTCTAGGCACTAATGGGGAAAGATGAGCTTGAACCAATTCATTTTGTATGTAGCAGTGCTTTGTCTCTCCTTTGCAATTCATCCTCCCTGAGATAGGAATAGATGTGAGAGCTGTGCTGCAAGTTAGGGCTGTCTCAGGACAGACACCTTGAGGAAACTGCGGGACAAAAGTCAAAATGCAGATGGTAAAAGCACCAGACTTGTCCTTGAGCCAAGCAATCTGGGAACAGAAGACATAGGCACTCACCAAAACCAGCCAGGCAGAACCATATTTTTTTAGCAGAGATCCTGCTGTAAAAAAAAAAAAAAAAAGTAGGCCAAAGTTCTTGATGCTGATTAAAAGCAAACCACATGGTTACAAAATCACTGCATTTTTCCATGCAGTGAGGGCTGCCCCCAGCACTTCTCTTGCTCTGTTGCAAGAGGAATGCACATCACGCCATACCAAAATGAGATTTCTTTGATTTCCATGTCTGATGCGGACTTCTGAGAACAGGCAGAAACTTTGGCATAATCAAAATGATACTTGTTACTCACCTGTTTGCGTTCAATCAGTGGAGGATCTGAGTGGTTTCTTTCCAAGACTGTCCACATCCTCTTTCTCCTGCCAGTTCCCTGTGTTGTTGCAAGTGATAAAAAGATGCTCTGATTTGGGTCATGAAGACATATGTGTGTTAATATCCTGTTGAATAAAAATGCAGCTCTATAGATCTTTTTCTAATTTCCTTCTATCTGTAATGCCCAAGATATTCATTATATGATCTCATTTTATTTTATTAGCTTACTCTTTTTAAATTTTATTTTATTCATAACAAAAACATAGGATGAGCAGAAAAGATGAAGATCAAATACAAGACCAGCAACAGATAAATAACTTTGTAACATGCAATAGGAAATTTCATAGTATTAATATTCAATTGCATTGCAAGCAGGTAGGGAGAGTTGGTCGGGGGGAGAGAAACCAAAAAGATGCGAGGAGAGCACTGGCCTTGGAAGGGAATCTTCTGCTCAAATAAGTATCTGGATCATGTGATTGTCCTCAAAGCAGCAAAATAGCTGGGAGTGATGAATTTTACCAACATTTATCTTCCCTATGGGAGTCCTTTATCCTGTCTCTTAACTGGGATAACAAATGTATAAACCTTGTGCTTTTTAAGAAACAAACTCTTGGGGAACTTGGCCTCTTGGCTGCAGAACTAGGGGATCGGGATTATTACTAGACAAGGTTCACAAACTGCCTCGTCTTATTCCTCTCTCTTAAATAATATTCCAGATAGGATGTGTTCTGCACAGGGTCTGTGCATCTAGTGACATTTGAGGAGTCTTGATAGGAGGCCCTTAAGCCTTGATCCCCAAGTCTATATTTTAAGCAGTAACCAGTAAAATTAAGGGATTCCAGTTTTTAAAAGTAGGATTGTCTTATTTGTTTGGTTCAGAGCCATTGTTTAAGGTGGTTACTGATGGCTGTGTGGTTTCTGACATTTAATATTGTCCATGTCGTAGCTGAGGAAGTCTGTTTCTGTTGTCTGTCTGGCTGTAATGTTTGTGAGGTTTTGCCTCATCAAAGATTCTCCAGAACTGATGCTACCAGCTCCGTAGGGCTCCTTGCAGTGTCCTTGTTGGCAGTGCATGGTCCTGTCCTGATTGACTTGGTTCAAACTAGCCCTTGCTTCCAGAACGCCCGCTTTCAAGCGGTCTGTGTTACCTACACATGAATGTAGTGGAATGGTGGCAGTGGAAGACTGAAGGACATTGAGATGGATGCTTTTCACAGACTATTTGACATGCTGTAATCCGCTTTTATACTTTAGTAGTTCATTTCATTAGCTTGGCATTTCTTGCCTAAATATAAAAAATGCACGCTGAAAAATCAATTACTGTCACTTCCCAGTGTGCCTCGTTTACCCTACCTCAAATGCCTGGGGATAATTGGCAACAGCGGAGAAGTTTGCAGCCTCCAAATGGCAGCAAGGTTGCAAAGGCACAAAACAGGGTCTCCTATCATGACATTGGCATCTCAGCTATCTAGGGGTTTTGAGGCTGGGTTTGGAGGGGTGGTGCCCACTGCAAGCTCGTTCTTGCTCAGAAAAGGCTCCCTTCTCTGAATAGCTCTCTAAGACAGACTGTGCCCTTCACCCAGCTCTGCAAACCTTTCTGTAAACAGCTTTCTATGAAAGTCGGTTTCCCTGAGAGCTGCTCAGGAAAAAAACCTTCTTGGGGCTTGTAGCTCTGAAATAAGGCCATGGTTTTGAACTTTGTTCTTCAGGTTGCGCTTGTGTTGAAACTTGGATAGAGTCACGTGAAGATCCAGTATATAAAGTTTTTTCTGAGGGGGGGTGTGTCCTGCGATCCTGTGCTTCTCGGGAAGCACTGGAGAGTTGGATGTACTTGTATTGTACTACAGCATTTCTAGTCGGAGATGTGGCATTAGAAATAACTCTAGGCAAAGATTATAAACTCTCTAGGGTGCCTTGTATTTTAGTCCTCCTAATCTATAATATTATTAGAGTCTGCATATTGATTGATTTCTTTTTTTTTTTTCCTTGGTGTTGTTAGCAACAATTACTGAAATGAAAACCTTAATGCTGGGCATCTCTGCTGCTTTGATATGTTTGGGGTTTTTATTCCTGGTTAATCAACAGTAAGTCTCAGGGTATCAGCGGGTGGTCCTCCATATCATCAATTAATACAGTGCTGTGGACCAAGCCTTGATGTGTTACATTTTAAAGTATATTACTTGAAGCGGCTGAGGTTTTGCCCTGTCGTTTTGGATGGTATTCCATAATACTACTTAATGTGATGTTAACTTTCAACAGGGGCATGACTAAACACTAGAAATTAATTTTTTTGACATTTGTGTGTTGTTCATTATCGTTGATGTACAGTTTGGCATCCTTTTTAAGTGACACTGCATCCAGCACTGATAATGTGCCTGGACTATAATGAGCTGTCAAAAGATTATAGCAACCGAAAGGTCAAACAATCATTTAAACATGGTTAAAAAATAATTCTTGAAAACACTACTGGGCTGTTTCTTCACTAGATTTAGTTAAAATGTGTCAAGAAACCCGCTAGCTCCTATGGTTCTGTTTTCCTGAACTAAATACAGCAGAAATAAATAACATAGACGAAGAAGAAAACCTCTCACATTTTGGTATTGTTTTAGAGAAATAAAACTAAGCACCCTGACTTGACAGGGAGGCACTCTGAACATATTTTGCAAGTGTGTTTGTGTCTCAGTGCAAATTAATTACTAATTGCCTGTTATGTGATGTGTTGAAATTAGCTCTTTCTTCCTCATCATAGCTTGAGACATCTTTGCCTCCCACTTCTTAAGGAGGTCAGGGCTTCGGCCTCCTCTGGAATCCCAAATGAGGTTTGTCAGTCAAGCGTAGCAAAATCTAATCTCATCCAGAGAAAAAGAAGAAAACAGACCAGAAAATGATCTGATTCTCCGATTTCATGGCCAAGGTTACCCCGGGAAGTGCTGAAAGTGGCATTTAAAGCCCGTAACTAAGGTGGCATGCCGAACTAAGCACTAATAACAGAGCAACCGTGTGGAAAGATATTGCTTTAACAATTTTACAGTTGCTAAGTGTGAAAATTGTAGTGTGGGCAAGCTCCTGGATTCAGTGGCAATTGGTTCAAAGAGCTGGAATTGATGCTCAGCGAGAAAACACTCTTGGCCCCTGTTACTCTAACACCGATGAGGTCGGCTCCTGCTTCTGCTGTTCAAACATAAGTCTGAACAGCTTCATTAAAGAGACTTTTTTTTTCCTCAGAGAATAAAAAAAAAAAGCAACAACACTGCATAGAAGGGGGTTGGTGGCTTGATAAGAATCTTGTTATCAATGTGATCTTGTGCTGTATAGACCTAGAAGAAAAAAGATTAGGTGGCTGCACTTAAAAGATGAGGCATTTTTGCTTGTTGTAAGTGCTGTTCTGCTTTTGCTTTGCCGACCCACGTGCTTCTCGTGCACATGCATGTGCACTTGCTCGCTTCCCTTGAGTTACGCCTGTGCACAGCTTTACTCCCTGAAAATATCTCCCTGATGCAGTACATTATGCACAATGCATACGTGGCTCTGGGTGGGGAGAGTGAGATGATGTGTATCAGTATGATGTTGAAGGAGCAGACTGAAAGCAGGCTTATGTTCACGTTTATGAAGTTATGTCCAGGCTGATTTGCGCTAGATGTAGCAGACGCCTTGGAAGAATAATCTGTTGAATGAGTTTGTATGTTGAAGGGGTGGCTACTGTCTAGCTAGATACTAAACCGGTCAAAGGGTGCTAAAAGTCTTCTACAAATTATCAGCTAACCTTCCTATCCCAGCACAGCTAAGCGCTCGATGCCATGGGCTGGATGGAGAGAGGGCTCCGGTCCCCCTTGTAAAAACTGTGTTGCCAGACCTCCCTCCTCTGGCTGGTTTTGACAGTGGAGTTGGCTCTTGCCATCTTGGGAAATTACCCCTGTTGCTCTTGGGTTAGGGGTGGGAATTTTAAACCTTCACTATTTGACAGCATATTTGTAACCGGGCAAGACTTTGTCCTGGCCTGTGTGAAGCACAGCTAGGGAACTCTTCAGGGTCAGTGTAAATTTTGTGAAGGCTTTGTCTTGGATTTTTTCCTCTCAGTATTTCTACCGTTGTAAGCCTTGCAGATCTTCTGTGCGTCTTTTTCTCTTAGCCAGTTTTAACTTACGCCTTTTAAAAGTGAAGATTCCTGTGTGATAGCACAAGAGAGGCAAAATGTGTTGGTGGTTGGCTGGGCTGCAATAAGCTATTTCTGCACAAATTTATTCTCTCACTTCATGTTGATGTCAGCATGTCGTGTTTCCAGAACCAGAAGTCTAAAGCAGCTTATGTTTAACACTCTCTCCAGAGAGAGCCTGGAGTCTGGCATGCTCCTGCAGGGTAACGAGCTCTCATCTTTCAAGGACAGCCCACGAAGATTTCTTGGGAGCCCATGCCCTTGACTGCACTGTGCCACAGGCTGCCTGATGCAGGTGATGAGCATTTGGGCAGGGGAGAACCTCTCTCGGTAGATAGGAGTGAATAGATGCTCCAGCACACAGACTTCTGTGAGCAGCAGTGGCTGCTCAGCCTGGCAACAAGCACTCAGAGCTGTCTGACTTGACTTAAAGATTATGAGCTAGTAGTTCTCTTTTGTTTTTAGGAAAAAAGCTTAGAAAGCATCAGAGGACAGAACAATACAGAGGAGTTCCACTGTTATTTTGTTAGTCCTTGTCTACATAAGCAGTTAGTCATATAATACTGCCCATTAACTCATTTTAACATCTTTACTGTACCACCTGCTCCAAATAAGCTGGAGGTCTGGTTTAACCTCACTTCGAAGCAAAAAGCCAAACTCTAGACTTCCTCCGTATGGAGGACTCCTTGTGAAATGAAAGAATACCAAGAGAAATGCTGATTCAGTTCTTTCTCTAGTTCCCTGTACCACCAACCTCTCAATTTTGGAAAAACTATGAACCATGTGTTGCCTCTGCCAGCGTGGCAAAAAGGAGAAGACTTTCATAGAGAAGTTGTGCGTATGCTGTGCTTAAGCCTCTGCTCTCGGAGGCCTTGCTACCTGCTTGAAATAGGGAAAATAAAGCAGCCCCACTTTGTCAGCCCATCCCTACCAGCTCCTCCAGGCATGCTGAGGCATTGGGAAGGCTGGGAGAGACTGAAAAAAGCTCTCTCCCTTTGGGGAGCAACCCGAGCAGCTTCTGACTTCAGGAGCAACAGCATCCTGCTGCCAGCAGTTGTGATGTGGCAAGGCATTGGGCCCTGGCTGGGCTTTTTGGTGTTGCTTTTGGGGGTTTCGGGGGAAGTTTTTTGTGTTTTTTCTGTTTTTCTTTTTTTTTCCTGCAGAACAGGGGAATTGAATGCATTTGCAATCAGGCGGTATTGTAGTTGTAATCTATGGCAATTGTGGACATAGATTTGTCAGATCCTCCATGTTTATCTTCTTAAACAAAATGTTTAGAGCTGACTCTGTCTAAAGATACTAAAAAGGCTGTTTCAATGAGTTTGGCTTCAGAAATATGTTGTCTGCATGGGTACTTGAAACCACATCCACTGGCACATACTGCAAGCTTTTTTCTGATGCCCAGATATGTATTTACCTACATAACTCTGTCTTATAAGACATTTTATAAACTTTAACCCTTTATTCATGTGCTTCAAGGCATCAACCATGTTTCTTGCAGCCAGATATTTGGACTCCTACCTATCTACCTCCGAAATGGGCAGGTGTGACCTCATACATTTAAAGTGACATGGAGATATTTCTGGGCTTATCAGTAGTAGAGAGCAAGAATTGTCTACTTTTCTATCTAACCTTTTTGGGTCAGGGGAGAGGAGGGTTGGGGATGGGTACCACTGTACTCAGTGATTTGATCTGTCACGTGCCCGAGTCCAAGATGTCATGGCTGGCTGACTGTCCTGTATCTCTGTGGATGGCAGAGGCAGCTGTTAAAGGCTAATGTGTGTTAACTTGTGCTTTTGTATCTCTGTCCACCTTCCAAACCTTAAGGGAGGGTGAAATGGGGAGCAAATGTCTGGAGCAGGAAGATACTTGCGGGGCAGCCTTGGAAGAAGCCAGAATGCATTGGGTTACACCTTTGCTTGGGCTTGAGAAGGGTGGGGGGGAAATGATGTTTTTTCTGCAAGACATCATTTCACTGTTCATTTTGTGAGAGGCTTTGTAAAAAGGAAGGAGCCCAGGCTACCTGCTTCCTCCTCCTCTGGTGAAGAAGGAGCACAGCCCCTTCTAAGTCGCTGGACTTTGGTTTACAGCCAGGCAAGTTAGTTCCTCCAGGTTGTCTTCTCTTCTGAACAGGTGGCTAATCCACTAAATAATGAGCTTTCTTTTTAAAAAACGCCTTCAAATGATGAAGCATTAGCTCCTAAACCACCTAGGGAAGCAGCATCTGGTGTGTCTATTAAGCCATATGCACTCAAATTCAATATAGCAACAGAAGAAGACTGGGTGAACGTTAATTAAGAAGTCCACTGATAATAAGAACTGACTCCTCCGTAGAAATGATCTGTACTTGAAATACAGTTTGATTTTGAAAAAGAAAAGGAGAGAAAAAAAGACCTAATTGACAAAGGCTGAACTTTGAATATTCTAAAAATAAGGATATTTTAAGGGGCAGATTATAATCTATTTCTAGAAAAATAGTACGATGAGTTCTTTAATTTGTGCGTCCCTGCTTTGTAGCTTGAGACCTGGTACTCAAATATTACTCCCTCCTGAAGATTTTGTCTGGGGAGCATCCTCTTCCCACGTAGCAAGAGCACTGCCTGCTCTTTTCCTCTAAATTACTCAAATGGATGGGAGTAACCAGGCAAAGGAATGTTTTAAAAAACCACCAAAGCAGACCACAAAAAACCCACCCAAAAGACCCCAACACATTTGGGTTGTGGATGAATGTGTGTTTAGGTATATGTGTGTGTATATATGTGTGTGAAGCTATATGATATACATTTAAGAGATGACATTTGAATAATGTTTTGTAACTCGTTAAGGAGATGAAGATCTAAATATAGGTATTTGGCTGATAAACAGGTATTGTGCAGTGGTGCTCTGCAGTGGCGGTGTGGATTTAGTACTGTGGATGGAAGAAAGGGATTTCAGACCTGAGATCAAGACCTGGTGGATTCCCATACTGGGGTACGTTCTGTTCTCTTGGCCATTTCTGCAAGCCCAGCTCACAGGAAACTTACCTGGCCTAAGAAAGCAAAATCCACCAATCTGAATTTCGGTTGCCTTGGCTAGCAGAGGGATTGAATTTCATCAGTAAACTTTAGCAGGCATGCACAAAAATCATGAATCACTAATTTGCCCTAGTATCTTTGCTGCAATTTGATGTTCAGTTGTAGCAGGACAGAGGATGCTCTGTGATGAAAAATGTTAATTTATGCATCGTAAGTTATTCTTATGGTTTGGCTTTGTTTTAATCCTTGCCCCACTCTCCCTTCTGGTGTGTTCCCCAGGGAAATTTTGGCCAAAAGCCCCAGATGCTGCTGTAAATTAACCTAAATAAGCAGCCATAGTGCTGTATGGGAAGAATGCAGCTGAATGTTTTGAGGGTATATAAAGTACATGCGTCATCAGCAAAGCTCATTGCTGTGGACATTGTAATTAGAGCAGCTACCAAGTGTTTTCCGTGAATGTTTCAGAATGAAATTAAAAACTTTAAAAAATTTTCTCATAACTTTGACTAAGATAACCTTTTGTGGAGTGAAAGAATCTGGGTTTTGGACAGCTGGTAGAAATTATTTAAATGCATTAATTATCTAGCAATTCGTAGAGGAAAGATCACTTAGAAAAAATGGTTTCTATTGGAAAGTTTTGAGCAACCATAATTATAGGTGTATCTCAGTATTTTGGTGTAAAGGAATCCAGATGATGAGTAACTGGAGTCTGTCCAAGTTCCCTCAGCACCTATTGCTCGTCTTGGCAAAATAAACTCATGGGTTCTAATAACTGTTTAGTAAGCCTAGCAAATTTAATGATGTGTTGGAGACCAGTTATACCTGCCTTTTCCCCATGTGGAGAGCCCTTGTTTATTAAACAGGGCCTTTTCTCCATGCATTTCTTCATGAGAAGTTACCAATCTGAGTTTCTTGTTGCTGGGATCAAAAAGCAGGAGAGAAAACCTTCTCTTTCAGCACAACCACAATAAGGAAAGCTACAAGTAACATCTTGATGGGAAAGGAATGGTATCTTCTACATATATTTTAACATGTACATATCATAGAATCGTCTAGGTTGGAAGGGACCTTCAAGGTCATAGAGTCCAACCATCAAACTAACACTGCCAAAACCACCACTAAACCATGTCACTAAGCACCACATCTATCTGTCTTTTAAATACCTTCAGGGATGGTGATTCCACAAGTTCTCTGGATGTCCCATTCCAATATTTCATAATCCTTTCTGTGAAGAAATTTTTCTTAGTATCTGTCCTAAACCTCGCCTGGTGCAACTTGAGGCCATTTCCTCTTGTCCTATTACTTGCTACTTGGTGTCACGGAAGGAGTGATGCACTTCACTCATAGAGAGAAACAGCAATACATTTATTGATAGAAAACAGGGATTTAACAAAGTTTGATTGTAAATGTGACAGTGTTTTAACAAGATTTGAGGTGGCAAGGCACAAATGGTTATTTGCTCCATAGAGAACAGGGTCAGACAGCTGACAGGGAGACCCTCCTGTTGAGTCATGAGGTTCAGAAAGGACCCCTTGCTTTCTGAACTCCTCACAGAGGACTCTGGGTGTGGCTGGATCCGGTCCTAGTCCCAGACTTGGACAACAGTTTATGGCTAAAGGATATACATGCACAATCAATCCTTCATATGGCTTAGCTAAGATTTCAAAGTTTAGCATGCTGTTGGTAACTTAGGGAGGATCTGTTGTGGCAGGGAATCTCTGAACATTGAGGGGTAACCTTGAGGGTATCCCTGCTCAAGGAGAGATCCTGGCATGCAACCCGCTGCCGTTCAGGATAGCTCGAAGGGCTCTTGGGCTGTTCACTATTTAGGGGGGTTAGATGATTGACCTATAGTCATATTTGCGTATTGACCACAGAACTAGCATTGCTCAAGTTAGCCCTTGGCTATTGTGTTGTTATTTGTGTCCCCAAAACATGTTGAGCCCTGCGTGCTGCCATCATGACTACTTGCACCCATTATGACCACCACAGCTGGTTATCGCTTCGGCAGGGTTATGGAAGATCAGGATGCCATTGGCCTTCCTGGCCACCTGGGCACACTGCTGGCTCATATTCAGATGGGTGTCCACCAGGACCCCCAGATCCTTTTCTGCCACGCAGCTTTCCGGCCACTCCTCCCCAAGCCTGTAGTGCTGCATGGGGTTGTTGTGACCAAAGTGGAGGACCCGGCACTCGGCCTTGTTAAACCTCATCCCATTGGCCTCAGCCTGTCGATCCAGCTTGTCCAGATCGCTCTGTAGGGCCATCCTACCCCCAAGCAGATCAACACTCCCACCCAACTTGGTGTCATCTGCAAACTTACTGAGGGTGCACTCGATCCCCTCGTCCAGGTTGTTGATAAAGATATTAAACAGAATCAGCCCCAATACTGAGCCCTGGGGAACACCACTTGTGACTGGCTGCCAACTGGATTTAATTCTGTTCGCCGCAACTCTTTGGGCCTGGCCCTCCAGACAGTTTTTGATCCAGCGAAGATTATGCCAGTCCAAGCCATGATCAGCCAGTTTCTCCAGGAGAATGCTATGGGAAACTGTGTCAAAGGCTTTACTAAAGTCTAGGTAGGCAACATCCACAGCATTTCCCTCATCCACTAAGGAGGTCACCTTGTAGAAGGAGATCGGGTTAGTCAAGCAGCACCGCCTTTCATGAACCCATGCTGACTGGGCCTGATCACCTGCATGTGCCATGTGATGGCACTCAAGATGATCTGTTCCATCACCTTCCCTGTCACCAATGTCAGACTGGCAGGCCTGTAGTTCCCTGGATCCTCCTTCTGGCTGTTCTTATGGATGGGCGAAACATTTGCTAACTGGTCAACTGTGACCTCCCCAGTTAGCCAGAACTGCTGATAAATGATGGAAAGTGGCTTGGTGAGCGCTTCTGCCTGCCTCCTCAGTACCCTTGGGTGGATCCCATCTGACCCCATAGACTTGTGTGTGTCTAAGTGCTATAGCAGCTCCCTCACCATTTCCCCTTGGATTATGGGGGCTTCATTCTGCTTCCCATCCCTGTTTTCCTGCTCAGGGGGCTGGGTACTCAGGGAACAACTGATGTTACTGTTAAAGACTGAGGCAAAGAAGGCATTTAGTACCTCAGCCTTTTTCCTCATCCTCAGTCACTGTGTTTCCTCCTCCATCTAGTAAAGGATGTAGATTATCCTTAGTCCGCATTTTATTGCTAATGTATTTATAGAAACTATTTTTATTGTTCTTAGCAGCAAAGCCAGATTAAGTTCTAGTTAGGCTTTGGCCCTTCTCATTTTCTCCCCCCATAGCCTCACAGCATCTTAGTCCTGCCCTTTTTTCCAAAGACCATAAACTCACCTTTTTCTCCTGAGTTGCAACCATAGCTCTCTGTTCAGCCAGGCTGGTCTTTTTCCCCAATGGCTTGTTTTTCAGCACATGGGGATGGCCTGCTCCTGCACTTTTAAGACTTCCTTCTTGAAGAATGTCCAGCCTTCCTGAACTCCTTTGCCCTTCAGGATATACATACCTGTATGAACACTTGCACATTTGTGTAGGTATCCTCATTTTTAAAGGGAGAAATCCTGAAGGTGAAATGAACACTGGAGATAAATAGAACTGGTGTTTTTTTTTCTCTTCGATGGGACTAGCTGAGTCTGTCTTAGTTAACATAAGTCTGTGTTATGAAGCCACAAGTCTGAAAGTGATGCTTTTGCTCTGTGTAGTCAGCATAGTGCATACAGTAGTAATTGAAACATCAACTGACACCTAGCTCTTATATTCCAAAACTCAATGTTAAAGAAGGCATTGAGAAAATAGGGGTTTTTTAATAGTCTGCATGAAAATACTTCAGTATCTCTCCTTTAGATCCCAAAGATACAGGATACACGTTTTTGGTGTTACAAAGGAAGAAGTTGTTCCAGCCCGCAGCAGAGAGTGATTGCTGATTTCACATTTGTTGGGACAGTAGTTATCATCTTTCCAGATACGAACAGCATCAAAAGAGCCTCTGGGTTATGACGGCAACTGGAATATCTGAGTCCTGAGGCATGGAGATGTGCAGGATTCACGGAAGCTCCAGCTTGCCTTGATACCCAGGCATGTCTGCTTGCTCTTGAAAGGTAAATGTATTTATCTCAAAGGCCCAGAGGTCCTGACCTACTCAGTGGATTCCGTTCAGTGCATATGGGATACAGAGGTGGCCTGTATATTGGCATTCAGACTGGGAGCTGAAGACTACATAGGCTGAAGGGATTAAACCAGCCTTTCTCATTGCATTGCTCTTATGAGAGCTACCCAAAAATCAGAGGTCTTGGGTTGTTGTCAGCTTTGTTTTGTTGTCTCTCCTCTCACCTCTCCCTGGCTGATAAGTGCAGCCCTTCCAGGTCCTATCACAGAGAAGTGAAAAGGAATCTGCAGGCGATATTTCAGAACTAGCATTATTGTTTGCAGCAAAACCATACAATGAACCCAAAAAGGCTGACTGAATGTCCTCTGCTGTCAGTGGCAGCACCTGCTGCCATGCCAGCCTTGGTAGCATCTCTAGACATTGTGACCCCACTGAGTTACAGACTGCTGAGTGTCGAGTCAGTGTTGATTGCTACAGTTGTCACTATTAATCTTCTTTCAGATTTTGTGATTTCCATTCCCACGAGTGTCCCTTTCCATTTCACTCCCCAGAAATGAATAGAGTAGGAAGTTTTGGAAGGGTTTTGGCTTCACTTCCAGTGACAGGCTTGGATATGGTATAATGTGAAAGTAGCCTTCCTGTGTTGTAGAGAAATATATTCCTAGCAGCGTGCTGGAGTGGCCAGGGATAAATCACTGCACAACTTGCCCCTGCCGGGAAGGCTTACCCATTAGTCAGGTAAATGGATTTGCCTTGAAAACATTCAGAAAATTCAACAGTTGATGGTTTTAGATGCACAGATTTGCTTTGTGCAGTTTATAGGAGGACTCCCCTGCTTCATTCACCTAGAAGCAAGGTTGAAAGTTATTAAAAAAGGTCAGAAATGCATTTGACATCTGTGACATAAACACACGCAAATCTTCGTCTTGGGGGAGGGCGGGCCTTCAGGTAATGAGATTTAGGAAGTTCCTCTCCTCTTTAAGACCTTGTTAGGTGATGTGATTGCCTTGCCACCTAGTAACAGGCCAATAACGAGACTTTTGATGGCTGTCACTCAGCAAGGGAAGTGAATGAAGTTAGATGATGGTGATAAATTGCTTGCCATGTTGGCTGCAGAAGGGGTTAGGACAGGGCAATTGTCTGCCTGAAGCAGTGCAGAGCAGGTGCACTCACACCTTCGCTCCGTAATGGGAAGTGCATTATATTAGACTTAATCTGTGCATGCATGTGAGAGTGAGTGCTGCAAGGTATTGTGGGGTTATTATTGTCGTAAAAATCCCTAAAAAGCAGGGAAAAAAACAGGTAGTAGACAGAAATATGTTAATTTCTCTGGCAAGGTCAGTACAACTCCAGAGAGCAGCATTGCTGTGTTAACTGGCACCAGCAAGTTCCTGGTCCTATATTTCTTTTCTCCTCTTATTTTTTCCCCCTCAATTTTCTCTATGCAAAGATCTTTTTCTCCCCTTCAGCAAATGCCCCACACCTTTCCATCATAACTTTCGTTCTCTCTCACTATGGATTTCTTGTTTTCTGCAGTCACTCCTTGCCTGTGAGCTAGTACCAAAGCTGACTTTTGCCCATGTCACATCAAGGGAGGGGGTGTTGGGCAGTGTTGCTCAGGATGGGGTTACGCTTCAGGAGAAAACATCTAGGAAAGGGTATACCTCTAGGGATGTAAAGTGCATGTAATGGAGCAAAGCTCATCAGGGATGGTCCAGAAAAATGGTGCAACTGTGTAAAGGAGATACATCTGAACTTTTCCAAAGGTTCTTGGGGCTGGAGTTGGAAGACCAGCTAAGCTTTTCCTGACTGAGTCTGTCTTATCAGAAGGATTTTGTTTACTTCCCTGCTTTCACTGCTGGAAAAGGCCAAGACCAGATGCTTCCCCAGGTCCCCAATTGCTGAGATGTGGCAAGTGGGATCTTTGAACTACATGCATACCGCACTTGAGATGAGCTATACAAACGCTCTCCTTGCTTCAGGTGATGTATGTAATGCAAAGAATATAAACATTCATTTGTTTTTTGATTCAATTTTGAGCAGAATTAATCCTGGGCCAAACAAAATTAAAGTGCAAATCTTAAACCAGCAAATCTGCTTCCACACTTTCATGGTGACTCGTTAGAAACAGCCACTCAGCAATGTGCATTGCTGTGTAGCTACGCATGTCCGGCTAGTTTTGGTTTCCTAACTAAATCCTTTTTGGTTGTTTTGAATTTTTAGAGTGAGATTTCCAAGAGGAGCAAACTGAAGTTAGATTTCTAAACCTGTATGCAGGCATATAAGTGAAAGGTGTGAAGTAAAACCTCTATCCTATGAAAGCTACTGGTGAGCCTTCAGTCACTCCTGATTTTCTGTGAGGGCTCATGAAATCCTTAGGAGTGGCTGGGGACTGATGCTTAGCACAAGACAAAAATCCCACAGTCCTTTCTTGCCTTAGCGTAGGACTTTTCAAAACAGTCAGTGGTACTGGGAGTAATTTGGACTTGAGTAGTCAAATCGTTAAAGGTTGGATGTTTAAATTTATTTAGGTGTTCAATGCATGGACATGAAAAACTTCTGAAAACCCAATTCTGGCTTAGAAAGTTTTCACCCAACATCTTGCTGTTAGAGTAAATGAATGTCTGCAAAGGGTGCTAAGTATTTGTTAAATTGGCGGCTTTTTGGTTTTAGAGGTGAAATGTTGCCATTTTTCCTCTAGGAGGGAGCAAGCTCTGGTAGCAGCTCAGAAACATCCCCTTGCTGAATCCAAAGTTAGCCAGAGAGATTTGCTGGACTTACTTATGGAAAAAAAAAAGCTTGCTTAAGCAGTATCCTTTATTAAATTTGAATTTGTAGCATGGGATGAAAAATTACTCTCTTCGTAAAGGGTATACTTTATGAATCATTTCTCTGTGATGGTGGTTGATGGGGGCTTTATACAGAGTGTATGCTTGGGAATTTAACTTGGGCATGGACACAGCTGCAAAATTTCCTTATGTCTGCCTTTCATGAAATCATTGCAGCAACATTTACCTGCCTTTGTACCTCAGCAGCAAATGCTTGCACAGAAAGGAGATGAAAAATATAATTGCCCTCCTTNATTGCTTGTAAAGCTAGAGATAAGTAATGGAGAGGGTAAAAACAGAAGGAGGCAGCCAGGAGGGAGTCTGTGATCCAAACACCTGCAATGGCAGGGGTAGAGCTGAAGGCACTCTCAGATCAAAAGTAATCATGCTGCCATGAAACCCATAGGTAAACACCCGGTGTCCCGATAACAAACGTTGTCACTAAACAAGAAAAACAAAAGGATTTTTTATGCATGTGCCTTGCTAGGACGCTCATTTGCCTGCAGCCCCTCATTTTCTCAGTTAATCTGAATGCTGGCGAGTCGGATCCTGCTTTCAGGGCTCACCCGGGGGCTGTGGCGTGCAGGGACTCCAGCACTGCAGGGGGACTTTGGGCACAGAAGCCTGTTCTGCGGTAAGTGCTGCGTGTCTCTTGAGATGTACCTTGTGAATAATCAGTTGATATAGTAACACAATCAAACAGTCAAGATTTTAAAAATACTTTCGTTTCTGAATTATAATTACAGCAAATTTTTTTTAGAGCAGGTGCTGTTATGGTGTAAAAAGAGCTGGCTGGAGCTACAGCATGAAATCTTACAGTGCATGTAGACCAGCACGGTTTCCCATGCATATGGATGAAGAGAGGAACTATTTGTATTTTCCCCAATAGGCTCTACCAATGTCTGACATATTACCGCAGGTCTTCCAGCAGAATAACAAAGAAAACAATAGTTTTCCTCCATGGTCTCATCGACTCTCTCTGAGAGTTCTGGCTTGGTATTAACAAGTAAACAATGTTTGCTTCTGCTAGATTGCCTTATGCTACAGAGATAAAATAAAATTACCAGGAAGAGAAGGTTTTATAAATGAGTTACTGGTTTTGTGTTTTTTTTTTTTTCCTTTCTGAAAACAACCCAAACCAAATGCTGCCAACTGAAAGGAACAAGGGGAGAAGTCACTGAAGGAGGAGGTGATTGGATATATATTTATTGCATTTGTAGAAGTACATTATTGCTGATTCAATGAAATAAGAAAATTGTTTAGGCTTGCCTGAATGAGCATTACTTTATCTAATCAACCTTTTCTAAATTGGTCTTAATGTACTTCTATAAATACATTAGTTCCAAACCCCAGGTTGTGTGGGCAGCATCAATTCTGCTCTGCTCTGGCACCAGAATGATGTGCCCACCCTTTTATTCCATGTTGGAAAGCATTATACTCTTTCTTTCTTTTTCTTTTGTTTTTTTTTTCCTCCTCCTTCTCCTGAAAGAAGGGTTTGGAAATTGGTTGGAAAGATAATGTATCATGTGTGGTTGAGTGGGATGGGTTGTTTTGTGGTGGGGTGCCAACTTCTCTGTAAGCAAGCTACCAAGCGTAAGCCTGGGCTGCTGTATGTGTAGGACTGATTTTGGTGACCCTCTCATAGCCTTCTCGTGTCCTTCAGGCCAAGAGGACTCGGCAGCCTTGTGCCCATGAGGTCTGTGGATTGAGTTGCTTTTCCAGGAGCATAGGAAGCCAGAGTGCTTTGGCATTTAAGTACTGAGAAAACTCTGGCTTGGGACTCCTCAGATTACTTCCAGGCTCAATTTTGGGGGGGTTTAGAAGACAACCTCCAAAATGTGACCCAGGAGGCCGATATCATGAGGAAAAAGAACGATGCGCTGCCAGAGCTTAGTACATAACCTCAGGCAAAGGAGCTGTGGTGGTATTGATTCGGGTTCGGGAAAGGGAAGAGCTGCAATCAAACTCCAAATGGAGCCGTGTGGACATTGCCCTGAGGAGCTGGGATCAAGGGCTAAGCTCTCCTCCCTGTGCCAGTGGGCACAGAAGTTTCTGGCTAAGCAAATAAAGGAGGGTTTGAGTGCAGGTTGATGGTCTATGCCTTGCTAGCAGAGCATGCAGCTTCTTGCTCCTACCGGAAATTAAGCTGGGAGTGTTCCCTTAAACACATTAAGTGGTTGTAATTGTGTTGTTATTAGGCTGAAATGATATATCTAAAAGTCTTCATGCATGGATCATGAAAAAGCTAAGTAGCATTACAGGGCTGGGAAGCAATAAACCATGGATTCATGAAAAAAAAAAAAAACCAACCCCAACAACCCTTGTCAGTTTTGCCTCTGATAAGCAGTTAATTTAGCTCAGAATTGGCAGAATTCCCTGTAGTCTGTGTAGGGAATTTCTAGGTTACGCTGCGAACATCAGAGTAATATTTGGTTATCTAAGACAACTGACGTGTTGGAGCATGACAGCGATTGGGAAAGCAAATTCCAAAGGCAGGTTGAATCTGAATATATTATAGCGTAAAGGCTGCTATAGGTGTGTGTGATGGCAGAGCAAAAAGCAGGATTGTTTTAGTTAATGATAGTAGAGGCTATGTCTACTTGAGCAGGTGGGATGACGCATTGGGGATGGATTCATAGGGTGAAGCAGCATGCTGTGCATCTTGCAAGGCCCCTGCTTTGCACTGGCTGTGGCTTGGCCCTTGGAAAACCCTTGAGTGGGGTAAGTGCACTTCCAGGGCACATCTACAGGTTGAGTTTTATTGCCCTACAAATCCGCTTTGCACAGTTGGTATTGTGTGCTGAGGGATGGCAAGTTGGGATAACGGAGAGGCTCAATTCAAAAATACACTTCTGAACCATATGTCCCATGTAAGTACATTCGTTGTATTTTGCAGGATTTACATTGTTCACATTTGCCTTACTTAAGCAACTGTCCGTTTTGGCACTAAAACATGGCACAGTCAGTAGCTTTGCCAAACCTGCACCTGTAAACGCGAGTGTCTTTCCTCCATCAAACCATGATGCACTCTTACAGGACTGTTTTGAAGATCTTGTTTTGAGTGTACGGTTCAGCTAGCCAACAGGTCTGTCCAAAGGAGACACCTTTAGCAAACAAAAATACAAGTGCTACAAAGAGAGGCAATGAAAGCAGCCCAAAATCTGTTGCTCTCATCTTCCTAGATGGTTTGTAGATGGTGTTCTTAGGGTGTAGGAGACCTTTATTGTCCCTTCTGTCACGTCCTGATGCTGGTGTGGAGGTATCCTAATGAAGCAATATGGAGAAGATAAATTATTTTGTATAACTTATATAAATTTACTATGTGGGGGAAGGTGTGTGGACTGACATGTATTTTTGTGACAATAACCAGGATTTTGATTCATAACCAGCACTCTAGCAGGGTTCTTTCCACCCCACTAAATGACCTCAAGGGGTGTGTAAGCAGTAGCATTAGATGCTCAGTGGTTGGAGAGCAGCTCCAGGTAAGACTGTAGGTGACGAGTTCACCTTTGCACACAACAGCTCTCACTGGTTGGGGAGCTGAGCCAAGAGAAACCCAAAGTTAACACAAAATTAAATTTGTAACTTGGAAACTGCAGCTGAGGAGCTCATGACTGTTTGTTTTGGGTGTTAAAACACCTGTAGGGTTGGGGATTAGAAGGTGAGATGCTGCAAAGGTTGCAAGGTAAGGTCTCTCGGGCAAACTGGCGTGTAGAGAGGTGGTGGCTATTACACTGGGGGGTTTTGCAGAAGAGCAACCTTAAGAAATCTGATAACAAACAGACTGTATTTGATCCCCACAGGGTGATATGGGAAGTTTAATGCATAGCCGTCTGCAAAAGCAAAAACGTCACCGTTTATAACCTTTTAAGCAGCAATCTCATTGAAGGGAAATAACAGATAGCAATCTGGTTATTTATTTATTTGACATACTTTAAAAGAGATGAGAGCTAGTTTCTACATTTGTTCATCTTCGTAATGACTTGCAGCTCTCCAAGTAAGCCACACATAAGTTTCATAGACCGTGGCAGTTTATTTTGGTTTTTTAAGAGCTATCGGCTAAATCCAGAGACTAGCAGATAATATACTCAGCTTGAAAATGATAAGCACGGAGATATGAAAGCCATTCCTTTCCCTGCTGTTGAAATAGGAAGATTAGTGGAAATGTCATGGCTTAGAATTCATGAAGCAATGGTTCCCTAATCAGCCATCAGACTAAAGTGCCAGAATACAGTATATTTGTATTTATTTCTTTTATATTAAAAGATTCTGTCTAAAGGCATGCTGAAACAGGTATTATAAATATGTGTAGAAACCCTTATACATGATGTTCTGTGTTATAAGGCTTACCTCCCACCTAATTTTGTTGTGTCTATGATTAGCTTCTGTAAAATAGCCCAGCATACAACTTGGTAAATACTTGCCATAATGTGCTCTGCAGGAGGGGCCTGCCAAAACGCAGTGCTGCTCACTGCCCTTTTACCTTGGCTGGGGGTATGGCCCACGTACGGTGGTGCTGCATCCTTTGGCTCTGGAGCGAGGAGGAGGTAAAGGTTTGCTTTGCTTCGGCAGAGGTCTTGGCAGTGCCTGCAAGTAGTGTGCTGCTTCCTGGTGAGTGGTGAGATCTGGGTGGACGCGTCCATATTGCTTCTGTCGCTCTCGGGAGACGGTTCTATGCTAGAAAATGCCAGGTTTAGGAAGGGTCAGGGATAGAATTTGCATAAGCATGTCCTACACATATAAATACACACACACACCCCCCACTGCTTCTCAGCTGGAGATTTCTGCCCCTTTGGGTCTGGACATTCACTCTAGAATGAGTGAAATAGCAAAAACTGTAACAAATTATTTAAGCTAATGAGCTTGCTTCACTGAAGTAGGTGAGGGAGAGATCGCTCCAGCTGCTCTGCTGGCAGATCTGGAGGGGCAGTAACTAGTGACTTGGGGAGCATTTAGGGCAAATAAACTCTTCCGCCATTGTAGCTGGGTGCAGAAAGGAAATGGATGCCCTCAGCTTTTTCTGAGATGGGACAGTCTTTGTGCTTCCCTGTACTGCAAAGGGAGCAGGCTGGAAAATAGCTGTGCTTCCTCCTGAAGATGCTGTGTAAGCGGGGAGAGGAGAACGCTGCCTGGTAAAGGGAGCTCATGAGGTAAGTAGGAGATGAGGGACATAAAGCAGAAAAAGCACAAAAGCTGATAGGACAACATGGGATACCTCCCCAGTTAGCGACCTTGTAATGGGAACCCCATGGGTCCAATAAGTGTGCCAAAAAATACTGCATGCTATTTTGAAGTTGTATTACCTTTTTTTTACCCAGCATGGGCAAAATTCATGGTCTCTGGTCTGGGCTGAGATTTATAGCAGTACAGGATATTAGTACTTTTCCGATTACAGCGCTGTGGCGGTAGGAGACTTCCATGCATTCCTCTTGCTGCTAGAAGGCTGACAGCATGTGCTTATGCCTGCATGTATATTAGCAAGGGTTATTAATTTCTTTTGGATGCAAAACTAAAATTAGTATCCCTTGGCTTTTTCCTAACTCAAAATGGCTTTTTAAATATGTAAGAATCAGAATTTTTTTTTTTTTGATACCTGAGTCTTTTCCCGAGCCTATCATTCACGTGATCATTTGTCATTAGGCACAGCAGGCAGGAGGTTAATTGTAATTGCATGGTTACCTGGACTATTGTGTGATTTGAAGAAGAGTTTCTCTGCTGTGTCAGGTCCAACAGTATATTATTTGAAAGCATTAGTGCCAGGTTGCTCTTTAAATCTGCCAGGGAACTGAGGAAGAAGTGATTTAAACCTTCGATTTAGTGCTCTCTTCTTGCTGTCCGCTTCAGGCCACTTTACTAGCGATAGCAAAATGTGAGTGGAATTAAAATACAGAATTTTTAAATAAAATAAAATCAAAAGTAGCAACTGAGAAGGTGGAACCCTTCATCTTGGTAACTTAATACCATATATCTTTGTTGACAACTCTATATGTAAATCACTGATTATTCTAAACTATACAGTTCCCCTCCAGGAAATCCAGACTTCAACATTAAAGGCTAGCTATAAGGAATTAAAGCCTTGTGTCAATTCCCCACAGGTTTTATTAAGCTGCAGAGAAAACCCACATTGGGGTTTTTTTTTTTTTTGCATCATGAATAGCAGTGATAAAGGGGTCAGCAATTTGCCTACATCAGTGGAGATTACTGGGTTTGAGGCCATAATTGTAAGCACTTTACGGCTTCAGTAATACACATTTTCTACCTCGGTGGAGCAGCAGGGAAAGAAGGGCACAACTGGCTCTGCTCGGCTGAGGTCTCCTTTCATCGCTTTGTGCCAGAAGTGATGTCCAGGAATGCTGTGAAGGTGCACAACTGATCGAGGATGTCTTTCTTGGCTGGTTTTTGACATGGACTTTTCCCAGCTGTCTCTTTACGGCAATGGCAGGTCATTTGCAGACTTGCCTAGTGGCTGGAACTCAGTTTGGTGGCTTTGGCGCTGCCTGGTCCAGCGGTCAGGCTTGCGGTTTGGTAATGCTCCCAGACTGCGCTGTAGGTTGATCGGTCTCTGTACGTGATGGTGGTACGTACCCTCCATAGCCGTGGGACAGATGGCTCTCTTGTCGATTGATGCGTTTGAACAGCACCTGGGTGGCCCTGTTTGAGCTGGGGGGTAGCTGGGTGCAGCATGAGGGTCTCTTGTGTTTTGGACCATGAAAACTGTGTGTTGGGCTGCGTGGCCTGTGAAGGCAGAGGACAGGAAGAAGATGCCTCTCTGAAGCCTAGTGTAGATGTGGCATGAGCAGGTGTCGTGCATCCTGGAGGAGGTGAAGGCAAGCCCTTGCCTTGTTGTGCAGCCTGCAGGCAGTGCCGGTGTGTCTGATGCTGTATGGAGGACCTGTAGTGGCAGCATGTGCTGAAAGGTAAGGTCTGGTTAAAACCTTGCTACTTAACACCTTTGTGTTGGATTTTAACTCGAGTTACGCATTCACTTTTGCTTTTAAACCCCTCTTGAAGAGTCTTGCAGTGATGCGGGAATTGCCCACAGGATCAGAATCCCTTCATTATGTTCATTCACCAGCCAGTTACCATAAATCTCTAAACTCTTGGTTACTGTCTTGTTTAAATGCTATATTTATTTTCTGTTGTTTCATCTTTGTAGCCAGGTCTTACTGTATTTCATTGTAAGCTATCCATGTGCTTCTGGTCCAAAGTTCTTTGCAGGGAGAGACAAGCGGAAGGCTTCTAAATTTGGGGCTACATAGGCAGAGCATGTTCCTAGATTATCCCTGGAAGAGGCAGCTTCAGCACCTTCTGCTTCTTTCTTCAGGCTGGAAAAGGGCAGTTTTGGAAAGCAAAACTTCCTATTTAGATTTCTTCTTTTATCTAATTTCTCAGGAGCAAAGGAGAGCTTTCTCTGCCCCCTCCACCCCCCCTTAAAAAAGAAGTAAGTATGATCAGCCAGTCTTACTGTGGATGAGTATACAGTGATCTTGATACCTTCTCCAATGCTCACTTTCTCCTCTGCCTTCTATTTATATTATTCTTGGCCACCTTTCTTGAAGGAGATACTGATTAAAGGATGCAGACTGCCTCAGATCCTGCATATCAAGCTGCTCTTTTTTGCCAAGTTGCTCAGTATGTGAAGAGCATCCATTTTTGCACTGCAGTTCAACTTTACCCAGATACCTGGTCTCTCCAGCTCTCTTAGCCCCCCACCCCCCTTTGCCCTCCGATCCTGCTAAATGGACATCTTGTCAAATCCTGTTTGCACAGACTGACAGCTGTAGAGGTCTTGGAGAAAAAGCCAGATCCCTGCACATGCATCCTCACAAACAGAATCAAAATGTCAAGGCACAAGTGAAATACATCGCTGTGCTTCCCTGTCAGATTTTGCTAATATCACCTGGATAAATAGACAGAGGAACACCTGCAGCAAGTTAACCTATTTTTATTAGCACTTGTTTCACATATTTATATTTGGTTATGAATGTAGGGACTGCTGGGAAGAAAGCTTTCAATTATTTCCTGGCAGGATGAAATGCCCCCTGTTCTTCACGTCGAAAGACAGTTGGGGCAGTGAAGTCGCTTTCAAATAGCACAGCAATTAATAAAGAAAGAAAAAATAATTTCACAGTCTGTTGTTAAATTAGCAATTCTTCAGAGTGTCTGGAGTTCCTGGCAGAATTAATATGCACTCTGAAGCCTTGGGCAGCCTCGGTGCATATCATTTACCCAGCAGCTGTAAGTGCAAAATGCAGAGAGGAGGAGAGGTCCTCGATTGCAAGGGAAATACTTGAATTATCTGTCTAGTAATCATTCAGCAGCCTTGTTCACAAATAATCAAGAAACATTTGGGTTTGGATTACATCCCTTGTTCTTTGAAGACAAAAGTAGCAGAAACAGTGGCTGGAAAATGATGTGTTAAGTAACATGGTGGGGGGGGGGGAGATAGGCAGGGAGCAACATACATTTGAGCAGGGAGAAGAAAATACACAATAAAAGTGCAATAAATTTGCCTTGTATCGAAGGGAATATTTTATAGCAGCTTTCTGCAAATTGAATGCATCTACATAAATAATGTAGCGACACATTTAATTGCAACTATTTACTTTTAAATTTGGCTGGATGACGAGAGAATTTCTGTGCAGAATAATGAACCTTGTGTTTTCCCACTTGTGCAACTTTTAAAAAAGAAATTTTGAATGGTATTTGGGCTGAGTGTCAGAGCCTCAGAAGTTCCCAGCTGCTTTCTAGTGCATCTGAAAAGAAACCAACATTCAGAAGAGCATCCATATGGAATGGGTGCTGGATATTGGGGAGGCCAAGAGATGACGGAGAGGAAAATATTACCAGTCCTTACTTGTGTCAGGAAACTCCCATTTGGTCTCTCACTGCAAAGCTACCACTTCAAATAGAAGAATAAATACTGGTCTTTTTACATTTGCCTTCTGCTGGTTGAGCTGTTGATGTTTGCATTTTCAGGCTTTCTTCTCAAAAAGGCTAGAAACGTCTTTTCTCTCTCTGTTTCTTGTCATGACAAGACTGATACTTCAGATTCTCCTGCAGTCTCTATATTTCGGGGCTGCTGAGAGGACAAGCAGCATCCTCCCATACCACCCTCACCCACTGGGTACAGGGATACTACAGGGTAGATGCCATAATACTTGACAAGGCTTTGAAAACAAGGTGTCAAAGAGGAGCTGTGGGATGGGAAACTGTTGGGGGCAGTTGTGTACAAGACATAAGATGAGCAGGTTGCGCTCTTTTCTTGCAAGGCATAGGTGTGCCAAACCTGGGGCGCAACACCCTTGTGCCCACACCAGCTGCTCCCCTTTCTCCCCTCTTGTTGTCTTCCAGTCTTCCCTTGAACAAATCAAACATGAATGGTTTCTGTAAAACGGAATTTTTGGGGTTTTTTCAAAACCTTAGGAAGACTGTTCAAGTTGATGTGGTGCAAGGGTGTGGAGAGGCAGCAGAAATTGCAAATAAAGGTAGTGCTGGGTTTCCAGGGTAAACAGGCTGGTGTAGGCAATGCAGCTAGAGAGCAAGCTAAGCTACATGTGAGCAACAGTATCCCCTTATAATGGTTTGAGAATTAAATCTCCATAAATCAAACTTTGGCAGCTCAAAACTTTAAATAAAGAGCCTGTGAGAATGGCCAGCATCGGTGCTGCAAAGTGTGCTTCAGGCTAGTGTTTTATGGTATGGGGAAATGGATTTTACAGGAAGGAGGTTGTGGTGAGGCTTTGTGTTGCAAGAGGGAAGGAAGGCAATGTTTGCTCTGCTTTACTTTTTGCTTCACGTCTGAATTTCTGGAGCAGTTGCATGTGTCAAACAGCCATTTTTGGGTCAAGAACAAAGCCCATGAGAAGAGGCAGTGGGCAGGGATGATAGCAGGACATCTCCCTCCCAAGAATAGGGTTCTTTTGCCTCCGAAAAGTACAGTTTTATAGTCTGACAAAAGAAAGTATCTTCTTGGGATATAAATGCATATTTTTTTTTCTCTGGGGTTTTGGTGTTTTTCTGTCTGGTCAGTCACAGCAGTTCTAGCTAGTTCATGGCAAGGATGGTCCAACTCCAGCATCCAAAAGCCAGGAGGCCACCTGCCCAAATAGTGTTGAGAATGGCTCCAAAATCAGGAGTTTTTAAAGTGTCAAGGTGTATTCATTTATCTTGGGTTGTAGTATGTTTGTTCATATGCAGCAAATTTTCTTCCAGAAATGGGAGAGATTGTACTGAAATAAATTCACTCATTGCAGGGCTGCAGGATTGGAGCTCAAAGAAAAGCTCACAATATTGTCAAGCCACCATGGGAAGAACCAGGAATGCCTCAGGTTGCCCTTTGTTGAGCTCGTTCCTAAAGAGGAGCTGCTCAGTGGGGTTACTTGGCCAGGCAGATGAACTGTGAAATGTTGCAGTGTTCATCTGACCCAAAGGAGCAGTTTAGTCAACTTAACAAATAATGTCAGTATTCTTAGGTCTGGTTAATTAAACTGAAATCATGAAGTGTTGTATCTGCATGTGCCAGGATAACCATTTGATGTTTCTCTACTTTGTTGTGCGTGTGTAGCTTGCTCAGCTTTCCTCATTAAATTTCTCAGGGTATTAATACTTGCCACATCCTCCTTGTGTACACCCTTTGATTTGTTGCCGCCTAACCAAAGCCAAAGCATCTCATGGTATGCGTATCAGGGCAGAATTTAGCTCAGCAAGATCTGCTTCTGTAACTCCAGCCAGTGTGCTCCAATGCAAAAACCCATGAGTTTCTGTGGAGGGAGGCATGTCCACGTTTCCTTGTGTGTGCCTCTAAGCCCTCTACCCACTGCAGAATTGGCTAGCATCACCCGTGTCTTAAATTTGGGAAAAAAATCCCCACCCCACTCGCTGGAGTCACTTTTATGTGCATAAACTCATTTAGCACACTTAGTCCAGGCAACTCTGAATAAATCCTTCCTATCTTTTTTTGTCAGAAGGACTGTTAAAAGATCCATCCCCATCGCCCTCTGATGGAATTTGAATACATGTGCCTGGAGTGACGTATGTTCAGCCATAAATTACAGAGGAACAATTTTAAAATAAATTGTCTGCAGCCAGTCCTACCAAATTTACCTCCTGAGACAGATGATCATAAAGCTGGAAGCAAACAAGCCCTTAAACATTTGAGGCAGGGTTTGAAAGAATCCTTTTGTGTATGTATTAACATCACTGTAGGTTGGTGGGATGCTGCCTACTTTGGGCTAAAATAGCCAGCAAAGGCTGATAAGGTGGTATAAAGTACCTAGAAATCTTGTCCACACAAGTGAAGTTGCGCAAGGTAGAGCCAACCAGAAGGAAATATTTTAAGCATTTTTACTTCTCTATACTGCCTGCATATGTACAGTCTGTTAGTTCAGGCTAAAACCTTGAAATGTTGGTAGAGTAAACGCACATGACATAAATCATCAAAATAAATCCTCCCAAACGTCATATTTCTTAACCACAATGGGATGCAATTGTCCAAACCACAGCATAATTAGAGAATCTTTCTTTCTTTACTGGCTGGGCTCCAGATCCCTATGGCAGACTGAACCAGAAGACTAAAACCCTTTTATTGTAGTATTGTGCCAGCAAACCTGTGGCTTTGAAGAACCCTATTTTCCAGGAGATTTTTACTGATGGGTCTTTGCATTACTGTCTGTAGTGCATGTACACAGGCAGGCACAGGGCGGTTTGGGCTGCATAATTTTCAAGTTTGATCCTGTCCCCGTTTGCCATTCGGGATGAAGCTTGTTATTGCTATTCAGCCAATGCTGCTATTGAACTCCAGGGAGTTCCGTGGCTTGTCCATCAATCCTGCCCGCTCTTAGCACAGGATGCAGCCTGAATGTTTAAGTTGCCATTCGCGTAACAAAGGATAACCTGGGGTGTGTGTCTTTGTGTGCGGAAAACCCCAAACCAGACTCTTGTGCCTCTTGGATTACGGGCAGAGCCAGGCGTCTCAAGTTATGTTTACAAGCCTGCAGAAACAAATGTCGGTCTGCTGCATTCTGTGTCTTAAATCGTATTTTTCCCTTAGGTGCAGCATTGTAAATCATCGCTTCCTCTGTTTAAGGGAGTAAAATGATTTCAGTTTGTCTTCATTAAAAAAAAAAAAAAGACAGTAATTTAAGCACATCTTTGTCCTGCACCTCAGAGAACAAAGAAAAGATACACAGGTAGATATTTATAGACATAGAGATTTAGGGAGATAGATATTTTATAGCTGTAATAAGCAGAGAGGCTGTAGGAACAGGATGTGGACTGCCTTTTTTTTTTATTGTAAGCTAGATAGTTGGGGCTCAACAAGACCAACCTAGATCTGTCCTTGTAACCAGAGAGTGAGGAGGACCATGGGTGCCACCTGGGCTGAGAGCTGTAGGAGCCCTTGTACGTGCTTGCAAGAGCGTGCAGCTGCTGGTCACAGCAATTTGGGATTTGCTGGGAAATCCCAAGCAGTGCTTTCTCTAGAAATGTACCACTTTCTCCCAGGATTTTTCTGGACCAGAAAGTTGGGGAAAAAACCCCAGAAAACCAAGGCACTCCCAGCCAGCCCTGCCACCGACACAGTCAGTAGGAGCAACCGTGCTCAGTGCTGAGTGCTTTTGAAAAATCTTCGGTTTCCCCTAAGAGCATTTATTTTCCATAGCTTGCTTTCCTTCTGTGAAATGAAACCCAAATGATAGTGTGGGTTTGCATATATGCCAGGATAAATCTCCTTCCGTGCTCCTCCGTCATGCCATTGAGAGTTTAGGCTTGACTCAGGTTTTGCCTCATTGATTGCTTAAAAATCTTCTTTAGAGCAAAGTCGGGATGTGCAAAAATATAGCCCATTAAGATCTTAATGTAATCATGAGCATTTTCAAATGCATTGTGTTCTAGGTATTTTTATGGCTTGGAAATGTAGCTGACTTGGGAATTTGATGAATTTTTCAAAGTGATGCCATGTGATGAAGTTTTATACCATTTAGAAGAAACACATTAACGTCATTAGTGGCAGTTAATCCTTAGTTTTCCAGCAACTATGGTCATGTCGTAAATTGCCGTGCGACAATTTAGTGAGTCACGTGGTAAAAAAAGTGGTATTTCAAAGGGTGGAACTGAAAGTACTAATTTATTTATATTCTAGTCTTCAAGGTTGTTTTGGTATTCAGAGTTAGAGCTGATTTCAGTGTGCAGTGGAGGTAATTCAGCCTGAGTTAGTGGGGGCGTTGGACAGAGCAGCATCAAAATACATAATGTTTTTGTAGTAAAGAGTATTTCCCATTTGAGATGCCTGAATTGGCTTACATCCAAGGTAAGGGCTGAGCCTCTTTTTTTCAAGGGGCAAAGCCCTCAGATGCCCCGCTTATCCAGAAAGCTCCAGGAACTTGTTTGAAAGGACCTTTAGCAAGTCTTGGGCTGCAGGGTTGGGTGCTGTAGCTGCCAAAGGATGCAGGCAAGTCCACTGGATTCAAGCAATCCGGTAGCTTTGAATTACAGTGTTTTATTAGTGGGCATTTACTTAATTCCCTTCAAATCCCTGAGGTGTCCTGCAGGAAGCAACATAGCGCTATTGCAGATAGAGAGACCAACCCTAAAGGAGATATAATGAGGGCATTTTACACATTTTTCTATAGCTTTATTGTTTCCGCAGCAATTTTGATCTCTGCCTGCAGTTCAAGGAGAGCTGTTAGGGAGGGCGCGATGAGCTCTTAGGACCTTGCTTGTAAATTCTGCAGGAGGATGCTCAATGGTGGGTCGCTGTAGTTCTTGAAATATTTTGTAGAAGAGCATGGAGATCATTTGTTTGTATTGGCTGGGAGACATGAAGACAGTCTATTGTGTTTTGGGGGGTTTTTTGCGTTTTTTTTTTTTCTTGTAGGTAAAAATGCATGTCAGGAGCACAAGCTGAGGCTTGGAGCTGCTTAGCAGTTTAATTGATTCCACCTTATAAAGACCCTACCTCACTAAACCCTTCTTTAGGTTTTGGACACATCTAAGAGGCAGCAGCCCCCTCTTCTTGCTGCAGACGCTTCAAGGCACGGCAGCTCCAGAGACTAGAACAGGGATTGGTTTATTTGTAGCTTGTTTTTGCTCAAATCCTTCAACTCTCAAGGCATATTCCCTGCACCAGAGCGATGTGCTAATGAAGGCAGAGTTGATGAGCTACAGAGCTGCTCTCCTTTCTACTGAACACACACATGCACACGCACACTCCCCCCTCCACGTCCTGCTTGTGTTTCAGCAGAGGGCTCACTTGGTGTGGATTATGGGTCTGTCCATGGAGCAGAGAGTTTTATGCTACAGTTGATTCTAAAAGGTGTGGTAATTTGCACTGTGCATTCAAAGGGAGTTTGTAGTCTGAAAAGGCAAATGGGACTAAAGGATATGAAAGAGAAGCAAAGAGGGCTTGCAGTTTGTGGAAGAAACCTCAGTTTCAGCCAGATAACCTGTGCTCCGTCTAGTCTAGGCATCCTTATCCTCATTAATTTTCGTTAGATTTTGTCTGTTAGCTTTATTTGTGGATTAGCAGCACTGCCTTAGGAGTTATACTTGTGGTTTCTGATTACTGTGGAGACTAATTTGGTGCTCTGCAAGGGAGACAGTGTAATTCCTATTTGAGCTTTATTTTCTGGGTTATATGAAAGGTCGCTTTGCTGATCCTAAGCACTTAAGTACTGTGAGCTTATCTTCCCAGCATCATGAGAGTGTGAAGGGAGTAATATGTTGGACCTTTTTCATATCTCCTGGGGTTTCAAGGCTTATAGGGTTGTGTTTCCTAGCTTTTCTCTCTCCAGGGACAGAACTGGAATTCCCACTGATATTAATTGGGTGCTTTAGAGTACTGACACGGCCATGTACGTGCCTGTGGACATGGACAGCCTCAGAGGTGGCCCTTGCTTCCGGCACTTGTTGCCTGGGGTTGATGCGCATCAAAGGTGTCGGGCAGCCAGAGAGGAGGGCATCCGTGACTTTTGGATGCAGTCTTCAGCTGAAGCTCAGAGAGGGTTACAGGGATGCAGCTGCGAATCATTTGATGTTAAGGCTTGCAGAAAATAATCTGTCAAGTAGTCCCAGCTGTTTGATGTTATTGGCTTGTTCTGCTTGTCTCCCCCCCCACCCCGGTACTCACTGTACTGATAAAGCACATAAAGTTCAGCATGTCCTTTGAAGAGGCCAGTTTTCATCGTAAGAGGACCAGTGATTCCTCCTCCATCCACCCATGCTTGGAGAGACAGTTCCTGTCACCATGGCTCTTGGTGGCTCCTGTCTGCAAGGGTACGAAGCCAGTTTCTAATCCGATTGCTGGCAGTTTAAGGGATCAGCTCACACCATTGCTGTCCCGAGAGGCTCTGGCCGCTGTCCTTCACTGCAGCCATCTCTCTCTGGCACGTCCTGAAGTGTGCAAGCAAGAGGCTGCACAGACGTTAATGCTCCATGCCCGCAACATTTTGTGGTTGCTAGTAAAAATAAAAAGAGTGAAATTAATTTGCTGATAATGGATGTGCTACTAACAGAAACACATCCCACTTGTACCTAACACCAGCAGGTTCTTTATGGCATATTTGTTGTGTCTAAAAATACTCTCAGTGTTTTTTTCTAGCAGCCAATTTCATTTAAAGACTATTTTCACACATCACTGGCTGTTAATCAGTTAAGGAGTTACCAGTTTTAATATTAGGAAGAAAGAAGCAGATCTCATCAACAGCTTAAAACTTCATTTCTTTTCAACTGGCTTGCAACAGATTACGGGGAGTTTTAGGCTCATTTTATTTCTCCTCCTTTTCCCACCCCCTTGAAAAGAGAGATAGTACTATTACGTGCGTGACCATACTGTGCTAGTTCTATGTATCCTTTCAAGAGCTGTTGAATTAGAATACTGAGATAAAAATATAAGAAGACTAAAATAAGATTTAATTAGAAATGAAGCCCCAGACACCGATGTAATTTTAAATAAAATCATGTATACTACATGAAGAGATTGTAAGGTTGACTGTCAGAAGAGGAATGGTAAGATAAAGACCAAAACCCAAGGTACATAAAAGATAGGCTGTTTGTGGCCCTGTTCTTCTCTGAATCCAATTTCCAAAATACTTGAGACATTACCACCAGTGGTGGAAAAATTACATGGTACGAACTTTTGGCTGTTGAGCTCAGCCAAGACTATGCCTATACGGCTACTGTGATACCTGCTCTGCAGTGTGGAGGCATAAGATGTTCCTGGGTCAGCTTTCATCTAGCAGCATCCATTTCATCACAGCATCCCTGTTTATTAGAGGATTGTTGTTTGAACTGCCTCACCAGCTCTGGTGGTGGTCCTCTCCTTTGTGTTGTGTACAAAGCAAGCATAGGAAAAGGTACGGAGAGGCATTATAATAGATACTAGTTATGCCTGAAACACCCATGCAGCTATGGCTGCTTCTGCTCCTGAGCATGGTAGTGCACGTGTGGTTTCCATCAGGAGTGGTCTCCAAGCCGCGTGTTGTGAAAGGCTGGAGCGCTCTGCTGGGGGAGCCCTACAAATCCCCGCTCCGTCCTCCCCAAAGCAGCTGCTGCAGGAGTGTGGATTCAGCACGCCACTGCTTACGTTGTGGTGATTCTTGCATTTATTTTTATTTTCTGTCCTCCCTTTTTTTACATATCCTATCTCCTGTCCCTGAATTCTGACTTTCTAAGTGACGCAAGAGTGTTTCACTTAGATATGACAGCGCGCTGCTCTGCTGGCTGTTTGTTATGAGGGCTCGTGTTAAAGTCTTCAGTGTAATATAATGCTCTTTAATATTCCTCCTTATACCTTTTGGATAGAGAAGGGACTTGCCTGACCCATGGGAGCCTGCAGATTATGCAAAAATCGGTCCAGTTCAGTTTTATTTCACATTCCTCATTAAAACATGGGTTATTGGCATTGTACATCTGTTGGCTCCCTACTTATTCATGAAAACCAAAGATTCCCTTTGAGCTGAGCTACGTATCATACCGTCATTAACAAGCTGCACCTTGTTGAAAATCTGTCAAGGAAAACTGACTTATTTTGCATTTGCTGCTTTGCACAAAATAGAAGCATGGTAAACTCTTGTGCTGTAATGATTTTCTGTCTGTCTTGATGGGACATAATGAGATAAATTCAGGTCCTTTTTTGAAGGCTAATTACATCAAGTGCACAGTAGATGTGGGCTGCCCTTGTTATATGTTGCACATTTTTCTGCTTTCATTTCCTCATCTCTTTTGTCTGCGTGTGCAAGTGAGTTTGATTTGGCTTTGAAATACAAATTGTAGGCTAGAGAGGAGCTGTTTGGTGGTCTCCTCTCCCAGAAGACTCTCCAGAGATTGTATAACAAGTCCTTGCTGTAGGTAGGGCAGCATTTGAAGGTAGCTGTGTAGTAAATGAAAGAACTTAACTCTGTGCTAGAAACTGAGGAATGTGGCATAAAGCATGAGGGCAGCTCGTGGCAAATCCGCTAAGAGCCATCAAGAATAAAATCAGCCCTAGGTCTATTCACCAGTCCTGGTGCATGGACACAAAGCAGTTGAACTGCAACCTGCAGAGCTCACAGCCTAGGTATGGAGCACTAGTTGGATGATGAGCAATTTTGGAAATTGGGTTTTTAAAACCTGTAAATCCCTCTAGTCCTACTAGTTGTCCTCTGCCTATCTTGTGGGAAGAAAAGGGAGCTGCGGGAAGGTGTGGGAGGGCGCCCAGTCTGGGGAGGTCAGCAGGGATGCTGGAGAAGAGCATACCCTGGAGTAAGAAGGAGAGGCTGCAGATGCATGATGGACACCTGACAGCCCGTGGTGGGCTTGGGAACAGCAGGGTTGCATGGCACTTGCTGTGAGAGCTTCATAGTCTGGGCGAGACTGAAGGTGGGACCTGGGGGAGGTCTATTGGGTGCTCTTGGATCACATCCCTTTTGATGAATGAGTCATCTTCATTGGCAAAGACTTAGTAGTTGGCTCTAGGAGTTAGGAGTTGACGTGCAAGTTGTCTCAGCTTTGTTGAAGAAGCTAGTGACGTAAAAGGGAAGATGTTGAGAGACTTTCTCTGGTACTGCAGGAAGCAAAGGCAACTTTAGAGGTAGTTGTCCTAGTTGGCCCATCAGAGGAAAAGGGATCACTAGTAAAACCCTGTACTTTATCTACGATGAAGATGAATTCTGTCATCACCGGCTGAATTTTAGCACATGACCTTCATGCTGTGATTGTCTGGGACATTCCTGGTGGGATAATATTAATGTTTTTGCTGTGAGCTCATTTTCTTTGCAAGCTAATGACAACTGGCAAAGTTTGAATGCTGATAGAAAGAGTCTGGGATTTCCAGGTAACTTCTGTTAAGTCTGATAGCAGACTTGTGCCTCATTGATACCATACTGGGCAGAATTATTTTAGAGCATCTCTGAAGGAAAAAAAAGTAACAGCACTTTGGAGCTGCTTTAACATGTCTCTGTGTCTCTGTTTTTTGAGACAAACAGAAAATCAAGTTTTCCCCCTTTTGCTAACGGTGGTTTTGCATGTGTAGCAGAACAATTACAGGGCCAGCTGTTTTTTTCCTAAAGCCAGGGTGCAAACCTGTAGCTGTCACTACTCCTGGCTGAGTTTGCACATACAGGTAAAGTGCAGAGTGCTTTGCTTAGGTGGAAGAGCACTTGTTTCAGGAGGCTGGAAGCAAGTTATTACTGTATTCACTTCAAATTATTAAAAAAAAAAAAAAAGGAAAAAAAATCCCAAGCTGCTTTTACCTGTATATGATATCTGCGAGAACAAAAATACCTCTCGTATCAAGTCTTTGTGCCTTGTCATGCATATCTGTTGGAGCTGGAAGGAATATCTTGTATGGCAAGCATGCCTGGTTCACACTATACCCAGAGCAGTCTGTCTTATAATGGAGCACTTTAAAATTCATCACAGGTTTGCATGGGAAAAGACCCTAGGGAGGTAGCCTTATCACAATGTCTTAAAGCTGTCTATCTTGAGATCCCCTCCACCACCATGTTGCTGTTTGTTTGCTGAGACATTGATTTCTGGGTGTAGAACATCTTAAACGTAAACCATGAAATGTATTTTACCTGTTTTTCTAGAAGTGAATGAAAAAAACCCAAACACAATAATGTTTTCTAAAGCAGAGCCCAAAAGATGTTATCTCTAATGTATTCAAAAAGGAAAATAAATACCCAGTAAAGGCATATGCTATGGGGAAAAAAAATCAACAGCTTCTTGTCTTTTCATGCAGATACTTAAGTATGCAGTGTCTGTTAGTGACTGTTATAATACACAAACCAAGTAGCTCGTGAGTGTTTGTCTGTTTTCTAGCAGAAGATATGTTTGTGGGTTTTTTTAAAAGGAAATGTGAAGAGTCTAATTTTATGATGGGAGAGCTTAGCCTGTGGTTCTTCTTTTCACAGTATGCAGACCTGGGTTCTTCAAAGCTTCACCCCACAGTCCATCCTGCAGCAAATGTCCCCCTCACAGCTACACGCTTGATGAAGCATCCACATCTTGCCTGTGTGAAGAACACTATTTTAGGAAGGAATCAGACCCACCTACAATGGCCTGTACAAGTAAGCATGTGCTTATAGGGTTGTTTCTAATCCTTTTGAGCTGTTCCTGTACTGTGACTAGAAATTATGGTCCTAATTATGATCCCTTTACAGGCTCTGGGCTGGAGTCTGAACTAGTCTTGGCACACTTGTAAATGTCACTCACTGGTTTTGTCCACGATACCCCTGGTTACACAAACCAGACTTCTTGAAGCCTTTTGCTTCAGAAGCTGGCATTAAACCCAGGAAGCGTTTTTGTAACAAATGGATGCTCCATCTCTCGCTGTCCCCTCATGGGTGGACTCAGCCAGCAGTACGGCGTTCAGACATCCCCATCGGTGCCTGCGTGGGTACCGACACGGGCACGCGCCCAGAGGAGACGGCGGGTAGCGCTTGTCAGTGGTAGGCATGGGCAGAGTCTGCATGGGCCCACTTCGTGTCATCTCTTAGCTCGTTTCCAGTGAACGAGCAGGGAGAGAGCCCTACCTTTCCAAGCCGCCTGGAGATGGTCATTCTTCAGGGTAGCCTCAAAACTCTGCAAATGGAAATGGCAGACCAAACCTGGAGCAAAATGTAGAGCTTGTCCCCTTGGTGTAAGAGGAGGGTAGTATAACAAGCAAATTGGGGTATTGGCCATCCAGGGTGGAGTTGGTGGAATCAGAGTCGCTAATCTTGCCTTTTTCCTGCCATGCGTGAGCTATCCGGTCAGCGGTACCTCGAAAGTTTCATTTTCAGTTTATGTTTCAGATACTTAGAGCCACAATTTGCATCCCCCCGCAGCTAGTCCCACCGAGTGTAGAACAGACCACAGGTTTTTACTGAGCTGGGTCTGCCATGCTCTGAATGTGACTTTTGCAGTGCAGAAGTGGTTTAAAAAGGACTGAATTGCAGCTGAACTACTGGGGGAGGAGCAGGTAGAGTTTCCAAAGAACTTCAGCAATGAAGGAAAAAGTAGATTTATGAGTCCATGCACGCTCAGAGCCACTGGGCAGTGGTGCAGTGGTGACTTTCATACTATTTCCTTGCATCATGCGGGTATGGTAGTGGCTTTTTGTGCATTCATCCCAGTGAATACAGATGTCCTTCCTAGCTTCCCAAGTTTGCACTTCAGAAAGAGAGAGAAAAAATCTGTTCCTCTTGGAGAGATGCTCTCACAAAGGAAATTGCCCTCGGCAGGTCTCTGCTTGCCTGCAGGAGGGACTCGGAGCAGAATTGGGGCCCTTGAACTCTGCATTTGCTTTTCACCAGCTGAAGGAGCAAGAGGCACGTGGCTGTTGGAAGGTGTGCTGCAGGGAAAGAGAAGACAGCCTTAGGCAGCGTGGCAGTAGCTGGTGCTGTAGGATCAAAGGGGTCTTTGGGGGGGTGAGTCATGCAAGCACTTCTCAGTTTATTAAATAGATATGCTGGTATCTTTCGGAGCGGTAGTTAGGGTGGGTTACTACATGAAAAACTTTGATACCGGAGCTTCTTGATGTCCATTTTGCCCCTTAGCTTAAGGGGCATTAGCCCCATGTCTTAAAAAACATGGATAAATGAGAGATGATGAGGTCTAGCATGATACTGCGAAATGGGAAGGGAGAGGAGTACTCTGAGCTCTGGAAACGCTTTTCTGTGCAGGCAGAACCAAAGCCAGGGACTGATACAGAATTATGCCAGACTGATGGTGTCCAGAGTGCTTCTTGCCCACCGTTTTTGCTCTCTGTCCCTTCTTAGGATGGAGGGTTACACATCCAGTCTGTCCTGCTGGTGAATTAGCACAGGGAAAGAGCCGCCATGCCCCAGGAAGAGGTTTATGCATGCCAGTAACCTGAGCGTAGGGCAGGATTTTCAGAGGCGCACAAGCAAACTTGGTGACCATTTCATGTTAAAAAGAAATTAAATTTGAATGCCCATCTCCCCCAGGTTTCTGGTGCCATTTGAATCCTATAGGTAAACGCTGTAATTTCTCGTTCTGCGAATACCATGGGATTTTCTTTTTATGTTTCTTTGGGGTTTTTATGCTTATTTGTTGATTTAGTTTTTTTTAACAGTTTGCTTGGGGTTTTTAATGTTTGGATGGTTTGTCTCAGGGTTTTTTAGTTTTGAAAGCTTACTATAAGCTAGTTTAAAGCACAGAAATGGTACCTGAAGCTGCATTAGGGTATGGCTTGGCAGCGTACCAAGTGCTTCTGGGGCAGATGAGAAGTTTAATACCGCCCAACTGCTCAGCCTGTGTTGCCCACTGCAAACCCCAGTCCAGCACTTGAGGATGTTCCAGCATCTCTGCTGGCATTCACATTTACTATCCCAAAAGCAGAGTGGATCATCTGAGCCTTCTCCGTGTGCTTCAGTCACCCTCATTTGCCCTGTGCATCCTTTCTTGGGATTTTGTCCTAATCCAGCTGTATTTGTGCTGAAGTTGATGAGTAGGGCCCATGTGCTACCTCAGCTTAGCTGCAGGGGTAGTCAATTTTGGCAGGGACAGTAAAGAGCAGGTAGCAACACTAATATTTTAAACCATCCCAATTAGATCTGGAAGGCAACATCTCATGAACTGAAACACAAGAGAGCCAGACTTGAGTCATGACTGGTCGGAAAATATTGCAAGTTCTTTGTATGTTTTTATTATTTATTACTGCAGAAGTTAATATTCATAGGATTTCCTCAACTTGAAATCTAGTTAATTTTGGAGAATACATCAATGTGTGTTTTCAGTTCTACACCTGCAAAGTCCCCTGGCCGGTTGGTATAGCTATAAAATCACATTTTCCTAATTTAAAGCAAATGCTTTTCAGTCCCAAGCTGCATGGGTCTCCCCACCACCACCAGCATCACTAAAGAAAACTAACTGCTACACCAGTCAACTGCTCAGATAAGTACAGTGGGGGGGAATACATATTTTTTTTTCCCCAGTTCCTTAAGCATGTTTTATAAGTTTTATAATAATGATTGCTAATCCTGAAATTAATAGTGCTGTGATGCAGTCTGAAATAATTATTGTCCTTAGACAAAAAAAAAAGTTTGGTCCTGATGGGCGTTTGAGAATTCTTGTGTTATTATGTATCTTCCGGGAATTAATTGCACTTTATTTCTTCTTAACTGAGTAATCTAGCTTCAGTTCCTTGCACAACATCTCTTTAAAATGCAAGCGTAGTTACATCTTTTTTTTCCCCCCTTTCCAGTCTCTGACAAGTAACCCTATTGCTGTTCAGAGCATATGAGGGAAATATTTTAAATAGTATGACACATGGGACGAACTGAAGATTTTATAGTATTTAGTGTAATATTCTACTTGCAAAAAGTTTACAGTTTACTTTGAGTGTGTACAAACATATATTTGTATCTCAAGGGTAATTTCTCTCTCAGGTTAAATTTTTTAAAATATCTCCATCAGCAAACAACAGGTTTGCTGTCCATCAAGAAAAATACCATTATCTTTGTCTTCAGAAATTATTTCTGAATAGTGTTAGGTTGATAGTTGGACTTGATGATCTTAAAGGTTCCTTCCAGCCTAAGCGATTCTATAATTCTGTTTGTCTCTGGTCAGTAGATTGTGGTGCAGAAGGGGTGAATCTTACCAGCTTAAAGTAGAAAATAGCAAAAAAAAAAAAAAAAATCAGTAAACTAATATCTCTGTCCTTGACAAAAGGAGGTTGGAAATTAAAACAGACCTTCTTAGCAGACCTAGGGCCCCCCTCTTCTGAAGGTAAAACACTGTTTTGTTCTCCCAGCTATGATTTATCAAAGTTTTACCCAAGTGTGATTTCAGGATTCTTCACATAGGTCTTGTTAGATATCTGTAGACTACTAAAGACCTTTCTCTGAGCCCCTGTGAGAATGCTAATTTTATAGGTTATGAAGTCCCACTAGCTTCAAAGCACTTCTACTGAAGTTGATGTTTTTAAGCCTTCAAGACAAGCAGCTGACTCTTCCATAAAAAGCAAGTAAAAACCTCTGGTGACTTTACAAAAGAAATAATTTATCCCCCGTTAAAGACACATTGTCCAGTAAGTGTTTCTTATGCCTGAGTTCTTCATTTTTTCCTAGAGTACTGGTAGCAGTAAAAGGGCATTCATCCAGCGGAAGAAAAAATAGAGCAATTTAACCGGTTAAGAAAACATATAAAAAAACCACTGAGTGCAATATATATAAATCCACACAACTCCAGTGATGAATTTCATAGTTTCCATTATATCAGTGGGAGTATGACAGTGCAGAAAATAGTCCTGACTTGGGCTGTACCTTGGTGTCATCTAAATAGCACTCGGTCCCTGCAGCGCAGCTGCTGAGCAGCCTGCTCCTAGTTCGTAGTGATCTGAAGTGATCACATAACAAAACAAAGCTGATGTACCATTTCCTAAACTGACTTAGATTTTTGTCTTCAACTGCTTTTCTCCTCTTAAGAAAAGTATTGGGATTATTTATTTCCTCTGGCAGCAAGTTTCTCATTGAATCAGACAGCTTGAGTCTTAATCATGACAGTGTTTTATCAGTGCTTAACAATTTTATAGACTTAAAAAGGGAATACGAAAGGGAAATAGAGGAAAATGGTTCTGGTTTATAAGGTAATTTCATTTTTGCAACACTGCCTGCTTTAAATAACAAATCAAGTTTAATCATCAGAACAAAACAAGAAGATGACAGCCTAAGACAGGGTGTTAAATTCGCATGGATTTCTAGCTAGCGAAGCTACCTGTTGGGGTCTTTTCAAGGAACTGCTCATGGGTTTTGACAGCTTCATTCAAACCAAAGGGGAGTGTGTTGCCTCCCTCCTCTACCTACCTCTCTTGGAAAAATCCCAGTCTTGGGATTGAAGCTGTATAGCTTCTGGTGGTGCCATGATTAACATACACCCTGGCTTGCTTTGATAAATTTCCCCTTTCTTCCTCATTCATTAACATTCCCTAAGTATCTAATGTGTGGATCTCTTGCATGAGATTCCTGCTTGTCCTTTCACATTGTCTTCAGGGTGTATCTGCAGATTGCCCTTCACCTCCAGCAAAAAGCTTGTAGCACCTTCTGCAAGTGAGCAGTCTTGCAGGTGTCTCCTGGTGGGCTTTGCTTGCCCAGCTGTGGCCTTTCCCAGCAGGTCGAAGGAAAACAGCTCACCACTTGCAGGAGCTCTGGTACCTCTGCAGCAGCTGTTCCTCCTCAGTAGCCTTGCCAGCGCCACACTGGCAGCCTGAGCAGGGAGGCTTGGCAAAATAAGCAAGTGTGGTGTGGCTAAACAACCATGCTAGAGCTTGGCAGGGACCGAGAAGGCTGCTGCTGAGTAGCCGGATATGGCCGTGTTTCCAGTGGCCCGTGTAGATCACCATCTGCTTTGGGCTACACTGAGCGTCTCACTTAGGTGTGACTTGGATGCCCAAGCTTAGGTTTCACTATTGGCAGAAGGCTGACGGGGACAGGTGGGTGCATGAACAGTAAAGATCCGGCATCTGAGTTGAGTACCTAAGTAGCATGAAACCCCAGTGTATTAGGGCGAGTAATACAGGGGCAGTGGGGCAAGGAGGGGGAATCTTGCACCTGGTGAAGCCATCAGTGACTTGGCAGAGCAAAGATTTGCAGCGCCCTTTTCAGGAAGAGCAAGGAGAGGACCAGAGGCGATGCCCTGGGGTGGAGTGCTCCTCCTGTTGCGTTTAAGCCAGCCCCATGTCTTGTCCTTCCATGCGGGTAGCTGCATCCCAACACAGACCCCTGAGGTGAGGTGGGAGTGCTCAGAACAAATCCCCGTTTTCCCAGTTCTTCAGGTGCTGCTGCAAATGGTCCCTGTGTACTTTCTGGCACGTGAGCAATGGGGCATCTCTTTTTCAGCCTAGTGAGCAGGACAACTGATAATACTGTTTTTACCATGTGTTTTTCTCACTTTACAAACCAGGACCCCCCTCTGCTCCTCGGAGTGCCATCTCAAATGTTAACGAGACTAGTGTCTTTCTGGAATGGATTCCCCCTGCTGATACTGGTGGAAGGAAAGATGTGTCTTATTATATTGCATGCAAGAAGTGCAACTCACACTCAGGTCTGTGTGAGGCATGTGGCGGTCATGTCAGGTACCTCCCCCAGCAAACCGGCCTGAAAAACACCTCTGTCATGATGGTGGATCTGCTTGCTCATACAAACTATACCTTTGAAATTGAGGCAGTGAATGGAGTGTCCGACCAGAACCCTGGAGCCCGGCAGTTTGTGTCTGTAAATGTAACCACAAACCAGGCAGGTAAGTGGATCTTCAACCTGGGGAAATGTGTGGGGTGGGAGTCCAAGCCAGTCGGACCTGGTGCAGACATCCCTTTGAAATGGGTGGAGGTTCCCAGCATGGAGGGCTGGACTTTGACCTCTCCAAATATTGGGGGGCAGGGGGTGGTTGTGTCTCATAGGCGATAATTACTGCAGTCTTCAACATGTTTCCTTCCAGCAGGACACACTTTTAGGATTTGTGGCTTTTTCCTTTTACACTAAGCTATTCAGTGATCCCTCCATTACTTTGTACCCACTAAACCAGAAAGAATTCAGTTGCCTCTGCTGTTGGGAATGGGAAATTTCTAAGAGTTCATTTTGATTTTGGTTTTGACTAAAACGTCCCAACTTTGCAAACAGTTACCCTGAGAAAATTGTTGCGAGTGACTTTAGGAAATTTAATCCCTTTTATGCACTGTGATGCTAAAGTGACTGGACTGAAGCTGGTGAGATACGGTATGTTGTCACTGCTTCTCCAACAAGGTAGGGCTGACATGTCATTGCATTGCATACTGTGTCCTTCTCGGTTTTGCGCTGTACAAGCATGGGTCATGTAGGCCGGTTTGTTCCTTTCTCCAGGGCTCAGATCTGTCTGCCCTTCCTCTGCCCAGCAATTGAAAAGAGCTGTCATGCTGGACACAGGCAGGGAGTTGCCACTGTCACCTGTCATATGGAGGTGTGATGGGAGGCAAAAACATGATTACATCTCCTTCCATGCGCATCAACACACCAGGCACATCACACAGCTTCTTTAAGATCTCTGTTGTCCCTCACGCTCTGTGTTTTAGGGTCTTTCCCTTTGCATACCTGGCTTGCTTACTGCCACTTAATTCAGGGTTTTCCAGTGGCACTTGTCCATGTGGAGCCCTTTCAGGAATGTGAACTAGTGGCATTTGGGATCATGAGGACTGTGCTGCCAGGTCAATGTAGCCACCCTTTGCCTTCTCCTTACAGACAAGGCTTACCCAGGAAACCCGGCGCGGCTTGCACTGTCACAGCTAGATGGAGATTGACAGATCCTCACTGCGGAGCAGAAAAACACGAGCTGGAGCAGGGCTGCATTTCATTCCTGCTACCCAGGTGTACATGCGCGGGCTTGGCAGCCAGCAGCAAGAGAGTGCAATTCCATCGCACTTCATCAGATACCTGTCCTGGTAATTAGACTGGATTGTCGAGGTGTTGAACAAATCATTTGGATGTATTTCAAGGAGAGGAAATAAAGGCATGCCGGGTTTGCTACTGATGGATGTGGCAGGAAATCTGGAGGAACATCAGTGGGAACATCAGTGGACGGCAGTATGACACCTGTTGAAGGCACCAGTTTAATGCAGATCAGTGGGTGTCACGGTCCTAATGTTGTTTACTGTTTTCCCATTATGAAGGCTGCTGCCAGTAACTCTGTTTTTGGAAAATGTGTATTTTCCTGTTAGTGGGTTTGCATTAGTATTTAATTGCTGGCATTGGATTTTCCATGATGTGCAGAGTTAAATCCACATAAACCTCAGTAAATGTAGCCTGCACGAGAGGAGATGATACATTGCTAATCAGTGCAGACTGTGAGGAAATGGTCCTGGTTTGTGAGTTATGTCCCAAACTCCCCTTAGTTGCAGCAGGATTTATCCATGTAGCTCCCTTCCTGTGCGTCAGGGTAGGAATAACCCCCTTGCACGGTTATCGCGTCCAGCCTTATATGGAAAGGTCCATTATAGGAAATGGCAGACCTGTGATGAATGTGGCTCATGCTAAGGACAAGTGTAGCTTCCAGCTCAGTCTCACTGTTTAGCCCAGTAGAGCCTCAATCAAGGGAGATATTGACGGGTCAAGCCATGAGTGTTTAATTCACTGTATGGTGTTGAAATGGCATCTGTATGCTCTTGTGTTTGATTCAACAGGAGGCTGAATCAAACCTCTGTCCAAAGCATGGAGCGGTGACTGTATTTTGTTGTCTTTCTTGCTGGTCCCACCACTTATTGAGGAGGAGAACCAGGCCTATTTGCTGGAGCTGTAGCATCAAACATGCTTCCCAGTAATGCGCTCTTTCGGCACTCCCAAGGGCTGATCACTGGTTTGTCCATGCCAGAAATAAAGCAGCTGTAGAGGGGGACTTTGCAAATCAGACTAGCTGCCAAGCATGGAAAGTGGATATCTGTTTTCTTAGGGTGCCTCTGAAAACTGTCCTTCGAAGCAAATAATGGAGGTGTACAGGTGGAGTAGAGTGGTCCATGCCTGGCCATGACCAAAGTTGCTGGATGTCTCTGAACAAGCCCCACCTTCAGCTATCTTCTGTCAAATACGAGCAGGCAGGGCACACAGGGCTTCAGGGAGTCTCAGCCCACTCATCTTCCCCCTGAAATTGTCAAGAGATGCGGCTCTGGGGCCTCATCCGTTCCTCTCACAGGTTTTCTGATGGTATGATTATATTTTCGTGAACGCTGGTGTAATGAAGTTGAGTCACTAAAGGTAGTGACACAAAGCCAACTGCAGCAGTAGGAGAAATCCTGCTACAAGAACTGCTGGCTGTAGAAAATGAAAAAATTGCACACTGTGGGATAGGTCTGGCTGCTGGAGTCCCGCTGGCAGGTATTCACTAACCTAGCACTGCAAAGAAATGCCAGAGTCTGTTTTATTGGTTTGGCTTTTGTCTGTCACAAAAAGACCATGCTAGTTTCAGGACTGCAGAGAATGCACAGGCAGCGGGGTGCTGGGCACACCACCTCTTCTGCGCATGGGAGCTTTTGGCAGCAGAAACTGCCTCTGGTTTGGGCTCTCGAAGGGACTGCTTCCTGAAAAAAATGTGTTTTCCTCCATTTCTCATTTTTCAAAATAATTTGTCCCTCTTCCTCTCTCCCCAGTTTAAAATAATGAGAAAAGGAATTGGCACCGGCAATCAGTCTGGCATTTTCAGACTGATGTAATTTTCCTCTGAACTTTTGAAATCAGATTTGGAAATACAGCAATGTTTCGTGCACAAGAGGAGGCCGATCAGCTAATCTCAGCTGGTGATCCCAGCATGTTTCTGCTCCCCCAGTCCCAGGGGACCTGATGGTGTTTGGGATGGGACCAGTCCATGCAGGCCGCAGTGGCCTTAGGTTCTGGATACAGGACTAGTTCCCCTGTCACCCTTTTGCGGTCTCCAAACCTCTATTGTTTCTGTGGGATTTTGCAGAATATTTTCTGCTGGAAAACGTGTATCTAAACAAAGTGAGCAATGCCAGAAGCCAGGAGAGGTGGAAACTGCACTGGCCTCCATCGTGACTACCCTAGAGCTGCTGAAGGCAAACAGAGGTAGGTACATGGGTTGGCCAAAGCATGGTTCTCCCCTGTGGGATTGCTGCAAAATACATGCCCAAGGGACTTCCCAGCACAGATGGCAGGGAGCCATCTGTAATGCACTCTCACAGCACATTAAGAAGTGTGCCTTGTGCATGTGGGCTGGAGCCCAGTGAATAATTCATAAGTGGCAGTGGTAGGATTGAGTTAGCCATCCTTTTCTTGTTCGTGGTTTTGCTCAAGTTTACGTAACTGCCACCTATTTAGACAGTTTCCAGAGAGCAGTCTGCGTGTGCTGCTGATATTGAAGTTTGCTTTTCAAGTGACAACCGTGTGACGCTTTTCTCAGTGATTTCACCAAGCTGGAAGATTAAGTAATGCTGTCACTCTAGACAGTGTAGTGCATCTCCCTTGAGGTCTTTTCGTCTTACCTACCTTGCGTACAGAAAGCACCTACCATGATGTTTTGGTCAGAGATGTGTGTCTTGTAATGGCTTGTGATTCATGGTTACTTGCGTACCTGTTGTGTGTAGGAGCACACAAGGAAGATGCAATGTTTAAAACCTTTCTAGACTTAAAACCTGTCAAGAATGTTCACTTTAAGCCAGTTTAAACAGCCGAGCAATTTTCTTTGCTTTTTGTTTCCAGCATTTCCCATGCTGGGAATGGCTTCAGGCACGGAGCTGTCCTGGAGGTGGAGGGTGTGAGAGTGGGGAGGTTCTCCTGCAGGCATCCCAAGTGCCACGGAGTTAAAGACCTTCTTTGTGTGTGTTTTCAGATAAGTCCCCTGCTTGTTTTCTGTTTGAAAAGTCAAAGGCAGCATTCAGTCCCCTTCTGTGACCTGTATGATGTTTTCAACCCTTTTCTGGGGCAAGGGCAAGAAAGATCCAGAGGACTTAATGTGTCTAATGCCTCAAGGAGTCTGCATGCCAAGGCCGAACCAGAGATAGAAGTTGCATCCTGTGGTGCAGACAACACTATTTAAGCAAAGGTGTTGGAGGACAGGACCTGGCAACCCCTACTGCTGCCTGGGAGGCATGGCTAGGTTCTCGCTTGGCTAAAAAAACCACTAGATACTTGGAGTAACTGGATAGCTCTGGGATCAGAGAGGTGTGCTGAAAGTCGTGATCCTCACTCTGGTTGTGCAGTGGCGGGGAGCAAGGGAGGAGGTATTTTCCTTAGTGCTCAGGTGTTCTAGTCTTTGAAAAGCAGTCAAGGGTGATTCAGAAAGGGAAACCTGCAACATAGAGCTTGTTGCAATCTTATGTCAGCAGATGCATGCTCTTGAAACCAACAGACTGCAGCTCTGCAGTCTGGGAAGAAAATATCAGAAAATGAGGTGAGGAGATGGCTGTGCTGGGAAGTCTGGTTTTTGAGATTGCCTTTGGTTCAAGTCCTGTAAGGTTCAAAGTCTGATTCTTGCAGCCTTCAAGTCTCACAGGCTTGTTTGGTTTGCCTTGGGGAGAGGGACAGCTTGTTTATTTTCTTTAGGATTAACAAAACATTTTCAAGAGGGTGCTCCAGTAGATGCAGCATGTTGCATGCATTTCACATGAGACGCAGGACTGGTTTTGACTTTTGAACCAGAACTGCTGACCTAGAGCCTGCAAAAGCTTGAACAGATAGTTATTTTTTGAAAACTCCCTTTCCACAGCCAGGATGGTGAGCAGGGCTTGTCTGTAAACATCCGTTGTAACAGTACTTGATCCCCTGAGCTGTATCATCTTCCCCGCAATGGTCAGTAGTGGATACTAGAGCAAGGGTATGAGCACAAGGCAGACACGTTGCTGATGCTTCCTTCCAACCTCCGGGGACAACCTCTCTGTGCTTTATAGCCTTTAATGGGTTTTTCTCCCATGGATTTGTCTAATCATTTTATGGACTCCCAGAAAATTTTAGCAGCTGCAGGCAATCCTATATGAATTTGGTATGTCTGATAGTTTAAGCTGTGCTTTAGAATCACATTGGTCAGAGAGGAGCTATTAGTGGCATAAATAGAGAGTTTAAGGCTTGCAATTGCCCATCTATTTGGAAAGCACTGTCATTTAGAGATGCCACAGTAGGTTCCACTGTGTTAACACAGATATTGCAGCATTTAACCTAGAACGAGGTACTCTTAAAAGCGAAGTGTGATCTTCCATACCAGGATGGGTGAATAGAGGGGTATTTTAATAAGCAAACTAGTACTGCCTCAAAGACCATGGTCTCCATTTAAACTGGGCTGCAGCCTGCACCATACCGTGTGGCAGCATGTCTGCGCCTTGCAGCAGGGTGCTTCTGCAGGCCCTGAACACCCTTTGTGTCCGGGGAGATGTAAAAAATGAGTATCGAGCTGTCAGTGAGTGTTCATGAAGGAAGAAAAAATAATTTCATTTGTGAAGTCCCGTGCATGTGCTGGTAATCAGCTTCAAGAAGTATTTTGCTTTATTTTTGAAGTGTGGTCACCTGTAATCAGAGAACACAATCGTAAGTAGTTCAAAAACAAACATGCTGGCAGAACAAAGTGAAACCTGAAAGCCAGTGTTGCACAAAAGGTTTATTGTTTGAATTTCTTTTTGTGATGGACACATTTATTCTGAATGCAAAATCTTCATCCACCGTCCTATTCCAGAGTTGTGGGTTCACCCCAGCCCAGATGGCTGGGTGTCTGCTACCAGATGAATTATGGATCAGCTGAATATTTCACAGTTTTATTTATAACTCCCCAGTTGGCAATTGCTACTTTTTCATAGTTTGTTATAAGTCTTTTTGTTATACTTGGAGTATTAGAAATACATGCTTGAATACTGAGAGAGTTCTTTGGAATATGAAAAGAAAATCCCCGAAATCACAATATCTCTTTTATTTAGAGGTCATTTTTATTCTTGAAATATGTTGATTTCATGTGATATTCACATGAATATGTGAATATGAACAACCCTGCTGTTGATATATGAAGACATTAAATGATGAAATTAAAAGCATTTTCCTGCATCTACAGACAGACCTTTCAATTTTGACATTAAATTAAAATGTCTCATTTATAGGTGAAAATAAATATAGTATGAAATAGTTGTCCCCGTCCAGCCTTCTCCTAAAAAAGGGGAAGAGAAAGGTGCTGAAGTTCTTGTGATGAGATTCAACTGATGACATCTCTTGCTTCTTGTGCAGTAGGGTGCAGGTTTTACCATGTCCTGTTGGCTGAGAGACAAACATCTTTATGGTAAAGTGATTAGTTTCCTTCAAAGCATGATTCTTGTGAGGCAGTCGCATGAGCTACGAAAAGGAAATGCCAGGTTACACCTGGGGAAAACTTACCCATGGACTGCTCATGGCTGGTGCCATGCTCCTTAGTATGAGGGAGCAAGAGCTGCCCAAAATACCCGGCTTGAGATGCTGCAGCCAGCAGGGATGAGACAGATTCTTCTCACGTCCCAGAGCTGTTGTGATCACCACCAGCATTGTAACCTCAGGCTTGGGGTAAAGTACAGAAATCGGGCACCCTGAGTCTAGGTTTTTAGAGGTGCACAAGGAGTAAATATTGATATTTTCCAAAATGCGTAGAGCAGGCTGTGTGGCAATCAGATGTGGAAGGAGCTACACAAGGTCAGAGCTGTAAGAAGCTTACGTTTTTGCAGAGCACCGCTGATGTTACGTTGCAAGAGTGATAGTACTGGTTTAAAATTTCATTTCCCATTTTGCTGGCATATTTTTAAAGGATTGCCAAGTAATCTTATATTAATCTAATTCTAATCATCTTAAAACACAGTCTGCAGGGCCAAGGAGTTCTCTTTGTACTGTGCTGAGCACAGTACTTGGCAGAGAGCAAAAGTAAAGCTTCTAAAATGGTTTCACTGCCCAGACGACATCAATGTATAGATTATTTTTTTTCCATGAATGCAGCTTCTGAATTTTACTGCTAATAAAATCCTATTCAGCTCTTTAGTCTCAGCCTGCAAGCTGGTAATTCCTTTGTCTGATACGTTATTTCTCTGATTTTACCATTAAAAGCAGTTTTACATTTTTAACACTTTGCATAAATGATAGTTCTGAAAGTGCTCTTAAGACACCAGGACTCAAAAAAAAAAAAAAANAAAAAAAAAAAAAAAAAAAGCACACCGTCACCACCACCCCCAAAAAAAAAAGTCAAAATATTTCCAGTGCTGTTAGAGAAATGGCAGGGAACTCATTGGTGTTTAATAAACGTCCCACTTGCTCTCTGGCTGCGGCTTCTTTACTGTATCAAGTAAACTCTTTATAGTTATCTCCCTCAAAAGTTAAATATAATAGTGGAGCCAGAGCAGTTTGAATGCTTTGCGTTTCAGTAATTGTGCGTTGAGCGAGCTGTGCTATAGAAACACCGCTCAGGGTATAGAGACTTCAAAGGGCATTTCTCCTTTCCCAAGCAAGTATCGTGCTGATAATAAGAATTTGAATGAGCGTGAAGGTGTGAGTACACACATGGCTGCGTGTACACATTTGTGTGTGTATGAACATGCAGGATGCATGCTGGGCAGAAGACTGAGGTTGCCTACCCTTGTTTTACATGTCTGTCTGTGACAGTTTTGTAAAGCTCACATGATTCAGATGCCTTTCACTCTTGCGGCTCTTATACCAAATTGCATGCTAACTGGGCCCACATTCAAAAAGGGTAGTGCTCTGTGCTGCAAGGCCATGCAATAGTTTTCTAGCCTGATTTTCCTCCTGCCTG
>VZSF01009127.1:530844-554679 GCA_013398295.1 Chionis minor
CATCTGTACTTTCCTCCTGCCACTTACTCAAACTTGCCCCAAAGCCTGCCTTTCTAGCTGGGTTAATTGGAGCTTAGTTTACTGCAAGTGTCAAGGCAGAATGGGAAGGGATTATGCTCCACGTTTCTTTGGAAAAGGTCGTGGCTCCTCCAACTACATGCAGATTGCCAGTGCACATGCAGAATTGGTGCCAAGGATGAGGAATAAGACAAGAAAAATTCCCACACCCCACAGAACCACAGCATTTCTCCTGTCTGCCACAGGGCTTGCTGTGGAGCTCACTCTACAGGGTAGGAGGTCCTTTGCAAGTGATGGAGGTCGGTAACATCTCCATGGAGCAGTTTTGCATTACCTGCATGGAAGTAGTGTAGAAGCATATTTGCTCCACTCGCATCACCAGTATTTGCCCCTTACACCTGGACTCATCCAGTCTGTCTTCAGGTATTCATGTGAAAACCCTGAGCTAAGGATTAAGTCCTCTCTACCGGCTGTCTAGGGGGTCAGGGTGCATGGATTTCTACCTAGATCTTTTTTTGGGTGTCTGAGACTCTTACATGTGGTTTCACAGCCTAGTTCTGCAATTACGTGCCATGTTACTTTGGCTTTTGGGGACGCCATGGTTCCTTACCAACTCATCTGATATGGTAATGTCCAGAAACACCAGGCTTTGGGGCTCCATTTAGAGTGGTGATCTACAAACATTGACCAGGGAAGAGGTTCATCCCCAGGGTCATCACAGTCCACGAAGGAGAAAGACCTAGCCAGAGGGTGAGTGGGAAGAGAAGGGATAGGATGAGGCAGTAATTTAAGACAAAAGGAGAACGTTGGAGCATTCTCCTCTACTGTGCTATCTCAATCTTATAACCAGAGCAAGCTCTGGTAGAAAATGCAGGTTGCCTGAAATATATCACAGTTGCTCTTTGGCTGAATTAGTCATATCAAAGAAGAAGACTAGGTTTCACAAAAGCTTCCAGTTTGTTCCTCTTCAAAATTTTATGCAATTTCAAGAGCTCTAAAAGAAATGCTCAGAACGGAAATGCTTTGATTTGGGTCAGAGAAAATTTTAAGTTTGAGCCCAAATTAACGGTCACTTTTGGCAGTAAATTAGAAGTTCACTTACTCATGTAGCTTTAAATGGTCTTAGCATCCTATGCCACTGACAAAACTATTCCTTACCTCCCATTTTCTTGAGTGCAACATTTCAGGTTGTGAAATTATCTCCTTAATTTAACTTAAAAATTTAAATACTTCCCAATATTTACTCTTTGGTATTCCAGAAATTTCAAAAGTATCCCCCAAAATCTTTCAAGCTACCCAAAAAGTACTTCAAAATGTTTTTTCTGATTGCCAGTGAACCGACATCTGTTATCTGTAAGGTTCTAGGCAGAAAGGCAAGTTGGTTTAAAAGTCTTTAAATAAGACTATAGCTGCCAGAGATACTCTGACCCTCACGACCTGCAGACCGCCTCTAAGGCCCCCTCCACCAGGTCCCAGTATGTTCCCTGTAGCACAGCTGTCATCCTGCTCTCGTCCTTTAGGAAGCTGCACAGCTTCAGCTTTCTACTGGGCTTTTACAGCAGCAGAGTAGTGCAGAGGAGCTGATGCCTGGGGAGCTTCTGGGTTTGGTTTGTTGGGGTTTTTTTTAAGCTGAGAGGAGAAGTTTCATGAATCTGTCTTGCATTTCAGTTGAGACTGAAAAAAATGTTCAAACTAACTGCATCTAGTTAGTTATCCATGCCAGCAAATAAATTACCCCCCAGTTGCCTTGGACAGAGATGCTTGCATGAGTCAGGCTTAGTTCTTGACCAGCTCAGCCTGCACACCTTTACATTCCAATGGTGGCTTAGCAAGAAGGTTTGACCCCACTCGGGTCTATTTTTGGGAAAACTGTGGAACATTCATCAAAAAGCCATCCAAGTCAAGACTTCTCTCATCCCTCTCAGATGTAGTAAAAAAAGACCTAAGACCAGATTCTCAGCTGCTAAAAAGGAGAAACCATCATAATGGGTTAAGAGGAAAGTTGTCCAGTGTTGAAGACCTGAACCACGTGCTCAGGCTGATGTAAACTGGCAGATTGCCCTTAAAATCAACAAAGTAAGGGAGAGAAATGGCTCATGGGTGGGCTCAGCTGAGACTCTCATGCGTTCTCCAGAAAATAAACGCTGGAACCAGCAAAGTTCTTTAAAGGTTAATATACTGGGGGGTTTGGTTTTCTGGAGGTTTTCATTTTTTTCTCCCCGTAAAAGTGAACAACAAAACATTTTCTTCTCTGCAAAGGAGAATTCAGGTTAAATGTTCCTTGTCATTTTTAATAGAGGCAACTGTTTGGTATGTTTCAGAGCTGGGACTTGGGGGGATTGGTTGAAAAGATGATCTGAACATCTGAAAGTAGCTTGCTTTCCCCAAATAACATCAGTAAAACATTCTTTACAATTTAAGAGGTTGCCTTCAAATACCATCAAAAATGATTTTCTGCGAATTCAAATGGCATAGGAGATAGATGTGGAAATTAGATGGAGGAGAACTGGATAATCGCTGCCAGAAAAGGCAGAAAAAAAATATATGATGAATGTGAAGAATTTCTAAAATCTACTGAAAAAAAAGTACTAGCACTGTAGGAGGGGTTGGCCATAACGCTGACGGGAGTGGTGACTGTGGGCGCCCAGCTTGTGGCCTCTTTACAGGACCTAGTTGAGATGGTAGATGTTCAGCTTTTTTTTTTAAACTCCCCCCCTAGCATGAAAAGCAAAATCCCAATTACCACCCTGCTTCTTTCAAACTGATGGCTTGATGTATTTATTCCAGAAAAGAGTAGTATTAGTGACAAATTTCTGAAAGCAAAAGATAAAAAAGTTAAAACTGGTGAATATCGCCCCAAGTCCTGAGCTCTGCCTGCTTAAGCAAAGACCTGAAAATGTATGTGTTCAATCCAAGAGTGATTTCTACATTTAGCTCTAATTCTTGCAAAGGGACGAATCACCTTGTGAAAAGTGGAGCCTCACCCTCCACCCCCTCTTTCCAACTGGATATCAGACTTGAAGGCAACCTTTCCAGTGGACCAGACCTGCTCCTTAAAATGTGGACCACCTAGTGACTTTGAGTGTGTCTGGAGCTCTTTCAATCCACTGCAAGAATAACTTTACCAGGACAATACTCAAGAATAGATAGATCCATGACATGAGTTTCAGTCTGACCCTTGTCTGGACCAATTACTAACCATGTGGACTACATACTTCCACCTTTTGAAAGATCTGTACTCACTGAATCTCAGGACACCCTGTTGTTTGTTACTAGATGAAGAGCTCTGAATATTTGTAATAATATGTGCTGTGTTGCTTTGCATTGTATTTTATTTTTCTTCTAAAATAAAATAAATTATTTATTAAAAGTTATATCGGATAAAGAGCATTTAAGAGTTCACCTTCTCTAGATGCTTATCCTTAACCTGAAATCTCAGTCCTGAGATTGTAATACTGTGTCTGCTTCTGAACAAACCAGTTCTCGTCTCATAATCAAGTAGGACAGGAATAAGGAATAAGAGCAGATGAACTCTTAAAAAAATGTTTTTTAAGTCCTCATTTCATGCAAAAGTCCCTAGCAAGTGGATGACTCTCTCTCTAGCGTCTTCTGAAGGTCTTTGAGGTTCTTCTTCTTTCCCCTCATTCAAACTGACAACTAAGTAACTACGTGAGTAGTCCCAGTCTGCACGGGAAATTGTAGAGTTACACCATGTGAAGAAGAGTGGTGAAATCTGGCCTGGATGGGAGATGAAATACAAAATCCCTGTGGTAGGTTGATGGCTGCCAGCCACAGAGATCTTTCACAAACCTGGCCCTTTTGTTTGCATGACTAACCGGCTGGTGAGGGGGGCTGTATTTTATGTGGCAATCCAGTCCTAGTCTACACTGTGTTTGACAAACTGGTCCATGGTGTATAAGTAGTTCTGTTGTAAATAAAATGTTTTAAATATATTTCTTAAAATGTGGAGACCACGAATTCAACCCTTGCAGATGGAGGATATTGCAGGGAAGGGGATGCTGTGTTGTCCCTGGGCTTTCACGCAAGGTGGTGGTAAGAAAGCAGCATACATGTAGCTGTATACAAGCTGTTTGGGATGAGCCGACACCAATTTTCCCCTTTATTTCCTTGGCTTTTTGGTCAACTTAGGTTGTCTTCTTTGTATGGTGTTGGCAAGTGATTCTAATTCCTACCTATTTCCATTTTCAGCCCTATGCGAAGAAGTGAAAAGGGGATGTTTCTCCCTGAAACAAGAATAAAAGTTGTCTCATTGCTGGGAGGGTCAAGGAGTTTGAAGCAGGGAGACCCCATAGCACACAGGTGCACGTATCTCCACGTACTCAGTGACTGCCCGTGCCGCTACCATGGCAGCTCACACAAGACCCAGCACCGGGGATGAGCCACTTGCAAGTGTCATTTGCCCCCAGGTCTTAGTTGTGTCTTTTCTTGCAGGGAATTGTGCATTTCTATTGCAAAGCCCCAGTAGATACCCACATACATGTCCTCTGCGGAGCTGAGACCAGTGAAATTACCTCAGTAATGTGAGCTAGGCAGCTCTGGACTGGAGCTTGAGAACAGTTGTTTTGCAGCCCTTTGGCACAGAAGTTGATCTTTTTGTCCCCAAACCAGCTAGCTGGCACACCCAATTTTGTTTAAAGTTGGCGTCTGCCTTACGCCGCTTTAAGTCCTTCAGTGCTGGATGCACAGGAGCATGCAATATGCCGTAAGTCATGCTTGAAAAATGGGAATTAAAAATGAGAATTAAAGCTCCTGCATTCTCTAGGCAGTTTTTGGAAAGTGTTGTTGCCGGCTTTGCAACACGCGAGGTGGCTTTTGAATAAAGCTGCTGATTTTTATACTATGTGAGCATCTGGCTGAGGAGCTGTTGTCTTCCGGTCCGTCATTGCAGAGGTGAAAGACCCCACGGTAGTTTTTGTTCCCTTTCTGAGGAGCCCCTGCACTTCAGGTCAATGGTTCCACATTCAAGAGGATCTGATATTCAAAAAAAAATAGACTGGATCCCCTGGTGAGCAGCTAATGGATTGAAACCAGAAGCTCCTTTTTCTTCTTTCTCTCTTGTAAATCAATGAGGATGATTCTTGTCATGATTGACTCAAGGATGTTGAGTTAAGGAGATACTATAAGGAAAAAAAGCTGTGTAGTGACTAGGGATTTTTTATTAGACTGATGGGGCTGCGCGTGAAATGCAAAGATGTACGTGGCTTTTTCGTAGTTTCAGGCTATTTTTCCTGCATAACATGCAAGAGTATCAGAAATGATACATCTGCGAAATACACGGTGCTGGATTTTCAAAAGAGCTCAGCTTGCACTTTCGATACCTGGGGGGGAAAAAAAAAAAGCTGAATTTTCAAAAAGTTCCAGCAGAGCACCACTCAGCAGGGGGAAGATGGATGTTGGCTCTTTTAAAAATCAGGTCCTACACTGGGTTGTTTTTTTGGGTTTTTTTGATCTTTGGTGTGAACTTCCAACTGTGCTGTGTACATAAAATAAATTGCATGTAACAATAGCATTATTACATTTTCCTTCATTATTAAGATGGCTTGCTGAACTAGTTTCACAATTCAGTGGAGGCAGAAATAAAAGCATGTTCCCCTGAGAAGGTAGACACCTTTTGCAGGTGCTACAGCCTTTTCTTTGCCAGGTAAGGAGAGTTGCTGATGTGTCTCATTGACCTCCCTTGCTCTGTGCCCCTTGCATTGTGATTTCCCCTATGCATCGTCGAGAGGCATCACTGAAAAAAAGGGTACTAATGAAATGAAGTGCTTAGCCTGGAGCAAAAAATCTGGTATTTTTCCAAATCAAAAGGCTGAAAGCGTGACAGTCTTTGGAGAACAGCAGATCTAGCTTTTGGCTTCAACAAGCTATAAGTTAATGTGTCAACCTTCACTCAGGCTTGCTTTTTACTCAAAGCGATGTTCATCTATGTAATTTTTGGACATGGATGGTTCATTGTATTCGCACAGGAGTCTCTGTCCGGAGCATGAAGCTGCTGAGAGAGGTACACCTCCATGGGTAGCTCACACAATGTTATCTGAAAGTGTTTTGGTGGTCATCTGCAGTTGAGCATGCAGCTGTGCTGTGAACTGTAGGCTAGGTCTGCAGTATGTCTCAGGTGATGGTTGGGCTCCCAGGTGTTACTGGTGATCCCCAGCCCTTGCACACACCAGCCCTGCCAGTGTGGCTTCCAAAAAGCACCCGCATGTTCGAGGAGGTCACGTCCCACTGGCTTTCGGTGGAGAGCTTTCTCATTGGCCAGACTGTATATCCCTACCTTGAAAACATTCTTTATTTGGTCCAGCTTGGAGGTAGAAAGTGAGGGGCTGATGTTTCTGTAGTGGAAGTCTTCAGACAAAACACCACGTCTGCTCCAAGTCAAAGTGCTTCTCCAACAGTCGGTGTGTCTTGTGTTAGACCTACAGGTGCACCTGTCTTGATGTCTCTTCCGAGCTTTTATTCCTACAGTTTCTTTGTTAACACTTTTCCCCCTGGAAGGAAATCCCTACAGTTATACTCTGCCATAACCCATGGTCTTACCTGGCTTCAGATATGTCATTGAATCTAAGGTTCTGCTGTAGTATCTCTAGGGGAAAACTTGTCCTGCTCCTGGCTTTGGATAGGATAAATTGTCTCCTGGAAATGCCTCTTTCACAGCATCAACATCAACCTTGGTGATTGCTTTCATCTATACACGTAAATTTTAGAGGGCTGAGCTTCGGAGAAAACAATCTTTCCTCATAATCCTGAGTTTCACAAACTCTTGTTTTACAGCTTTCCTGTAATGGCAGCCTAGTAGACAGACTCAACACAAATGCCTTTGGCTTGTAGAATTCACGCACACACTGCCATCCCTCCCCCCTCACCCCCCCCAAAAAAAGTCAAATGTGGGTTTACAGGAAGATTTGCAAAGGCCCAGAGGGGACCTACATTGCCAGTTCCTGTTGACTTTAAGGGGTCATCAGGGTGGTGGCCGTGCTCAAGGCTTTTGCCATTCAGCTCTCTGTAGGAACTGGCTCTAGGGTTGCAGTTTGTGTATCTTCGGCTTTGCCTAGTCCGAAGAGGAAGGAAGCATGGATTAAACTCACTCCTCACTGCTCATATCCAAGATCAAATACCAGCCTCTCCCAGGAGAAGAGGAAACTGCAATGCAGGCTTTCTTACATGGCTTTTGTCTTGGAAGTAGGACTTTTCACGCCTAGCAGAGTCCTTGGACAAAGGTGATGCTAACACTTCGCTGTTCAGCTTTTCTCCTTGGCGAGGTGATATCGGTCAAATCACATAATTTCTCCAAGACGCTGTCAGCCATTAAAAGATAATTCTTTTTTTTAAAAAAAGGGGGGGGGAAGTTAAACTTGCCAACTAAACTTGGCTTTTGGAGCCACCCATGGTAAGAGGTAGGCACTGGCAGCAGCATCGGTGTGTGCGGTGTGTGGTGTGCATGGTGGCATGAGCGGTCCCTGGAACCAACGTTTGCTTTCTCCCACAGGGATTTGAGGCGGCTGGGAGTGACACTTGTTGGTCACCAGAAGAAGATAATGAACAGCCTTCAAGAGATGAAGGTCCAGTTGGTGAATGGGATGGTGCCGTTGTAACTTGGTTTTAAAGTCGCTTCCTCAAGTGGGTCGGTCCTGCACTTTGTACACTAGCCCTGAGATTTATTTTGACTAAAAAAAAAAGAAAAGATAAAAAGGGAAATTCAGTGGTTTCTGTAACTGAAGGATGTTGGCCTCTGCCGCAGTGTTTCTAAAGCAGTGTTTGACTAAAGTTTTCCTTTTCTTCCTATTTGTGTTCTCATTTTCATGAAGTTAATGTAAGATGCATGGAACATGGAAACAAATCTGCTGTACATGACATTAAGCCGTCTCTTAAGCTTCAGCGACTACGACAACAAGCCTTCCCACCACACGTTGTCTGTACATGGGATATATATATAAAAATATCTATATAGCACCTTTATATACTGAATTACAGCAGCACATGGTAATACTTCCAAGGACTGACTTGAGCAGAGGAGTTTTGTAGCCGTTTGTGGGCTCCCAAAACCTGCGGTTTACTGAAGTTTAACTTCGAGTCTTACTTGTCTTCAGAAGTGTATTGAAGAGCAATATGATTAGATTATTTCTCGATAGATATTTTGTTTTGTAAATTTAAAGAAAAGAAAAAAATGCTGTTACACAGCATTAAGTTATAGAGACCAGTGTATAAACATGTTGCTTGCTCCATGGCAAATACAATACAGGGTGTATATTTTTTTTCCTCCCTCTGTGTTACCACGTTCTTTTTGTTTGCTCTTCTGGGAGGATAATACATGACGAAGATGTATATACTGTACAGTTTGCTACACGTCAGGTACAAGATTGGGGCTCTTTCCTTGGTTTGTTCTTTTTCTTTTCCCTCCTCTTTTGCTTTGTTTTGTTTCCCTTTTCTGTTACCACTATGCTTTGTATTTTTGCTGCTGTTTGATTTGAGCAACATTTAAAACTTCAGGAGTTTTGATTACTTATATGAGGTAGAAGGATTCTGCTTAAATAAGAGTCCTCACCCCCTCTTCCTTTCCACCATGGGCTGGCCACGTCCAGAAGAAGAAAAGTAAAACATCTGTTTCTCAGTGGTCTGCATCAACAGCATGGCGTCGGTTTTTGTGTGTATGAGTCCTCCTCAAAGATAGCATGGGATTGCCTCAGCACTGGCATTTCAGCCCAGTAGCCATCACCCAGTGCAGCCCTCACCCCTTCCCCTGGAGTCCAGAAGAGAAAACATGAGGTGGTTTTAGCTACAAGGAAGGGATTTTGCCATTCGTTCTGTCGTTATGGGGGTTAAGTCCTTGGGTGTGGTGTGGAGGTGAGCCCATGGTCATCCAACATAGAGATTTTGCACTATTTCCCCCAAAGTCACGGTAATGGTGGGATTATTTTGGGAACTGTGCTGTCCCAGGTTGTCACTCTGGGCATTTTCGGTTTGAGTATGGACCTGGCCAATTTGGGGCAGAGCACAGAGTGGAAGAAAGAGCCCATTGTGGTCACAGCAGTGGCATTCTGTGGGCAAGAAGATGTCATCCGTCTGGCACTGGCATGGCTCAGGTCGGCACTTGGTTGTGGCTAGGGTTCAACGTGTCCATTAAAGCTCACAGCTGCTGTTTTTAGAGGGATCTGAGGGCAACCCGATCCCCTGGGAATACCCCCAAGAAACAGTTTGGGGCTGTCCTCCTCTTTTTGTTGTAGGTAGGATTCATCAGCACAATTAATTTGGTATTTATATGTTGGGAGTTTTTTTGTGAAAGCTTTGGTAAAGATAAGGATTTTAAAATGGCTCAGCAGATGACAAGTGTTTGCTGATTTTGTATATATATTGCTTCTTTAGAGGTTGGGTAGCATCTTGTAGCATTCCGTCTTGGTGATAATACCAACGTACTGACTTGCCACAGCTTCCTTCATCCCCAGTGCTGCAGAGCCGAGCCTGAGGAGCTCATGCAGTGCCAAAAGTATGTCCTTCACATCTGGCAGAAGCAGGTGAATGCCGCCTTCAGCTGTTTGAAAGGTCTGTCTTCCATTTCCCCCAAGCCTCTGGATGAGATTTGATACAAAGAACAGTTTCTAAAGAAAAGGGGAAGGCCTAGGAGGAGAGAGTTGGGTTTGGTTTTTTCCTTAGCAGCAGGGCTTGCTTGATTTCAGCTGGGCTTCTTCAGGCAATATTTGCCTGTTTTGAAACAGCCGCCTCCTCTTCCTCTGTGAGCTGCTGCCAAGCTCCTTGGGATCAGGAGAAATAGGAGGGAGAGAAGCCGCAGCAAGGTCTGACAAATCTTGATGGTGTGATTTCTCATCCTGTTCTTTCTTTTTGGCAGTCACCAGACCACAAAAGAGATGGGGGGGGCGATCAAGACATAAAGAGTTTCAGCGCATAAAAGAGATTTGTCATATAATAAATAAGATTATTAGAGCTGTCAGCAGAACTGTCTTGGGATTATTTGTGCCTCCCTGCCTGCCGCACTTGGGAAAATAACTCGTAGGAAGACAGAAACAACTTGGTTCATCGGGAGGAATTGCTTAGTTGCCACCTGCATCCGTCGGCTGCACCGAGAGAGTTGCTATTAGCAAATACGCGGCACTTTCTGCCCATCATCTCCGCTCTTTCCTTACCTGTTGGCTCTGTGGGAGGAGTTGGGTTTGGTCTTTTTTCATGGACTTTTAACCGCAAAATCCCCTTTTCATCATTTGTGGGGTTTTAAAGGCATGTGCGATATGGCTGGGATGCATACCAGATGCTGGAATAACGTTTACAATTATGGACTAGTGGAAAACAAACTGTTCTTAAGCCAGACTGCATTTGTAAATAGGGCACCTCTTCTCAGTTCCTCCAATAAATAAATAAATAACCTTTTCTATTTATTTCAAGAGCTGTTCTTGCTACAGATCTCTGTATAATAGGCTTTGTCTTGGAGCTAAAAATAAAATAAAATGGTGTTTTAATGAGTAGGGTCCAAAATGACAACTTCTATGTCCACAAGCAAATTCCAGAGACAGCGGAGGTTTTCGGTTCCCATCCAAGAACTACGAATACTCTGTATTTAGGGCATGATCATACAAATTGGGGTGCAGCAGAAGGAGACAGTTGTGCTCTTTGTAAGGGCTGTAGGTGGATTTTCTGCCTATGGCAAGTCGGTGCTTTGCTTGTCCAGCTTGCTACTGCTGTGACTGGTCCAACGAATACTTTATTTTCTGCTCTACTTTGCTAATTGCAGGGAAGGTATTTCAAATGGTCTAGGAGGTGAAAAGGCTCTTTTTGATACAGTTTTCATCTTGGGAGAAGGACGTGTCCCCAAGCATAGCTTGTGTAGACTGTCCGCCTTTCATTCTGTAGCTACCGTTGGGAAAAATTACTTGAGCACAAAAAAGGAAGACTGATATAAAAGAAAAAAAAAATCAGTTTAAAATTTTATTTAGTCCTTTTATATGTTAATGGCAAGAAGAATAAAAAATGAAGGTAACATTTTTTTTTGTCTATTCAGTGTTGAATATAATGTAGAAGGCCCAGTGGTCAACAAATTGTGACTCTCTGGACTGCTGTGGTCTTGAAATTAGTCATTAAGGCATGTGTAAGATATATCAGTAGCAGTCTTGAGAATAATGCTTAGTTTCCAGTCCTTTATTGTAATTCCTTAGGGCAGGAGCTGGTGCATCCAGCACTGCCAGAGCCACAGCATCTGTCTCAGCTCCTCACATCAGCATTTTAACCTATAGGAGACTGTAGCTTTGCTGTATTTATTCACCCTCTTTCCCCCCCACCTCCTTGAATGCTCTCTGTGCATTTTGTTTGTGTACATGGGGTTTTTTTTGTAGTGTAAGATATGGAATTTTCTATTTTTTCATAAAAATAAAAACCTTTGACTAACAGCAACATCCAGTTGTGGATCACACGCATGCGTGCCGCCTTGGCTCTCCACAAAGCATCAGGATTTTCTGCCTTGGAAAGGAAATAAATCCTCTTTATTTTTTTTCCCCAAACACTGACTTGGTGCTAATCTTGTGGTCCCTGGGGGAGAGGGGCCTCTTAGACAAGGGAGACATGTAGATCCCACATGAATGTATCCTACTTTGTTACAGGCTGTTCCCTCTTTCCCCTGTTTTTAGTTTGGGGGGAAAAATCTGCTTTTTAGTCTGGTTTGTGGGGCAAAGCATCTGCCAAACAGATTGAGCCCCAGAGCAGGCCCTGGACACACCATTCCTCAGAAATACTAATTTTTTGTAATATTTTTTTTTCTTCCAAGAATTTACTTTCTCTGACTTTTTTTTTTTTTGGGTGGAGGACCCCAGCAGACCCATAGCCACCCAGAGCACCCACCACCACGTTCCCAACCCCGTTCCTCCCCTGCCCCATGGATTTGGGAGCAACCTCATGCTCCAAAGGGGTGTGGGCCAGCCTTAAAGAGAGGTCACAAAAGCCATGGGTGGGAAAGGCTGAGGCGTGAGGGGAAAAGATCAGCCTGGGAAAGTTCTGACAGAGGTGGTGGTGAGCAGCCAGCATCTTCTGGCCCCTGCAAGCTAACTTGATCTCCTTCTATGACAAAGTGACCTGCTTAGTGGATGAGGGAAAGGCTGTGGATGTCGTTTCCCTGGACTTTAGTAAAGCCTTTGACACAGTTTCCCATGGCATTCTGGAGAAACTAGCTGCTCATGGCTTGGACTGGCATAATCTTCGCTGGATCATAAACTGGCTGGAGGGCCAGGCTCAAAGAGTTGTGGTGAACGGAGTTAAATCCAGTTGGCAGCCAGTCACAAGTGGTGTCCCCCATGGCTCAATATTGGGGCTGATGCTGTTTAGTATCTTTATCAACAACCTGGACAAGGGGTCGAGTGCACCCTCGGTAAGTTTGCAGATGACACCAAGTTGGGTGGGAGTGTCAACCTGCTTGAGAGTGGGATGGCCCTACAGAGGGATCTGGACAGGCTGGATCGATGAGCTGAGGCCAGAGGTATGAGGTTCAACAAGGTCAAGTGCCAGGTCCCGCACTTGGGTCACAACAGCCCCACACAGCACTACAGGCTTGGGGAAGAGTGGCTGGAAACTGCCTGGCAGAAAAGGACCTGGGGGTGTTGGTCAACAGTCATCTGAATATGAGCCAGCAGTGTGCCCAGGTGGCCACGGAGGCCAACAGCATCCTGGCCTGTATCAGGAATAGTGTGGCCAGCAGGACTAGGAAGTGATTGTCCCCCTGTACTCAGCACTGGTGAGGCCCCACCTCAAATACTGTGTTCAGTTTTGGGCTGTCACTACAAGACAGACATTGAGGTGCTGGAGCGTGTCCAGAGAAGGGCAACAAAGCTGGTGAGGTGTGTAGAGCACAAGTCTTAGGAGGAGCAGCTGAGGGAACTGAGGTTGTTTAGCCTCGAGAAAAGGAGGTTGAGGGGAGACCTTATCACTCTCTACAACTACGTGAAAGGAGGATGTAGAGGGGTGGGGGTCAATCTCTTCTCCCCCCAAGTAACAAGCAATAGGACAGGAGCGAATGACCTCATGTTACACCAGGGGAGGTTTGGATTGGATATTAGGAAAAATTTCTTCATGGAAAAGGTTATCAAATATTGGAACAGGACATCGAGAGAAGTGGTAGAATCGTCATCCCTGGAGGTATCTAAAAGATGGGTAGACATCCCTCCCTGGTGCTGAGGGACCTGGTTTAGTGGTGATTCTGGCAGTGCTAGATCCATGGCAGGACTTGATCTTAAAGGTTGCTTCCAGCCTAGGTGGTTCTATGATTCTATGAACACTGCTGAAGGACAAAGGGGAGAGCTGAGGACGAGGATGCTGGTTCTTCTGATGTCACAGGCAGCCACAGCAGACACTGGGTGGTGCGCTTGTACCCTGACCAGGAAAGGCATGGTAGGCTAGGACAGTGGAGGAACACCACTGTATATATTTAAGGGAGCACAAGGTCAATTTGGTTATCAAACTGAGGCTGTCATTAACTCGGGTGAAATCTCTCTGGATTGACATGCTGGTCCCTGTGCAGTGTTTTCTTACTCAGCCGAGGGTTGTCTGCTGCCGGACCACAATGGCGACAGAAGCTGGGAGGGATCCGAGGGGCTCTGAGGACAGTGGAAAAACCAGTATTAACTTGCCCCATGTGGGCGACAGCCTTAGTAGCTTCATGGAGGCAGAGAGCCTGTTAGGGGGAAAACACAAAAATGGGGAAACCTCTTTAAAGAAGCTGAAAGCAGAATAGCTTTGCAGGTGATGGGGAGGCGTTGGACAACCAAGGCTGGTGTCATGGAGAAAATGGGAAGTATCACCACCTCTAGTAGCTTCAACACAAAAAATGAAAGAAAGCAAGTGAAAATCTTGAAGAACAGGGGTGTTTAGCAAGGTCTCCCTAATTTCAGCTGCCCTAGAAATGGGGATGGTGCCCTCATGAAGGCACATCCATGAGCGCACCTACCTCCTGTCCCTGTTCTTCAGCCTACATGATCAGGAGGGAGAAGGGGATTAGGATGCAAATAGTCAAAACTTGCTACTGCTACCAGTAAAGATGAGAGCTGTCTGCAAAGTCCTTCCGTAACACTGTTTTAAGGGGGAATTAAGGAATTAGGCAATTTCCTTGAGACCTTGTGCCCACCTTGGTTTGGGACCAGCCCTTACACAAATCTTGAATCAGGGTTCCCTTATTATTTTCTGCTGCTGGGCTTAGTGTGAGAAGAGGCACTTGCACTCTATGGCCACCGACTAATAAATTTACGTGCTCAGAAAGGTAGGGTGCTTTACCTGCAAAATGGGTCCCTGAGCATGTGCCTGACATTTTTTGTGTGGTTCTGCTGCACAGTCTTCAGCCGGTGCCTGCAAGAAATGCGCAGCTGCATCTCCGGTCGCAAACACCAACTCTTGAGAATGCTTAAAAAGCTGTGAATAGAGTAGTATTATTCTCTGCATCACTCTAGTTTTCAGTAAACCCGAAACAAACTGCAAAGCAAGATGACCCCAGTGCTGGTGACATTGCAGGGCAGCAAAACAGCACCTTTGTCTTATTTTTCCTATCCAATAACCTAAGATGGAGGCTGGCGGGACTCTGAACTAACCCCCCCCTCCTCTGCCAGCCCAGCAGGGTTCGAGCCTGTAGTGCCAGCACCCCCAGAGGATGCTGCAGCCCCAGGGCAGGAGCAGCGGGGAGGCTGCTCCCCGTCACCCCGTGAAGCCAAGCTGCTGTGCAGAAAGCGATGCAAGATTTATGAAGCCATAGGGAGAAAGAGTGAGGGACTCTTCATGTATTTTTCATGGGCTGAACTGCATGAATGGTATGCAATGCATAAACTGTGACTGGATACTTCCACAAAATGGGGACCGGCGAGCAGATGAAGAGATGAAAGAATGAGATAGATTTATTCAAGTCAACAGGGCCTGTTGAAAGTCACCCTCGAGTGCATTAAGAAGCAGCCAAAACAGCACGGCCTGATCCCGGGTCAATCCGTCTTTGCCGGCACAAGGAGGGAGCTGGACCCCAAGGACTGGAGAAGGGCATATGTCGTACCTGCTTGGTGAAATGGATGGGTGGGAGGGGAGAGACGGCCTCATCCACAATGCCTTGGCTGCGGTGTGGGACTGAGGAAGATGCTAGGACAACCTGTTGTACTGGTGGCCAGGTCACTGCAGAAAGTGAACTGACATCATTGACACATTGCAGAAAAAACTCAAAACAGGGTAAGATGCGGGAAAAAAGGGCTACACTGGAAAACTCAATGCAGGGATGCGGGGGAAAATGCTGCAAAGGTGGCATTCCCCATGGCAGTCACCTCAGCAGGTGCACATGTGCTTTCCAGGGTGGATTTTTAATAACACATCCACTGCCAGAGCTCAAGATGAGCACGTGAAGATGGGTATCGAGGAAGCAACCCCAGGCTGAGATTGAGTAGGAAACAAGGCAGAGCAACATGGCCAGCGAAAGGCTTGGCTCATTTTGCACCCCTGAGAGTAAACCAGGGTGTTCTTGCAGTCATTGCACACCATCGGGTCTCCAGGGAAAAAGCCACGGGAAATCTGCAGTCAGGGGGGCAGCGTGATGCTCACTGAAGATACCCAATTGCCTCTCGAACAAGACTTCCAGTTGGGAGCATTTGGGGCAAGTCCTTTGGGATGCACTGGATTTTGGTGGCTGCAGACCCCTGCATTACAGTGACCTTTGCTAACCCGTTAATGTGTGGCTCATTATTTTCCTCCCAGAAAGGCCTATGAGCCAGCCGTGGAGGAGAACAAGTCACCCATCGTTTTCCTCACCTCCAGCTGGGGTCAGCTCAGCTATTTGTAGCATCACCTATTAGTAATATTCAGCAAATAAAGTATAATAAAAGAAAGAAGATGCATTCTTACACCGACGTGCTGCTTTGATAACCTATTAGCAGCTCTATCCAGGATATTTTTGATCACAAAACTCTTCAAACTCCCCCATAAGCAGCCAACAGACACATTTGTGCTGTTGAAGATGACTTATTTCTCTCAAAGCTTTTTTTTTTTTTAACTATGAAACCAAAGGAGAAAATCTTCTGAGCTGAAAAAAAGCACCAAAACTGTGAGACAGACTGCCAGCCGTTTTCTTGGTTTGCTCCCAATAAAGGCCATATTTATTACAAGAAAATTGAAATCCTATCGATTTCTCTTCTGAGGTGCTGTGTTTCAAGCTTGACATTTAAACATGAAGCTCCAGGCTCCAAAGTTTAATCATTTACTCCTCAAGAAATACAGTGTGTAGAGCTGCTGAGTGAAAGGGCATGCGAGGTAAAAACTGCATTTCATTGGGGGGGGGGGGGCGGAGGGAGATAGGAAAATGATATGTTCATTTAAAAAAGATAGGGAACAAACTCTCCCATCCGGCGGAAAAAATGCTGGTGAAGCAGCATCCTGTGGTCCTTTTCCATGAGATGTGTAGGAGCTCAGGACCGCTGGGCTTGCTAATATCTTTCAAATGTGGTAAAATCCACTGTGGAACCCAGACATTGTAGGAGGAGGGGAAAGGAGGCATCTGTGGAGGGATGGATGGATGGAGATGAATGGATGGATGGATGGATATGTATGCACATGCATGCAGAAGCACCAGGGGAATAAACTCTTAATTAAGACAAGGATTAGGGCATGACTGATAAATGGTGAATGGCAGCAGATAGCCAGAGACTGGATTGGCCTCAAAAGGGGTGGTTTTGGGCCAGATGTGGAGGATAAATGGGGATCGTCAAGGTTTGGCACTGGGAAGGATTTGGCCTCCATTAATGATCCCGTCCCAGGATGAATTAATGACCCTGGAGAGGTAGCCAGAAGGGAGGGGAGAGAGGCGATGCTGGGTTGGCCACAGAAGGGACAGGTGGTCTCGCTAGTCCTAAAGTCCCACCAAGATCCATCCCACCAGGCAACAACCAGCTGCCGAGGTGGGGAAGAGGGGACTTGAATGGGCATAAAGTGGCCAAGAACATATATTTGACAAGAAATTAGGTGGAGAGGAGCCACAAGCACGGCTTTCATCCTCGCTTGGCTGCAGCTTTTGGGCTTGAAAGTCACTTGCAGACCTAAAGGTTGAGCCCCAGTGTCCAGGTGGGGAAGGAATGTGCTGCTTCGGCTTGGAAGCAATGGCCCTTTTGGGGGGTTTTAGTGTTACACAGTGGAAATGCAGGCTTTCACAGCCAGGGTTTGTGATCAGCTGGGTGGGCACCAAGCCCTGCACAGGGACCAGCTCACTTGGCACCTGCTAAAACCTGTGTTTGGGTGATTTTAGTCCCTAAACATGCCCAAGTGGGTCCTTCCCCTGGCCTAGCAGGGGAGAGGGAAGTGAGTGATGCTTTCACCCCTTCAAAACTCAGAGTTTGGAGAACATGGTGGCATGGCCAAAATCACAGGTCTTTTTGTAGCAGCAACTGCACCTGTTCTAGCCGAAACCAATAAAGTAAAAAAAAAAAAAAAAAAATTAAAAAAAAACCAAAATAAAACAAAACAAAACAAAATAAAATAAAATAAAATAAAATAAAAATTGTAAATCTTCTGTATGGAGAAGGGCTGGTGGCTCTGACAGAGCCTCAGGAGGGCAGTGCCGGGGTACAGCATCCCAAATCAACATGAATGGTCGCTTCAGGGCACAGAAATAAGCCCTGTGATGACTTCAACCCTCTCCCAGCCTTAACTAAGAGCTCTGAGTCTTTGCACTGCTCTCCTATTTTATGCAGCAGCTAGAGAGACATCGAACTCGTGGCCCCTGTGCTTTGCATCCTGATGGAGGCTCCAGCCATGGGCAAAGTCCTCATGCACTGTCCATCCCTTCCTAATGCCCCAAAATCGGGTGATTTTGGTCTGGTCATCTTCATGGCCATAGCCAATAATCAGGCGATAAGCAGCCTGGCTTCTCCAGCCACGGTAGCATCCTGTAATGAGGGACTGAGACCCCCAGGTACCACCCTGGGATGTTGCAGGTCCTTTTGGCACCACATCCTAGTTGTTTAAAGCCAGAATTTTCCCGTAAAAAAAATCAACTTGTTGCAGGTGCCTTTGTGGGTGTTGACACTGGGTTTTGTAATGGGGGTATATTGGGGCCCTGGGGTTTTGCCAGCTGCCAGCTGGGAATGTGCACACCACCAAATCGCTGAAAAGGGGTAAAAAAAAGGAACAGAGTCTGATGGCTTGCAGTGGTTTTGGGTGTAAAATTAAGACTCAAAAACCCAGTTAATCGTCCTGGTGACCCCTCCATCCCTGTAAATTTGGAAAGTCTGACTACAGCTGAGTTTTGGGACGGGAAGGACAAAGTTGTGGCCCCTTCCACGCAGCGTGAGGCTGTGCAATATGGCATGGCTCCCTTTGAAACCAGGCTCCCCTTGAGCCAAAACAAAACAAAACAAAACAAAAAAAACCCAAAATCCAGACAAGAAAGGCAAAAGACCCATTTTCTTGGAGAAAAAACGCCAGGAACCTGACCCGTCAGCTGAAACACCTCTATCAGCAGCGGTGTTGTATGGGCATCTGGTCTCTGGAGATGGCAGGGGATGGTTATCCCAGAGTAAGCTTTTTTCCCAACAATATTATTCACCTATTCAAGGAGAGGTGTCTTATTTTCTAAAAGAATGATGAAAAAGACAGCAGCTGTGCTCCAGGTTATTTTGTACACTGCGGACACATCCCACTGATGAAGCAATGAGTTTGTAGTTGATAAATCTGAAGTCAAATGGAAAACAGAGGGTTTTTTGTTTCCCCTAGCCTAGTGATTTGATTTTAGCTTCATTTGAAACTGACCCTTGGCAAAGCCCTTTTATATTCCTCAGGAAGGTTTACCATAGGGCATTGCAACCTCCCCAGCTTTAACAAGTGATGGCATGGAGAGAGGTTGTAAAAATATATAAGAGAACATTTTTGAAAAGTCTAAAATTATAAGAAAAAATATGAAGATTATAAAATATATCTTTTTATATATATGTGTGTATACATAAAAATAGAAGAGCCTTTATCAAATCAAAGTTAAAGCTCTAGAAACATGATCTTGTGCTTCCCCCAAACAAGGGAAAGCAAAAATAATCTCTTCAGGCCTGCCATGCTGAGGACTTATATTTGTGTGTGTATCTAACTGATGCAGAAAGGGAGCTGAACTTCTGCTAATAAGCAGCTACTCAATACGCCTTGATGAGCGAATGCATTCAGAGCATATAGATAGCGAAGTGTTTGCCACGGCGAGAATGGGAGATGATTCCCCTCCTGTGAATTTGCCTAAGTACAGGATAAACATCTATTTTCTTTCTGCTTTCCCCCTTTTTCTAAAGCACAGCTGTCTGTTAATGCATATAATGACAGTCCCTCCGAGGACCAAGCCTGAGTTCCCATTCATATGCAAAAATCATAAGTGAGAAACTTTAGATTTGGCCCAAATAACATTGTGTGCTTCTCCCAATGAAGGAAATTCCAGCTTGTCGTATTTTTCCTGCCCAGTGCATGCCAGATGTCTTAAAAAAAAAAGGGAGGGATGTTTGTTGCTGCTGATTATTCCTCTGTGCCGATTCAGAGCCAGCAACAAGGCAAGGATGCTCCTGGCACCCCTGTAACACACTGCCTCTGTGCGGGAGCTTGGAGAGAGGGAAAGCAGGGGGAATTGCCCGCTCTCATGGATGCGTTCATGTTGAACACCAAACCTCTTGTGAGCGTGTCGCATTGAGCCTCTGAAAGGTAACGGCCACGTCACAATGGGATGCGTTTAGGGAGCCCCTCAGATGCTGTTAAAGGTGTCTGCCATTTCCTCACAGCTGTAGCCCAAGAAGTGTGTTGCGAAGAGAGTGAGTTGATGCCGCGTGGTCCAGACTTGGAGGATATGATGTGGCCATTGGGGAATATTAAGGTGCCTTTAAAAAGTGGAGCAGTGGCCCCCTGGCATTGCAGGGCAAGCAGTGCCCTGTGCATGCTGGCCAGGTGGTAGCTGGCACCTACAGACAGCAGGAGAGAAGGGGGGTAAAAGGGTTGAATATGGCAGCAAGGGGACTGACAAAACTGGGAAAATCAGATATTTCTGCATAACCAGCTCCTGGGTAGTCTTTTTGAGGTGCACCACTCAGTGCTTGCATGCTGGTCAGCACTGGCTCCCTGAAGCCCTGCCTCAAGCCACCCTCCAAGAGCTGGCAAAATATTCATACTAAGGAAAGCAGAGGCTTAGGAAGCTCCTTTTACACCTCACCAAACTATTTTGATTTTGAAGGTGGCTATCTGGTGTGCTAAGAGAGGTTGTACTAAACAGAAAGAGGAAGCGAAGCTTTGCTGGAGGCAAAACACTAGAGCACGGTGCTGAGGCTCATCCCTGGGTGATGGGGAAGGGGAATGATCTCATTTGGGGAGAAATAGCTACGAACAGCAAGATTGTTACTGGAAAATGAAAGGCCCAGGTTATTCCTCCTTTGGGAGGCCCAGGCATCACCATGGGGTTATTTCAGGCAGCTGCATGGGTTGCATGTGGCAGGCGAGTCATTTTTCAGGCTGGATACTTGCCTTGGAACTGTGTGCTTCAGAGAGAGGAACTGATTTAAGAGGAAGGCAGGCAAATTCAGGACTTCTTTTTCTTTTTTCCCATGGAAGGGGAAGGGTCAGGAGAAAATTTCTTCCCCACCGTCTAAAGATGAATGGGGACTTTGCGGCCATGAGGCAGTGGCAGTCTGTTAAGAAACTGGGAGATTTGGGCTGTGGCGGTTTTATGCTGAGCCTCACAGCTGGTGCAGGTGCATTTCCAGCCATAAGAAGTAGTAACAGTCCCAGTGGAAACATTCAGCTGCAGTAAAAGTGGACAGAAATCTATTAGCCATGTGAATGCAATGTCAATGTTTACAGAGGGAGGTCAAAGAAGAGAACTCTGCTCAGGAAATGTCAGTAGAGGAGGAAGCTTTTACGGCGTTTGCATTCATGCTGGAGCAATGCCCGCAAGGCTGGGGAATATTGAGGAGGTTTTGCAACTTCCAGCCCTCTTCATACCATCTTCTTGCACCATTGCAGTGTTGACCACAGCGGTTTTGGGCACCTCCGCATTGCCTGGAATCAATGCTGGATGCTTCAGCCTTGCTGGGAATGCAAGCGTGGATGCAGGGGGCTTTCCTTATGTGCTGTTAACAGGGGCTTTTACAGAGAGGGAAAGACAAGTTTTTTCTAAGACTGCCTTTTTGTACAACTTTGCGAAGTCCCACAAAACACTGGTCCCATGTAACCAGGCAGTAGCCGTGTCTTACCCTGACCAGCTGGGGTTGGAGTAAAAGATCTGTCTATGCTATAAATCTGTCCTGGTTTGAGCACCACAGCACTAATTTCTCTTCTAATGCTTGGGAAAACTGCACTTTTAGAAGACTCTAGTGTCTGAATTAGTGAAGATATTTACTGTGTAGCCAGCTATGGTCTGTGAGTTTCAAGGTCTCAGTGTTTTCAAGCTCGCCAGGTGCAGGGATGAGGAGGAGCAAGACCCGGGCACTTGACCCAAGCTGGCCAACAGGATTATTTCATACTGTGAACGTCACATTCAATATAAATCAGAAAGTCTGCTCTGTCTCCCTTAATGGCTGCAATCCGGAGAGCTGCTTGCCCCAGTGCTGGACCCCTGAGGCCTCCCTTCCCTCCCAAAGCCATAGTATTTGCTGTCCACTGCTGGGAGTGTGCAGCTTCCTCCTGATAGAATTATCTGAGTGTAATCCTTGTATATTTTATATTGGTATCAGGATCAATATTGGTCCTTTAGTGTTATAATGTTAATTATCTAGTCTTTTTCTATGAAATATGTTTATATTTCAACCCCTGAATTTCCTTGTTTTTTCCTGATTCGCCTTCCCAGGTAGGGAGGGGACATCGGGTGAGAGAATAATTGTCTAAATGACAATAAATTNAGTGCGCAGCTTCCTCCTGATAGAATTATCTGAGTGTAATCCTTGTATATTTTATATTGGTATCAGGATCAATATTGGTCCTTTAGTGTTATAATGTTAATTATCTAGTCTTTTTCTATGAAATATGTTTATATTTCAACCCCTGAATTTCCTTGTTTTTTCCTGATTCGCCTTCCCAGGTAGGGAGGGGACATCGGGTGAGAGAATAATTGTCTAAATGACAATAAATTGTTGTGGGTTTCTCCAACAATTACAAAATTGCACTGCTTAATTTTTGTGCCAGATACCAAGGCAAGAAATTACCAAATTCTCATTGCTTTTCCTCCAGGGTGGAGGCAGGATTATGGTTTTAGCTGAAGGATTTCAGAATATTTTTCTGCAAGTTTATTGCTTAGGGTGGAAAGTGCTCAAGATGTGTTTAATCCCTACTGCTCAGTGTTATTACTAATTATTATTGGTAGCATAGGAATTGCCAGGCCCTTTTAAATGAAGACCAAGGCATGTTGTTTAAGGATGGATGCTTCCTGCTTGGAAGAGGTTATAGCCATGGCAGGGGCAAGCAGCAGAAGCACGAGCGAGGGCACAGCCTCAGAAACATGGGGCTTTTTGCCATCGCATACAGCTGCCACCCACAGATATTGCCCATGGGAATGGCAGGATCCCCAGGTGATATTTCCAGGTGTCAGAGGGCAGGGGAGCATCATCACCCCGCAGAGCAGGTAACCAGCCCTGTGGCTACTGGGGGAGAGCGGGTGTTTCCCCCCAGGAACATTTTTCCCTTGGGGAAGGAGGCTTGTGTCATACCAGAAAAGCCGGAAAACTCCTGCGTGTTTGCCAAGTGGAAGAAGCGTCTCTTGCCAAGGAGTGAGTTCCTTCCTCCGTCCTTGGGCTGACTTTTTGCCTGTAACTCTATTTATGCTCAATGAAAACTTTAGGCACCACTAGCCTGCAAGGATGTGGGATGTACCAAGCTGTGATTTTCACTGGCGCCCAGCGTTCGGCAGTATATTCATGTGCACGGTCAAATGGACGGGAAAACACGCCGTGAGACGGAGCCAGCGATGTCAACGGGCGGTGGAAACCCCTCTCCGCTCGCCTGTGCAGCGGGTGCTGTGCCCACGCTGGACTGAACAGGAGATCCGGGGAGCTGCGGGGGGTTGAAAGTGGGAAAACTCCTGCCATAGCAGTGATTTCAGGGGAAGAACTTCCCACGTCCTTGTCCCGTGACCCTAGGGTGGCAAAGGACACCTCTGTGGCGGCAAAGGACATCTCTGCTGCATGGTGAAAGTAATTTTGTGTTTTCAGCTCCCTACAGATTAAAGATTATTGTATTGGGGGGGCGGNNGGGAAGGGGGGGGGATGTTTTGGAGATGTTTCCTTTCTGGCCATTTCCCTCATAACAGTTTTATTAATAAAACAAAATTGGCAACAATCTTTGGCAGGTTTATGCCACTTGGTATTTAAAGCCAAGCTGTTTCTTCTGCACGGGATGTCTGTCTGCGGTGCCAGTCAGCTGTAATTGAGTTGATATTAATACTGATTAGTAAAAATAACACCATGTTGCTAACACCTGAGCACACGTGGGGCACACGTGTGTGTGTGCGGGGAGGGCTTTGCTTGCGGCCAGCAGAACATCCAGCGCCATCGCAGTGAAAATTGAGCCCCACTGGCAGCGCCCCTCCTTTCTAGAGGGCGCCTGGCCCGTCGCCCAGCTTGCCCCAGCCTCCCGGCAAGAGCAAAGTTTCTTTAGGTCTCGTAATTCCCATTCCCACCTCGGAATTCCGTGCCCGTCCCGCTCCTGCCGGTGTCCTCCTGCCGCCGGCCGCGCTGCCGTGCCCCCCCGCGGCCGCCAGGGGGCGCCTCTGCCGCGAGAGCGGGGCGGGCCACAGTGTGTCCGCGGCGGGGGGGGGAAGCGCGGCCGGGCCCGTCTGCGGGCGGCCCGGGGACC
>VZSF01009127.1:554777-741292 GCA_013398295.1 Chionis minor
GGACGAGGGGACCGAGTGCACCCTCAGTAAGTTTGCAGATGACACCATGCTGGGTGGGAGCGTCAACCTGCTTGAGGGCAGGATGGCCCTACAGAGCGACCTGGGCAGCCTGGATCCATGGGCCAAGGCCAATGGTATGAGGTTCAACAAGGCCAAGTGCTGGGTCCTGCACTTGGGTCACAGCAACCCCAGGCAGCGCTACAGGCTGGGGAAGAGAGGCTGGAAACTGCCTGGCAGAAAAGGACCTGGGGGGGTTGGTCAACAGTCATCTGAATATGAGCCAGCAGTGTGCCCAGGTGGCCACGGAGGCCAACAGCATCCTGGCCTGTATCAGGAATAGTGTGGCCAGCAGGACTAGGGAAGTGATCATCCCCCTGTACTCAGCACTGGTGAGGCCTCACCTCGAATACTGTGTTCAGTTTTGGGCTGTCACTACAAGACAGACATTGAGGTGCTGGAGCGTGTCCAGAGAAGGGCAACGAAGCTGGTGATGTGTCTAGAGGCTGGGACTGGGTCATTGCTGGACCATTCAAGGAGCAGGGGCGAACCCCAGTGGTGGAAGGTGGGGAAATGCTGTGGTTTTGGGCTTTGGGGGTCCCCTGGGTGCTGCCGCCTCCGGCCCCCACCCTGCAGCGTCCAGGGGACAGAGCTGGGACACGCAGCTCCCCAGTTCCTGTCCCCAGCAGCTCTTCCCTGAGGGAGATGCTGTGGAGACTCGTCCCATCTCCAGGCAGGGCTGTCTCTGAGGGGCTCGGGGCAGAGGGGGTCTGCTGCCCTGTGGCTGCAGCAGAACTGGTGAGCTGAAGGACACCTCAAGCGAGAGAGGTGACCTCAGGATGGACGCTGGGGGTGGCCTGGGGGCTCTGGCCCCGGCACGTCCGAGCTCCGGGGCTGCCGGCCTGAGAGCAGCAAGGGCCGAAAGCGGTCCCTGACCCACGAGGAGCTGGGGAGAGCAGGACCCCGCCCAGCACGGACCGGGCAGGGGATGCTCTGGAGCGGGGAGCCCCCGGGGGATGCTCGGCCCGCCCTGCCCTTGGGGAGACCCAGAAGTCCCGGGGGGGCGGCGAGCCGTGCCTAGCGGGGGGCGTAGGGGGGCCGAGCCCCGGGTGTCCTCCCGCCCGCGGGTGGGTCTCTGTCCCGGGCGGCCCCCGGGGCTGGGGCGCGGGCGGGCGGTGGCCGCCCTCCCTCCGCACAGGAGTTTCAAAACTCCGTGCCAGTTTCGTCCCCCGGGGGCTCGGCCCGGGTGAGGGGGGGCTCGGCCCGGGGCGGCCGGGGCTGGGAGCGGCGGGGCCGAAGCCGGGACGGTGGCTCCGCGGAGGAGCTCGGGGCGCCGGGGAATAAATCCCGGCGGGGCGGATCCCGGCGCCCCGCGTCCCCCGTCCTCGCCCGAGCCGCCCGCGGCCGCACGGGGCCGGTCCCGGTCCCGGTCCCGGTCCCGGTGCCGCCCCGNGGGTTTGGGCTCAGAAACGGAGACCGAGGGGGCTGTTCCTGGGTCAGAGCCGGGGGCCGGGCTGGGCTCTTGTGCGGGGGGTGGGGGGCGCTGGGGGCTGGGCAGGGTGCGGGATCCCCGCCGGAGGGGGGTCTGGGCATGTCGGTCCCCGAAGGTTGGGAGGCCGGCGTGCACCAGGCCAAACTCCACGTCCGAGATGGGGGAAAGGCACTTTTCACACCGTCTTTGCATGTCCAGCTCTTTATTCAAGGTGTCTACAACAGCCAGAATAGTCATTAACTCATTAGTCCATATTTAGACAAGGTGAAATTATGATAGTGATTGATTTAGAACCTTGTCAAGAGCCAAGATCGTTTGAAGATGCAGAAATGAACTGGAGCTGGAGCTGCAGAGCAACTGGAGCCAAAACAAGCTGGTGCTGAAGTGAACTGGAATTGAGTATGAGCTGCAGACAAACTCGAAATGAACTGGAGCCAAAAAAACTGGACCAGGAAGGAGGGGAAACCATCCATGAAACAAACCAGAGCAGAAACAAATGGGACCCAGGAATGAGCAGGAGGCAAAACTTGAACCAGAGCTGAAACAAGCTGGAGCCATCCACGAGCTGGAGCTGCGGACAAGCTGGAGCCCAAACTAAACGAGCTGTCCACAAGCTGGGCCTGGGACAAACAGGAGCCTGAACCAACAAATGGGAGCCCAAATCGAGATGGACCTGAAGTAAATGGGTGCTGAAACAACTGACCTGAAGCTGCAACCGAGCTGGAGCTGCCGAAGTCCCCCCAGTGTCTCTGGGTGGGCAGAGCCGCATGGGCGCAGGCAGGGGTCTCCCCAGCCAGGAGCGGGGCAGGCGGCAGCATCCTCCTCTGCGCAGGCAGCCCGGCTTCTTCCTGGGGGCTCCACACTCCATGTGAGTCTCTCCGGCGGGGTTGGCTCCCGGTGCGGCTGTGGCTCCTCTGTCCATCTGTTCCTGCACAGGGAGAGACATGGGACAGTGGAAGCTCCTGGTGGCATGATACAGCCCAAAGAACCCCTGGAGCTGCTGGCCTGCAAACCCTGCTGCCTCGCGGGCACGGGCAGCTCTTCACTGCAAGCAGTTTTAGCCTTGCAAAATATGCTTTGACTCCCTCTTTTATGGTACATCCCCTGCCTGCTGTGTCGTGTCTTCTGCTGCAGATGAAGCTGTGGCCATGCACAGGAGGGAGCCCTGAGTCCTGAGCCTCTTACCCTGTGCTGCCACCCCCACCCCCCCTGCACCCTGCTGGCCCCCAGCTTTGGTGAGGCTCATGGTGCAGATGGGCAGGTGGCTGAAGATGATGGTGGGGGGTGTCACGGTAGTCTGGCTGGGAGTCCTGCTTGCCCCCGTGTGCCAGCTCTCTGCAGCTGTGATTGCCATTGTGGGAAGGGATGGGAAACCTGAGCCACAGCACAGCACGTGGGGATGAGGGGGCTGCAGGGGTGGCAGGTGTACCATGCACAGCCATGGTAGCTGGGGTGAGGAGGGCTCTCCCGCAGATGTCCCTGATGGCACAGATTCCTCTCCTCATGATGTTCTGGTACTCATTCACCACCATGTGGCCCTTGGTGCCCACCTGCACACCCTGCTATGGGAAATGGCAGCCACTATGGCACCTGTGCTGGCCAAAATGCACCACCAGTGATGTCCAGGGGGAGTGGGTGGCCTGCGCCAGCCGCAGCAGCTGCTGCTATGTGGGGGCACGACAGTAACACCATCCCATGGCAGGCTGCAGACCCGTAGGACCCCTGGAGACCCTGCCCATCAGTGACCCATAGTGTGACCGATCATCTGGCAATTGGTCCCCACCATGAGGAGAGCATGACACCTGCAGTGCTTGCAACAAGCAATGGCGGCTACACTGCAGATGCGGATTGATGCCATCAAAGCTGCGGTATGGCAAGCAGCACTCAAAACACCTGCTTTCACACCAGTCCTGCCTCTCCAGGAGGGATGCGACAAGCTGTAGAGCGCTCTGCACACCTGCACCTGCACATGCTTCCACACGTCCACCCCAGTGTTCTCCAGCTCCTGGGGCAGTTCAAACTGATCATTGAGTTGAAGGTCCTCAGGGCCTTCAGCTGTGTCTCAAGAGGGAGGACTTGGAGCTCAGCATAGAAAGGATCCCTGAAATTTCTGCTGCCATGTACCCAGCACCAACAATAGCGCTGGGCCTGCAGAGAGGCAACACCACCATGCAGGCATGGGGAGCAGAGGGAGATGGATGGGGCAACAGTGCAGGCAGAGGATTACAGATGTCTCAGCTGGGTTTAGATCAGCCGTCTCAGGTACTGTGCTTGCCCAGAGCTCAGTCTAGGTTAAGGGTGTGTGAATATACCCAAGATGTGGGGTGAAGGGATTCAAATCATTTGAGTGTGCTTAGTTTTGCTTCGGGTCTGTGAGGCGGTCAGCTGTTACATGGAAGGTGTGCTGAATTAGACATGCCCAACACGATTATTTCACAATGACTCTCACACTTTTTAATTCCTAATGGATAAGAGACTGGCATTACAATTAATATTTTGCATATAGCAATGAGTGAACATTGACGTGAGATAGCTAAAAAGCAAAAATTAAGAACACTGAGCTTTTCTGCGCAGCGCCCTATTACCACCCCACTGGGGACATATTTTTGAACACTTTGACCAACCCTAATTCATAAGGATCTCTTCATGCCAATAGTATGATGTTTCGGTCTCTGTATATTGAGCATGAGTTACCCCAGCCTCAGAAGCTATTTTCTGCCAGTTCTTCCAGCTCCAGCAAATGTTTCCCATAGGTCAGCCCTGAGATAATACCTTACACTCTTGGGAGGGAATTATTTCCACTTGGTGTGCTCTAAGGATTCCTTCTGACTGTAACTAAGCAATGGACAAGGGATGTGTCTCAGAAGACAGAGTGAAAGCTGCAAGTACAAAAAGTTCATTTAACACATAGCCATTTTTGCTGCGAATTGCAAGAACTAATATATAAATAAGACACAACATTCCTGTTGCCACCAGCTTGGATTTGCGCTGAAGATCTTCTACCTTCTATCTCTCCACTGCGGAAGACCTTCAGAGCCAGAAGCTTTTGTCTTTGCAAGCCTGCTCTGGCTTTGGGAAGACATAATAGCTCCATTTTTTTCCAGACTGGGTGCTGAAGTGACAAGCAGGATTAAATATGAAGTCTGCTATGGACTGTGAAACTGCAGCATGGGAAAAAAATCCATCCGAGTAGTGGCCTCTCCTGGTAAAGCCTGAGCAACTCCCTGTGTGGTGGGGTGAGTATTCACTGTCCAAGTGATGGCAGTTTCATACTTAGAAGACTGAAGCTCCACAGACAACAGTATAAAATGTTTGAAATGTTAACCCTACAGTCCTATAAAACTGGGAGATGGGCATTCAGGTAATATGGAATCACTTCTACTTTGGGGTCATTTTTTATATCAAAACTAATGGATATATTAAAACGCCTAGGAGGGATTCTAAGGCGGGCCCTCCATGTTTGGTTCTGTAGATCACAGCAGTGCAGGCTCCTCAATCTAATGCACAAAATAGAAAACATGATTGTTATTTTAGGTCTGTATGAGCTACATGCAAAGAAACTCAAACTAGCGCTCGTGTGAGAAGCTGTATAAATTCCAAAATAAGGTGTCTTCCTCCAAGAAATACATGCAGGATTGAATGGGGTTTTAGTTAGTAAACAAACACGGGCTGTGGATCTGAGCCATCAATTTGAACAGAGTACTTTAAATCCTCAGATCAGCTTTACAACATAATATGTTTGATCTTTTTGGTTTCCTTAACTAAGATTTAATAGGAAGTGAAACAGAATGAAATAAAATGAAATGAAAGGACATGAAATGAAGTGTTTTCTCAACAGGTCTAAAGGTCTCTCCTCCTGAAATTTCACAGGTCCACACTGCTTTTTTTCCAGCTGGGGATTGTGCCCATTTTATTTATTTTAAAACAAAAATGTCTATACATAGATCACAGAAGTGTGCATGTAGACACATACATGTACATGTGAATAAATGTGTACAGGTGTATACATTAATATAACAAAGATAACCCCCAGTTTTCTGAAAGATAATTGATTTTTTTTTTTTAATTTACATCACAAAATGGACCTTTGCTTAACCGTGACAGCTGGAGGAGTGGTGCTGTCTTAGCCTAGCTGAGAACTTGACCTTGGAAAGTGGCTCTATGTACACAACAATCTCTGCTCTTCTTACATCAACCAGACTTCTCAGCTATTTCTCAGATTTTTCCTTATCTTCTACTTTTATCTGGCAGTAACAAGAGATAAGTGGTCTGCAAGTAACTTCAAAAGGAAAAGGTGAAGTATGTGACAGACTCACTCTGCCTGCGAATCCCGACATTCTCCTCCCTGTCTGAGCCCCTCACCAAACCTAGACCTCAGCTGCTTTCTGAGTACACTGTTTATGCATACACCTTGAGGAAGGGTGTAAAAGCACCTCTGCTTTCAAAATCTTTGCTTCTATCTACCTTGTGGACAGCTTAGCTCCAGGTTTCTTTTTAGATGGCCTTTGTGTATCTTTTTACTCTTCCTCTATATGAAGTTGCTGTGTATCTTCAGTATGTGTGTCTATATGAAGGAGCTGTGTATCAAAAAGGGCTGCTTGCTTTCACTCCTTACCTAGTCTTACAGGCACTGACCATATCCAACTTTGAATCAGCCTCTGCCACTCACTGTTTGCTTGGACTTACTCTCTTGTTCCTGGCAGAAGGGACAGAGGGTCTTAGTTGTTCAGTGTTCAGCCACACCAGCAGCTCTTCCAGGGGAAAGTGATGATCAACCTCCAATTTTCCCCGTGGTTGGAACGGATCGACTCCATGGGCCATCAGAGATAATCATACCAACATCTTGTTTTCTGTGTGCCACAAGAACCACCAAGAAAGTGAAGGGGTTTCACTGGGTTTGTCAGAGTATCTCTGCAGGCAGACAAAAGACCTGAGGAGACATCATCCTCCACCAGCTGCACTGCTGTCATGCAAGGCTTAATGCAGATATCATCAGACCTGAACTCTTGGGGGTCCAATGCAATTCCTTGGTCTCAGCTGAAAACTTTACTGTCCCCAAGTCTCTCCAGTCTTCCTGGGGAAGTTGTTATGTACAACAGGAATGGCAGATTATGAAATGTGCTTAGCTCCCACTTCAAATTCCCCTTCCTGGGGAGTTCAAGCTGTGATATACTGGAGCAGCTGAGATGTAGATTCACCTCGGTTGAGGCTCTCCTGAGAACATCTGTAAAAGCCCCTACTCGCTGTAACCTGATTTATTTGTGGAAGCTAGGGATTAACATGACCGTTTCAAGGCGTTCCTCTTTACTAAGCCTGAAGTCATGTCTGCAGTAAAATTTCTCTCCAATTCATGGTCGTGTAGCAGTCTTCAGCAAAATGTTCAGCTGCCCTCCCCTAAATTTAGGTCTTTAAACTGCTTACTTGATCCTAAATGGTGCTTCAGATACCCAGATTCCACTGAAAGCAATAGCAGAAATGAATGCTTAAATGCCCACTGGAAACAATGAGTGTAATGAACACATAAAACTGCTGGGGGACTCAAAGGGCAATTTTGGTTTCACATCCTAAATAGATTCTAGGGAGCTTCTCTTGGAGGTGCCAATTGTTAATTTGCCTAGTAGCTTATAGCAGAGCTTGGCCAGTTCTGGACTCAGCCTTACGTTGGCATGTGAGTCTTAGAAAACCAAAGGGATAATTTCTCTGCAATCTTTTTCTCTGAATAAACAAAGCACATTTCCCTAGGTTCTCTGTAGATCAAGAGCATCTCCCGCAAGGCAGTGCAGGTTAAAAAGGTCAGCCACCTTTAAATAAGCCATAATCAACCCTTCCCAGAATGTGGGTTATCAAAGGTTAATCAAAGGTAAATTTCCGAGGTAGGCAGTGACCTAATTCTAAACATCATTAATCCATTTCACTCTGAAAAATAACACTGGCAATTTGAAAAGCCCACTACCTTAAGGGATATTGCTGCTGTTTTTCTGGAGGTTGACCATGTTGGATTCCTTTTCCAAGAGCTCACAAGAGGTCATCTCCCACAACTGTTCCTCAGGTGATGCTGATGTTCAGTTTTTGGCTTGTTCATCTCACTCTGCTGCAGGTTGGTGAGAAATTACCCAGTTCCCAGTTGTATGTCTACACGTATTCTCAAATGGTTGGCAATTTCCCACTTAGAGTGTGGGTTTGAGCAGCTCCTGCTCTGTTCTAACATATGTCCTGGTTCCGGCAGGGACAGGGTTAATATCTGGCCCAGCACAGGTATTCCACACCACGTGACGCCATTCCCAGTATTTAGGGGGAGCTAGCCGGGGAGGGGAGTTCCCAGTTTGGGAGCAGGCGGGGACGGTCCGGGTCCGGGTCCGGTCGGTGCGCGTCGGTACGGTACCCCTATTTATACATTCCTCTGCCAGTACTATTGTTGTTTTGTCAATTTTTCTTTGTTGTTCTGTTAAATTGCTTTTTATCTCAACCCACGAGTTTTTGCCTTTTTATTCCAATTTTCCCTCGCTGCTGCGAGGTTTGGGTGAGCGGCCGCGTGGTTCTTTGTGCCGGCTGAGGCCAAACCACGACACATATAATGGAAATGTTTAAACTCCGGTAAGGGTTATGGACAACAACTCACCTAACTGCAGACTGCACAAAGGACACTGTTATGCACAACCCTGGTACATGGCTTCTCACTTCTTTTACCCTCTCCATTGTCCTGGGGAAGTGCAGGGCAGCTGCTTCGTGTCCATACCTGAGCATAGTCAAGAAGTGGCCTTCTAGCTGGTAACATATTCCCCCAGCCCTGGGGATGGACATCCCCTCAGTTCAATGTCCCCAGGAATTGTTAGCCTCGATGTTACTGCACAGCCATCCTCTAAGACATACATTTACGAAAGATCAATGATCTAATTCACTTCAGTAGTAAATGAAAACAGCAAATGAAAATATTATTTCCAGACAGGAGAAAGCTGATAGAAAATATTTTCTAACTCCTCAAAAGAAGTTTGTTTATAGATGACACCTCTTCTATGATACAACAGTAGTTCCCTTCAGGCTGAAATTGTGCGGATGGGATGGGAAGGGTAAGCGCTGTGTCTTTCTGAGCCCATATCTCACCTGCTGGAGTGCCTCATGCTCCTCCCTGTCTGCAGCAGTGACAGTGTGATGCCACCAAGAGCCTGAGAGGACAAGAAAAAGAAATGGGTGACAAGGGTAGGCAAAGAGACATCAGGATCATCTGCCAGAAGCAGAAGGCGGCAGAGTTGGGGAATGTAGAAGAAAGCGCTGATCTCCCATGAGAACCTACACATGCTCCCATCAACCCTTCCATCATCCACTTTTTCTTCCGCAACTAGAGGAAAGGCTTTGGGAAAGCTGCTTCCCTCCTTTTTAAACAAGACACTAGTAGCATCAACATGATGAGAGCCATCTCTCAAGGCAACTTGTGTCAATTCGCATTCCATGGCTTTGAAAAAGAAAGTTACATTTTTGTCAGGGTTACTTGGACATGTGCAGGTACAAAACCAGGCCACGAGATTGCAAATACAACATACTGAAGTGGTCTCCTCCAGCAAGAAGTTCATGAACACTGTGGTTGAGTCACGTAGTGCATTAATGGATCCCTAAAGGACAGCTTTGTATTCAGAGGTTCAAAGGCAAAGAAGATGTTCGTTAGGCAAAGTAATAAGGCATGGCTACTGTATGTGCTTTGCAGTCTTTTATATCAGGCATTTATGTATTTCTTCTGAGAGCCAGGAGCTCAGCAGTGTTTACAGCAGCTAGTTCATTCTTTTCACCCAATTACTGATGCACCACTGGGGCTTAGCAACAGGGATGTTTGGGTGCTGTCCGATCCCCATCATTTTAGTTGACTCACATGTCAGGTTCAAAAGTAGTAACCTAAGTCTTTAGAAAGAAAGAAAAAGAGAGGAAGAGGAGGAAAGGATAAGAAAAGCAAAAGCTGTTAGCAGGGTATCCCTGTTATTCACCCAAAATCATGTTAATTTTGGTCTTGTGCCCTGCCTGAGGGAGAAAGAAACTGTTGCTGGAAAAGAGGATATGGGTGTCCTAAGGAGTGAAAGAAATAAAAGAAACCCTCCACAAAACAGATTACCCAAATTGCTTCTTATCCCAGTTATGGAATTAACTCTCAAGGACACCTTGACACAGGCACCTCTGTGTATGTAGGAACAGCACCACCAGCTCAGACCAAAGGTCTCCTCTCTGCTGAGGCCCCAAGCCCGTGGGTTGGGAAGAGATGTCGGAGGGAAGGTTTAAGTGACTCTTTCCTTGGTTTTACTTTTCTCAGGGGCCAACATTTGAAGAGCTTTCTGACCTGGTAGTTGTGTCGCTCCATCCCGTGTGGCACCCTGCAAAGCATACATCCTCCTCTGTCTCTTTGAGCCACCCTTACACTTCCCAGAGCATCCTGGGGTGAGGACTGTGGCACACGCCACTTTCCTGACTAAAATATCTTCTAGGTGGGGAAAAATGAATATGTCCAAATTCAGCTATAACTGATTTTATTTCTATTCTGTGTTTCAGCTGGGGTTGCAGGTCTGTACACTAATTTGGATACTAATAGCCCAGGATTAGTGAATATGTTCTCTCATGGCTGCATGAATGAGGTCTGCCATAATACACCAAAAATGAGACTCTACGTCAAGATGTTCACTGTCAATGAGAAATCATTTCAGCTGTGGTATTAATCTAGGTCTTGTAAAAACAGGCAGAGGAATACCTATAAAGATTTTTTCCAAGGATTGCTATTGATATTATTTATCAGTTTAATAGCATGCAATAGAAGGAGGTCTGGTTTAGGCTCTTCTTAACTTTCAGTTCAGTAATGCACAGAGCAGTGGGTGGTGGTGAGAGATTTGGCATTCTCACTCCTGTGGGAGAGGCAAAGCATCAATAAGGTATACAGAGGTTACCAATTTCAGTTCAGGCTTCCAGTAAATAAGCCCTAGCCTTCTGCTGTACATCAGGGTGATGAAGAAGCGAGTGTTGCAGCTCGATTCCTGCAATGGGTATTTCTTTTTTCTTTTGACTTAAAGAAATGTCAGCCTACTCTTGACACATTTGAAATATCTGCACTGTGGTGTGCAAGACCTGTTTCAGGACTTGCTAGAAGACATATTTCATGTTCTTATTTCATTTCTCTTTTTCTTTTTCTTAGTCTTGGATAAACTGTTTGCTAATGGCTTGCTTTAATGTTTCAGATTGAATTGTATAAAACACTGCTCTTAGTCACACAAAGTAGTAGCCAAGTTACCACTGTCTTTCATTAATATTAGCAAGGCTATCCAAATGAGAACCAAATAGCTCAATAAAGATCCTCTTCCCAAGTCTCCCACTATTATTGCCGCTTCACTTGACTCCATTTTTCTTTTTCAGAGTCCACTTCTAAAATAAACCTAAAAAGCAAATTCCAGCCATGTATGTGCATTAAAAAGCTGCTTACTCTGAGACCTCCTCCATTTATTTTATTGGGACACCTCTGAATCAAGTGGTTTATACAGAGAAATCACCACTCTCAGACCTCACCTGTTAATAACTTTTTTTTCCCCCCTTGTGCCATAGTTAGGGAGGCTATGGCAGATCTTTGCATGTAAAAGTATTTTCTGCCAGGGAGCCCAGGGGCAATGCAGTTGCCTTACCAGGAGCTCAGACAGGGACAGTGTGTGCTGCTAGCCCTGCCTTGCTCCAGCTGCTGCCTTGAGCCAGAGGAAGTGATGCTTGGGTCAGCAGCAAATTTGGAAACTGCCAGAACAGCACCCAAACATGTCCCAAACACCCTTCGTTTAGTTTCAATTACATGAATTGAATCAGAAAACTGGTTTTCCCCCAGCAGTCTGTTTTTTTGGGCCATTTACAAACCCTAGGGCTTTCCTGCCCTTCCCAAGCCAGAGCAGACCTTGAGAGCAGAGGCGGCCTTGCCAGCAGAAGGATTTACTTCTGTCCTGGCACAGCTCCAGCAGGGTCCCAAGGGGTGTTAACAGAGCTGAGGAAGATGCTGGTAGCGTGCAAGGATGCGCGGCCCTGCAGAGGCCCTAGGTTGCCAGGACCCAGCAGGCAGGGCTGGTGGGGACAGACCTGGCGTGGGGCTAACGAGCTGCTGGTAACTGAGCTGACCCCAGGCTGAGACCGGGTCTCTGTGCCTGTCTCGAGAGCTGGCACACGTTACATTCCCTAAGCAGAGGTTTGACAGTGGGGAAGCTCTGTAGTGTAGGGAAACATAAGCTGCTTCACTATCTGTCTATAAGATGTTTCCTGCCCTTGATACTTACCTAAAGGATGCTTTGAGAGGATGAGCTGTTAACACTTGGCCCACCACACTGGTTGGGGGTGGTCCTTTACAGATAAATGGATTTTGATCAGAGAAACTACCCGGTTTTCTTCACTGCTACAAACCCCCATGACAACACATTCCCTGCTTTGTGACTCTTTTTGTCAGTCTGGGCCACCACCAACACCAACCCCTTGGAAGAGGAAAGACAGAAATGCGGTCAGAGGAACCTCTTTCCTGGAGGCCGCACAGATAACACCTTGTGCCACTGCAAGGTGGTCACCCCTGTTGCATTACTGCCTTGTTAGCATCCAGGAAAGGATGAAGTCCTTATATTACAGAAGTCTGAAATATATCCAGAGGCATGGGAGAAAAAGAAAATGCAGCTACTGTAAATGCATAGCACCATTGTAAGACACAGCTCACCTGAGAAGATCCTCAAGGTGCTTCAAGCTTATTTCAACTAGCAACTTAATTTAACTTATTTTAACTGAAGTGTACATTTTAAAGTCCTCATAATGTGTATCTTCCTTAGGAAGAAAAATATGTAAATCAAGAAAGAACTGCAATACTTCAGTTCCTAAGATAGCATACCCAATGTAACCTGGGTTGGACAACACCTATATATGCAATTAGTATTGCAAATTAATAAGTTTAATTCTAGGAACAGGTGGACTACAGTATACTCTAGCTTCATTTTTCAGCTTGCCTCTGATCATTCCTAAACAAAAGTGTTGTGGGTAATTCTGTATATACTACACTAAGTGACGATTAAAAGGAAAAAGGTAATTTAAAAGCCTGTATATAATAAGATAGGTACTTAACTGTACAGTATACTTTAATGAAATAATTATTATTCATAAATTTAATCAGCCTGTGAAGTAATTTGCCTCCAAGGCACTTGAATAAAATAATGGCAATGAAATCTTTGCACAGTGAGACAGGTACTGAGGAGCCAACAACTTCCAGTCAAAAAGACTCCCTGGCACGTACACCCAGCACCTCTAACAGTCTGGCCACCTCAGCTAAGGACAACAGTACAGAGCTGCGAGATGAGCCTGAAAGGGCTTTTAATACAATCATTTGGTTTAGGTACTCAGCACCTGAAGCTAGCTGTGCTGTGCTTCTTCTAAGAGAAAGAAAATATCCTTCCCAGAGGATGGAGGGCTTCTGTACAGTTGTGGGACGGACTCGGTAACAGCTCTGGAAAGGTGGAGACACAGCAGCAGTGAGGTCTGCTCAAAGGGGAACAGATCTGCAGTGAAGGGAACCAAGAGACAGCTGTTCTTTGAGCTCGGACATCACTTCTTATTCTCATTTCTCATGTTGTGCTGAGTGTAGAAAAGGTTTTCACCCCAACAGGATTTTAATGGACCTCAGTCATCTCCAGGAAGCTTTTCTTACTGAAGGGTTCTACCCATTTACTCATTTCTATGTCTCCCCAGCCTGAGATATTCCAAGAGCAATGACTAGTTTATGCTTTTCAGTCCTGCTTAAGACCATGGGGTGTCGCAAGGGCCTAGGGATCTAGGAGAGGCAGCCTTTACCTGCAGTCCTGCCATAGAAGAGGTGTATAGTAAAAGCACTATTGGGAGCTAAACTTATTTAGGTAGATAAGAACTGTGCCATAAGTGATCTTCTCACATTACCTGCAACATTTCTTATCTACTGACCTTCCAGAACAGGGAGACTCTGCCAGGCAAAAGTTTATTTCCTGCCATAATTTTTTCAATTGCCTTTTTCCATTTTCAGACTCAGAATATTTTTTAGCCTTATCTAGCACTAATCATGTCTTCTACAGAAGGTAACATCAATAATAGATAAGGATGACTAACAATTATTTTTTCATTTTCTTTCAAATGTGAGTCAGGTTCTTCCGCACTACTGAGTCCTGCAGAACAGGACTAAAGACCCACTCTGAGCTTTCCAAAGGAGTGAAGGGAAATTTAAGCTGGCACAAGAAGCAGCTTTCTCATAGTCTCTAGGGAAAAGTCCACCCATACCTCTGTGTTTCACAGGCACAAGCAGATGGCAGAGCTCCAGATGAGTCACTACTTCTCTAAAAGGGCTCAGAAGCAGGGTATTGGTACCTCCAGCTGCACAAAATCATTTCTGTGGGTCAACCCGATCTGGTAAGATCTGGCCATGCTCCGGTGCTGCAGGATTTGGCCCGACACCAAGAATACAGCTCCTCAGAATTCTGGGCTTAATTCTCACTTCAGCTTAGACACCCTGTGCTCTCCAGCTCCCTCAATGCAGATACCACCCACTGCTTGATTCACAAATAAGCCAGAAACATCTATAATCCTTTTTCACCTTATTTTCCAAACAAGGCTGAGGTGCATTTTTTTCCTGCATTAACGTGTTGTATGGTACCCTAGAAGGATCACCCAGAGCCTTCAGTCCCTTCCAGACTAAGGAAGAGCTTTTATTGAAGTCTGGGGAGGCTTTTCTATTTCTTCTTTGGTTTGGGGATTTGTATAATACTGGGAGATTGTATGACTCACACAGGCAGCAATTTTTAACACTTACCCTGAGAGATCCATGAGAGGCTCATCTGAGACAGTATTGCAGTGAGTACTTAGATTTGTCAATGGTGTAGACCCCCATCTGAAAAATGAAATGCCCACAAATCAGCAAGATAAATACTGTAGCCTTTCCAGTCCTCACTGGCGGGATACTGAGCCAGACGACTGCTTGAAGGACAGAGGAGCTTTCCTGGCATGAGTGTGCTCATGGAGCACTCTGACAGAGCGCAACAGGCAAAACCCAATGTTTAATCGTCTTGGGGTAGTGGCGATCTGGGCTGCTCTGAGAGGAAATTAAATTGTTACAGCTTGAACATCGAACTATCAAAAAGTCAACACTCAGCCCTTGAATACTGGTGCTGGTAGAAAACTGAAAAATGGGGGTGTCCCAGAGCGCTTTGCTGGCTAGAGAGCAGCATGCCAAGGCCCAGCTGGGCAGACAACACAGCTGTGAGCACACATCACACCTCCATGCTGCAAGCTAAAAAGAGCTCAAATGCTGACTGTGGTGTGGTCGCATGGGAAAGGTCATGGAGAAAATCAACCAAATGACATGCCTGCTTCAATATTACATTTATAATTTGATGGTACTTTGGTTTGGAAAAAGAGAGTCTGCTGGAATAGCTGAGAAAATTTCCTTTTCTGACATTCAGTACTCCGAATTTCCTTCTGGATTTCACCACTGTATTTAACATGGGAGGATACAGTGCTACAACAGATCTCCTGATCAATATTTCCTTTTGTACCAGTGAATTGCCAAAGGCAGTTGAAACCAACTAAAACAGGAGATTAGACTCTCGTGTAACTAGATCTACCTTCATTAAAAATCATTAAATCATCCTGTCTTGTCATGTAAGTCAAGACTGATAAAAGAAATGCACCTGGCAAGCATGCTCTTTTAAAATGTCCATGTTCCCTGTCTTGACTTACATCTTGATGCTAGAAGATTTTTACAAGACCCATCATATTGCTTTTCTCTCTAGTGTTCATCTGCTGGCCACAGATTCTGATTTACATCGGTCTGAAGTCATGATCAGTTTGGTGAAGTTTTGGCCACCTGCAAGCAAAAAACCAGAAGAAATATGGTCTTGTTTGTGAAACATTCATCTGATGTTTGAAATTCAGGATTAAATTCTTGGCTGTCCTACAATCCCAATGGATGGCTGGGAAAACCAACTCAGCTCTGGGTCCTGAAGCTGGACTCTTTTTCCTGTCTTGAACAAGTCCTGCCAGGTCTCATGCCTCATGTGTGTGGATCTCCCAAATAAACAATAAATAGAGATCTTGCATACCCTGAAGTCTCCCTGACTCTTCTTAAAGCAATGTCTATTGTTTAGCTCAGTGAAACACTTCAGCATCCAAGTCCCCAAGCAGCTCAGTTACTGCTCTAAAACACATTGCTGGAGAGAGTGTAACCTCTGAAAATGAAGCTGAGAGAATGAAATGTAAAGCACAGGTTTATACCAGAACACAGACCAGAGTTATTGTCCAGAAAAACCTGATGAGAATCTGATTATATTTCACTATGATGCCTGTATAGCGTCCCTTTGCTTTAGCTATTTGTCTGTTAAGCAACCTCCTCAAGTAGATGACTTCTTCCTGCCTTCTCCCATCCATCTCCACTGTATCCCAGCAGCAAGATGCATGGGCTAATGGTGAGGATCCAACATCATTTGCGGCCTTCCCCAGTCTACTTTTATGCATCACCTCCATTTCCAGCTTGTCAGTCTTTTCAATGCAATGCTTTCTGTCAAAGGCTGTCCCAAGCCAAATGAGGAGTGAAGGGAATTGATGGTCTTGACATGGAGCCTCCTGTTTTGATGCATTTTTTTCAATTTGCCATTAATGCACTGGAAATTGTTCTCTCTGACCATCCATTTGTTTTCTCTGCCAGCCGAGCAGAGACGCAGCCTCTTATATCACGTTCAGATGGGGCAAAAACCAGGCAGAGCTTAAAGTCACTTCAGTTTTGTTCCCTTTCCAGATGTGTCCCAGGTTTGTGCTAAATAGCTAATCTGATTTCCTACTCACAGATCACACAAAGAAATTTCCAAAGCCTCATTAGGAACCTGGATGTTCAGATCAGCCTTGGTTTATTTTCAGATCCAAGAGTCTGTATTTGAATCTTTTGCTTGTTTTGAAAATTTCAGCCCAGGGAACAAAATAAGGGTGAGGAGCTTCAAATTTAGAGGAGAAAAATAACTGCCTCCTGAAATGACCCCACCACAAAAGTGTTGTTATTTTCATCCCAAGGGATATTTTTAAATGTCAAAAAGCTGTTTTGACTTAGTCTGAAATACAGAAACTCTATCCTTAACAACTGTAAGGGTGTCACTTGCTACCACACATACCATAGGAACCAGGGCTGGAAAAAGCATCAGGAACCCACGCAGTCTGTCCTACAGGGTTCACTCTTGTGTGTGCAAAGTGGCTGTAACTATAACTCCAGACCCAAATTCCAAGTTCAGAATATCTCTTCTTACCTGAGATGGGAATCCCTTGTTTCGGGCACATCACCATAATAATTATCACAATTTGCACTGAAGCAGCCAAGGAAGGGCAAATGAAGGCTCACCAGAGTACAGCATGAGCACTGCATTAACACTCAGAAAGATTAATCAGCTCCTTCCACCAAAAATGTGCAATTCCAACAGCAACCTAGAAGAAGCAACTGTAAACATCGGTCAGATGGGAACCAAGGGAATCTGAAGTCACAGCAAGCCAATTACTGATAAGCAGTGGTGCTGTACATCCTTGGCTGGGATAGCACTGTGAAGAAGACAGAGGGTTGATTTCCCTGCTATCTTATGGGCTACATACCTAGCACAGCAATGCAACTAGAAACTCAATTTCACATGTGTGATGACCTGCTTTACGTTTGCTTTGTGCCACTGGGGCAAAGTTGAGCAGACAGTGCTTGCCTGTGCATCTACCTCTATGATATGAGGCCAGGTGGCAAATAAGCTGCAGAGATAGTTGCAGCTTATGCACAGAAACGTGTCCATCTCAGATGGATCCTGCAGATGAAGATGAAGATGGGATAAAAGATATTTGAATAGGGGAAAGGTTTCTTCTCTGTACAAGACCATCAAATCCTAAGTACATTCACAAAAGGCTCATCTTTCCTCCTTCATGCAGATACAGCCAACACCTCACCACTCTCACTTTCCTTCTTTCCCCTTGTTTTTTCAGTGCTGAGTGCCCTTCCCTGGATAATGATGCTATTCCACAGGCTGGAAGACTTCCTCAAGACAAAGAGCCTCATGGCTTTTATTGCTGTAAACTGAAAAAGAGAAAAAGAAAGTCATTTTCCCTGCCGGTGCCTTCCATTAAGCAGGAGCTTTTGCATGGGTGATGGAGGGGAACGCTCCTGGGAAGAAAACAGATTTCAATGTCAAGATTGCAAAGGATTATTAATATAAACAGAGGACATGAACTACAATGATTTCTGAAAATGATGAAAAATACCTTAGCTGTACCCTCATGTTGCTCGCTCACCATTTGAGAGTTTAAAGGACAGAATCATCACATGGATCCAAGAGGCTTCCTGGAAACACTCATGTTTGTCTTCAGGTGTGCACTTATTCTCCTGACCGTGGGATGCAAAATTGACCTGCTGTATCTAGCAGCTGTGGTTATTACAGCAGCTTCCTTCTAGGTAGGGAATGCAGCAAATACAGTTGCCTCAACATTGTTCCCATTTTGAGGGGACGGAAGAGGTTTTGAAGTTGTAGACTGTTCAGTAGAAAGAGTGAAGTTGAAGGACTTTTTCCCTTAGCAGCCCCAAAGAACAGGAGGACTAAGAACAACAGCCCTGGGCCTGAGCACCCAGTTCAGCCAGGAGCAAGCTTAGCTGGTGGGCTGGATGGTTTCAACTTGAGTTCAAGCAGAGCCCTGGTTCTGGCTCAGCCCTGACTGCACGCAGGCTGGGGGGCTGCAAAGACCACAAATGTTGGTCAGAAATGGTGCTCCTTATGGCTGGGGACAGCAGAACAGTTAGGCTACAATCCGAGAGAGTCCCATGTCAGACATATTCCTAAGGCAGCTTTTTAAGCAAGTTGTTTGAAGGTAGAGACTGGGACATTTTCATCAACTGCATTTTGCTATTTTGGGGAAATATTCTTTGGTTTTGTTTTTGGGTGCAGACCAGGAGAGAGAAGCAAAGGCAGGGAGCACTGTGTGGGAAAGGAGAAACCAGACAATAGTTTTATCTATAACAAGCAGAGCTGAAAGTTTCTTGAATTAAGATTAGGGACATAAAATCACACCTCAGGGGCTGTGGAGACACAGGTTTTTGTAAACTATGGCCATACAGCATGTCACAGGAAATGAGACTTTTTACATTCCCATAGAAAGAAACATGACCTACCTCAGGCTTCAGCACCAAATCTGGGCTCTGAACCTGCCCCACTGTCTGCCTAGACTCTGAAAGGAATTTTTTTTTTTTACTTTTTTTTTTTTTAACATAAGGAATATTAGTATTTGGGCTTTCTACAGCTCATACCAACGTCTAAATACAAGGGAGAAGTAGGAGAATGACATTGGTGGGAAGGAACAGTTTCATTCTGTAGGAGCATTTGATAATAAGTGCTGTGGAGGACAGGACACTAAAGAAGTGGATGTAGGCCTGATCCTGTGTCCCTATGATTCTAAAACTCTATTGTATGCCTTTGAGTGGTACCCAGCAGCCTTTTAAAAGACATTAATAGCCAAATAAGGTAATGCTTGAATTTCTCTACTCTGCAAAAATTGTTTTCTTCTTTCCCCTTTCCACAACCCGCCTCTACCCTTGGAAGGGCAGCTACATTTAAATTTGATAATCAAGTTTCCCTTTCCTATCTTAGAAGACAAACATGTGCACCTAGAATTGCCTTTGATTAATAACATTTAAAAAGGAGAAGAAAATAAATGGAAGAAGCCATGAAAATTTTGAAATTTTGATTTCTATGCCAGCACCTGGCAATCATAGAATCACAGAATCATTCACATTGGAAGAGACCTTTGATATCATCAAGTCCAACCATCAACCTAACACTGCCAAAACCACCACTAAACCATGTCCCTAAGCACCACATCTACCCATCTTGCAAATACCTCCAGGGATGATGGCTCTACTACTTCCCTGGACAGCCTGTTCCAACGCTTGACAACACTTCAAGTGAAGAAATTTTTCCTAATATCCAATCTAAAACTCCCCTTGGGCCCATTTCCTCTCATCATATCCCTCGTTACTTGAGAGAAGAGACTGACCCCCCCCTTGCTACAACCTCCTTTCAGGTAGTTGTAGAGAGTGATAAGGTCTCCCCTCAGCCTCCTTTTCTCCAGGCTAAACAACCCCAGTTCCCTCAGCTGCTCCTTATAGGACTTGTGCTCTAGACCCCTCACCGGCTCCATTGCCTTTATCTGGACACGCTCCAGAATCTCAATGTCTGTCTTGTAGTGAGGGGCCCAAAACTGAACACAGTATTTGAGGTGGGGCCTCACCAGTGCTGAGTACAGGGGGATGATCACTTCCCTAGTCCTGCTGGCCACATTATTCCTGATACAGGCCAGGATGCTGCTGGCCTTCTTGGCCACCTGGGCACACTGCTGGCTCATATTCAGCCGGCTGTTGACCAGCACCCCCATGTCCTTTTCTGCCAGGCAGCTTTCCAGCTGCTCTTCCCCAAGTCTGTCAGAAGAAATATGCTCTGAGACTCAATTGCTCTGAATGACAATGAGAAAAGAGCGTGCAGGGGTTGCTAAACAGACTTGTTCTGTCCTGGGTGAGACTGTAATACCTTGCTACATCAAGCAAGCACAACCACAGGTTCAGTTATTTACACAGTGCTATTTTGTTCGATACCTTTCTGTCTTTCTCAGGCTGAAACAAGTAAAAACCATGCTTGATACGCATGGCTATTCTCCTACATGAAATTACATTACCAGAGCATTAGCAGGTATGTTTTAAACAGTGAAGCTGATGAGAAAGTCAAATCCTGAAGATACATAACCCTTCCTTTCGACATTTAAGTTTTTCTTTGTATATTTGCCTATTAGATTTTACTTCATTGCGTATCTACTGATTTCATAATGGTACACTCATGCTGATGCTACAGTCACCGACATATTTCACAAGTATCTTCTAACTGTGGAGACACGGTAGCAAAGCAGGAACCCTCTAGAATAACTACAGGATAAAACTGTTGAGGTGTCTTGCTCTGCTTTGCATATTCCCCGACTGTCATGATTAATGAGGAAAAGTACAAGGTTCCTGGAGAACTGAACTCCAACTCTTCCTCTTTCACAGCAAGTGACACTTTCTTTGTGGCACAGATAAATCACTTCCCAGTCTCCCTCTCCACACCCTGAACCTCTGCATCGTCTCTTGAGACAGGAGAGCTTTATGGGATTCCCTGACACTCTCCATTGGCAGTGCCTAATGCAAGAAGCTACTGAAGTGATGGCAGCCTCTAGAGCCTACAGTCATAAAAATAATCACCTCTGAGCAACACTGCATGCCCTGTGTTGGTCTTGTCCAGGATGTGTGTAACTAACCAGCACCTTCAGTTTTCCAGCTCCACTTGCTGCTGTGTTTTGAATAGGAAAACCCAGGTGTCAGAGAGCAACAAGAGCCAGAAGCCAAGGGTGACCACAGCACAGGCAGAGCAGTGACCAGGGAGCAGTCCCACAGCTCCCAAACAGGGTGGGCAGAGCAGGGAGCTGGCAGCAGGGTCCTCTTGCAGGCCCCAACATAAGAAGGACATGGACCTGTTAGAGCAAGTCCAGAGGAGGGCCACAAAGGTGATGAGAGGGCTAGAGCACCTCTCCTATGAAGACAGGCTGAGAGAGCTGGGGTTGTTCAGCCTGGAGAAGAGAAGGCTGTGGGAAGACCTTATAGCCAGCCTTCCAGTACTTAAAGGGGGCCTACAGCAAAGGGGGAGAGGAACTACATGATTTTTGAAGTCCCTTCCAACCCAAAGCATTTGATGATTCGATGATTAAATGGAGCTCTTGGAGCCATGGGCAGAGTCAGGGGGTGGGAGTCCCAAGTGAGGCTGGTCAAGGCAATTAGGCCCTATTAGTGCATAGCAGGGCTGCCTGCTGCCCATCTATTCTTAATTTGAACAGGTGATATATATAGCTTGTACACTGTACAGATGATGGCTGGTATGGAGATGCTGTTCTTTGCAAAGCCTGGGGTGCAGATATTTATCCAATGAGAGAAGCACCGTAGCATCACAATAGCCTGAAATGTCAGTGTTGCTTTGCAGCACACAGCAATAGAACAGATCTTCCTCAGATTCCCCAGAAGAATCCTACTGGCAAAATTGTACTGCAAATCCAGAGCCGCTTGAGTAACAACAAAAGCGTCCACAGGGATGGGTGTCAGCCACTGAGCAATGAGGAACAGAACACAAACCACAGCAGTAGTGGCAATGAATACCAGCACAGTGGCTGTTCTCCAGCTATTATATGTTTAAGGATGACCTGTCAAGCTACGCAGTTGATGTGTAGTGGTGGGGTTTTTTTCTCATTATTAAAGAGTAGCTGCTTTCTAAGTAGATCTTTATAGGCTTTTTAGTCCCTCAGATGGTTTTTAGATGTAGTGAGTACATACCTGAAACACCATCTCCTAAAAGGCTATTCATATTTGGGGACTTCTGACAGAATCTATTGCCAAAGCAGTGCCTCTTGTCCTTACAATTTTATATGACAGGTTTATTTCTGATACACACATTGCTTTCTGGTCCTCCTCTCTCAGCACTATACTGTAAGCTGGTTCTGATACTAAACTTACTCTGTAAGTAGAAGCATGTGATTTGTGTTTACACAGTTCAAATGTGATGTGGATCCAAGATCAGGGACATACAGAAATGGGGATTTAATTTGGCTCAGTGAGGCTTTTAAATCCTAGCAAGAACCAGAAGTTGTTTAGCTCTTCTCAAGAGCATCTCAGTCCTACATAGAGGAGAAAAACTTACTTAATTTTGCCTTTGAGGAAGTGTCAGATTAGACAAAACTAGTCATGCCAGCTAGCTTTTAAAAAATCTTTTCAGTTCAAGCTTCATAAAACAAAAATTCTTTGGTTTTAAGAAATTCAGGCACAGGTTTCCATACATGAAAACCCCAACAAGAACTAAGAAATGGTCACAACAAATCTGTTTTGCCTCTGGTAGCCAAATCCTGGTCTAGCAATGGAAAACCAGTAAGATTCCACCTCCAGGGAAGAGAAAACAAAAAGTATCATGCTGGAGATGAATGTCTGGGGAAACCAGCTGGGTTCAGAGGTCTGGGGGAGGCTGTTGCTTAGACAATGGATATCTATACACAATATTTTGCCAACAGATGTGGGCTCAGAGCTGACAGCATGGTATTGAGCTAATAAGCCTCGATGAGAGGGAGAGCACACAAACTAGTCAGCAGAGGCCCATTGGGGCCTTGTTAACATTGTTCATAGAGCTTATTTTCGGATTGGAGCAAGTGACAGAATGACTTGCAGCTGTCTGTAGTATATTTTGTAGACATAACCCCTGAGAGTTTAGAAAGGCAGCTTCAACCAAGATCATAGGGCCAAATTTTGAAGAATACCTCCACTGCCAAAGCATGACACCAGGTTTGGCAGAAAGCAAATTCCTGCAGCTCTGTGACATACTTGCCTGGATTTGCAAAGAAAGCCACCATGAAAAGAAAAACCCCAAGCTCCCTATTTTGGACCACTTTTCCAAGAATCCGTTGCATTTAGCCATGGTTCACAAAATGGCAGCTACTGCGTGCTAAGAATCTTTGCTGATCTGTCTGTTAATATCATTTGTAAAAGCAAATTCTTCCAGCAATCTCACCCCAGTTCTGAGTGCATTTCTGAAAAACTGTATTTCTGTGCACACTAATCAAAAAATCAACCTGCCTTTAATTATCTTCCAAAAGCAGGGCTCCCAATAAACCACTGAATTATATTCTCCGCCCTGAATTGGTAATTCTTCAGTAAAATAGCCTGGCCTCTTATGAATGGGAAAAATATGAATGGAATTGCTCACTAAACTGCTGATAGTCTCCTTATTTTACTGTTTCACCAATTAACCAAGACCGAGAGCCTTTGAAGTATCAGCTGTGATAAGCTGTTTGACACTGCTGTCAGGCTTCATCATTTCCAATGAAAGGTGACAGTCCTGAGATTAAACTATTATTTCCTTATAAAGATGAGGAGTCACATTTACTTATAATTAGTATGCAGCTTTGACAGACCGGACATTTGTAGCACAATTTCAAATTGCCAGCACCAAAAAAAAAGACTTATTAACTACAAATTAATATTTATGAGGTGGGTGAGTAGCTAAATTGTACTTTTTTCAGTGGGAGATCGTTCCATAAAGGAATAGTTGTCCTCTTTCAAGGGAAAAGTATTCAAAACAGAACTTGTGATTACATGCATGTGTTTTGTTTTTATCTGTTATGCTTGTTCAAGTGCAGGGGAAACTTGCACAGTCAGAAGAGTGCTTTGGAAGCTGCTTTCCACAAGTTTTTCTTCCACTAAATTGACTAAACTCAGCACAGAGAAATCTCAGGCTAGAAATTAACAGTCTGAGCAAGTCTGAGAGCCTGTTTCAGCTTTCCCTAGTGGAGAGGAGCTGGTGAGTGCAATCGCCAGAGGAAGAGCTAGTCTGGGAGGCAGGCTCTGTTCCCAGTCTCTCACAGACTGCCAGTGGGGAAGAGGCATGTGAGCCGGCTTGCGGCTTTGCATAGCAGGGCAGATGCCTGTATAAAGCAAGGCACTTCCCGTGCCGTGATGGTGCAGTGAGCGGTTCTGGGAGGATGGTTCATGGCACACTCCTGCTCACCTATGGGCCCTATGGCATGCAAAGGGATGGGGCTGTGTACCACAGAAAATATGTGCAGCCCTCAGCTAACAAGTGTGCAAAAGTATTGCCCCTGTTAAGTTTTCAGACCCTTGTTTCAGCTCCTCCAGGATACTTCAAAGGTGTTCAATCAGCAGTTCCCCACCACCACGATCAGATCATTGCAGTGACACCTTTAATTTTATTCTGTGTGACAACAGGCCTACTATGCATATATTGTTCCATGGAAAGAGGAAGAAAGCAGCCCTTTACTCAAAGTGTCAGGCCAAGACTTGGGTAGCCATTGATTTAATGTCTCCTTGAAGGTACTGGAAAGGCACAAATTGTCTGGCTACGGGACTGAATATGTGGCTGATTGTGTTTTTAGTGACTCTGCAACCTGTTCCTTGACTGCAGTACTCCCCATTCCCACCACCCTTACAGTCAGTCAGGCCTGAAGGGCAGACTCCCATACACATGCACAACCACAGCAAGCTCCTTGGCCATGTAACAGTGTGCTAGGATGGTGTTGTACCCAATGGCAGGCAGATTTTGGCTTTGTGGCTCCAAGCCAGCATGGACTACTTCCAGGCACTTCCGTGCCAGTAGCCCCCGCTGTATGTAGTTTCCAGGAGCCACACTCCTGTTCCTATTCTGGGAGCCAAGCCTCGGACTGTGGTACCACCTGAAACAATTGCAGAATGTCTGCCATGGGCCAGATATGGATAAGAGTTAGCTGCTTTCTTCCAGCCAGAGTATTTCTGGTCCTACGGGAGGTCTCACAGTGCTGCAGACAAAGAAAACAGCGACCACACTACCTGGCAAAGTAGAGGCACAGAGAGTCACCTGCGGGAAACATACCAACTCAGGCTTTCTGAGTGTCAGGCACGCACATGAGCCATTAAGCCAAGCAGAGACAATCTGAATATATTCAAGGGAGCTTTTTTCCACTTTAAACACAGTTACTGTTTGAGAACAGACAGAAAATGAAGACAGTAATCATTCTACCATGCACTATCAAGTGTTATTGCCAGCAAGGCCTTTGCTAACCACTCTAATTTCTGAAAAAGCTACAAGAAAATGGGGTCAGTAAAGTACCAATTGTTCATTTAAATTACAGGGATGGAATCTAGGCTCTAATAATATTTGCAGAAACAATCTTCAAAGGAACACAGGTGGCAATAATTAATTCCTAATTTCCTCCTTTTGCACAGACTGACCTGGATGAAGAAAAATTGAAACATGAAAGAATATAACATAGTTTCTTCAAAAGCATCTCTGATGCAGTAAACTGTATTAGGAGAAAGGAGCAATTCTGTTCATTTTGCCCACATACAAGAAGCTGATGGCCTTTTTCTTTATTAATCTGAATCACATGCAGCACAGACAATAGTGAAGGAGTGTTTACTGGAGGAAGGCTGCCATGTCTGCACACAACTCTTCCAAGGATGAAACAGGAATTAGAAACTGAAGGCAAACAAAGAGGTCTTTGTTGAGATGACATGAGGGTAGACTGGGAAGACTGGAAGATTTACCAAGCTATGTGGCGATACCATCCTATTTTATTTGCTCAGTCATGCAACTGAAATGGTGATATTTAATTTATCACTTAAATGCTTTTACCTCACACAAGTGATCTTCAGATGGTGTCAGGCAATTCATTCCATGGTGGATAGCTTCATCACCAAGATTCACCTCAAGTTACATCATTCCTTCTCTTGTTCTCTGGAAGGTACATCAAAATTCTGCTGTTGAAAGAAAAGCAGAATCTCAAGGAACAGCCAGTCTAAGAGCTACAGCAATCATTTGGGCAACTTTTACTCATGGAGAGCCAACAGGAGATGACTGGAGATGACTGTACATAAGCAAGGAACCTCCTTATGTTTTTTGGAGTTGGTGAGATAACTCACTACACATGGAGAAGGCTGTAGATGACCCAGAGCAAATACTTTGGGACAGAAACATACATTCTTCTATGCTTAAAAAGGTAATGATCAAGGCCTCCCATTCTTACTACAACCCAGAGAATACTCATAGTAGTAATAAGTGACTTACAGCAGATGAAGGGACATAAAATCTTGCTTTCTGCCATAGCTGCATCTCTTGAAAATGCTATAATTGAAAAAGCAGTGGTCAGTAAGAGCCAAACAGGTATGAGCTACTGAACATTCATTTCATTTAGAAGCCCTGTGCTGTGGCTCTTTAAATTAATTTAATTTAGAAGTCCCATCAATAACTTTGCTAGCACCAAAACACCTATGGGATGAGACTCTGCAAACAGCCATTCCATCATGTCAGAGTTTCTTCTTTCCGGAAACTCTGGCTGCTAATTAGCTGCACCATTTCTGACAATGGACCATAATTCACTAAGTTCTTCTGCAAGTGCCTGTTTTCTCAGAGTTAGTGTATTTTCAAGGCTTCAAAGCATAGTGACTCCTTTAGCTCATTCTCCATCTTGGCGGTAGTTTGCTTTATCTTGCACTAGCTGCATTTTGCCAGGCATGTGATACAATAAAAATTTATATTAAAGAGATGATGGTGGTGTTTAGGTCAATGTTTCATCTGGGAAACATTTGCTGTCAATTTGGAAGTTAGTGCATATTCTATGACAGATTCTTAGTTGGAATAAAGTAGTGTAATTCCCTGTAAATTGATGGTGCTATACTAAGTACTGCAACTGAGGCCATGGATTTCAGCAAGAGTAAGCTGGTTTCCACTGGTAGAGAATTTGATTCATTTTATAGAAATTTTCTAACAGTCCTATGTGCTCTAGGATTCACTAGGGTGCCTGGTCTTCTTGGTCCCATTGTAGTTCAGGTGACTGTTCCCATCAACTTCTGTACAGCATATATTCTGAAAGGGGCACTGCCATGCTCAATCTGGCCCAACCTAACTTTTTAGGGTCTACCTCCCCTTCCCCAGTGGGCCACCATATTTTACTAGCAGCCCTTCCATCAGCTTTCAAATGGACACGGGTGTTATGCAACTCTGATGCATTTGGGTACCTTGCCCTGAGACAGGAAGACTTCTTGACCTTGACAGAAGTTTTTAAACCACCCAAATGTTAAGAGAGTTACATCTCCATCTCAAATCATGATTACCATTAAAGGTGATTTTTAAACAGTTGGTCCTCCAAAAGCTGTCAGATTTTGATTGGTATTAACAATCTACCCAGGAGATACGGATCCTTCTCCTTCTCACTGAAGCTCTTCCTTCTAATTTATAAGCTGTATTAATGACACCTCCGATTTATTAAACTGAAGAGTTCTCACTAATAACTGCTTGCAAACATTGTTGCAGTCAAGCACTTAGAAACGTAAAGTTTCGTTCAAGTTATGTACTACTCTCTTCTCTGAAATGCCAAATTCACTGCTAAAAGAGTTTTCTAAGCACTCTTAACATTTTTCAAATGCAGCCTTTAACCAAGGTAGGGAGAGATTCTTTTTGATGTTTTGTATTAAACGCTCCCCTCAGGATTACTCCAGTAAAAGTAACATGTATCAGGGAGCTGCAAGAGTTGGGTAACTTCTCAAGGGAAGGCAGGCGGGGAGCTGAGGGTGACCACGACATGAGCAGGGCAGTGACCTCACTGGCTGGGCACAGTCCTGCAGTGTCTGAGCTGGGCAGCCCGGGCAGAGCAGTGGCAGCAACAGCTTTTATCAACAGTATAGCAACCGAACGGGAAAGTAACAAGTCAGATCCATGGTCAACCCCAGAAACCTGAGCAACAATCTGGGAACACAACTGGAACAGGTACACCTACAACTTCGCTCAGGCCAAGACCGAAGGCCTGGGCTTGAGATTAAATGGAGCTCCTGGCCAATGAGCAGACACTGAGTGTGGAGGTCCCAAGTGAGGTCTCTTAGGGTAATGAGAGCCCATTGGTGCATTCTGGACTCTGACAAGATGTGAAAGACTACAGATTTTAATTACAGCATGACCAGTCACACAGTATGAACAACAGATTCAAATGAGTCTTAGCAATTATTTCTTGTAAGCTGAAATATAGCAGCAGAAAATACCTGCTTAATTATTTAGAAAGATGGAAAAAACCAGTCTTGATTGTAAACAGTGCAGTACAAAAGTTTAAAGGGGTTAAATTAATCAAATAAATTATTAATTACAATTAGCTCATCCATTAGTGTTATGGTAGCATATAAATGCACCAGCCAGTATCAGCACTCTTTGCATTGGTCCCAAAAGAGACTTTGCAAAGTACAAACACAGTCTGATAGGGACTAGGAGAGAAGTCTTCCTCCAATTGAATGTCCCACCATCAGTCTGCCAAGGTCAAACTACTCTTCTCCTTCCCGGGCCCAGTAAATCTTGATTTTCTAGAAGTGAGAACATTCCTTCAGTAAGAGTGACAGTAAGAGTGACTTAGTAAGACCCTGCAACCCTGAGGTTAGGCTCACCCTGGAAAGCAGAGGGCAAAAAGGCAAGGGGAAGACATTTTAGGCAAGATCAGAGCTGAACTGAGCCCATTCACCTCTTCTGTAAAGAATCTAACCATTGAATAGAAGCAGTAAGTCACCCAAGCCCTAGGAAGGCTGGACTCATAGGTTGATGGTTATCTCCCTTTCTGACATCCCTGCCCCTATGCACCCAAAATATGCAGGCAGGTGATGGGATCCTGGATTGTGCTCATGGGAAGAGGTAGCACATATTTCAAAGTGAACATTACAGCACTCAGCCTGGAGGAACTTACATCAGCAGCTTAGAGTTTCAATGACAGAGCAAGGACCAGAGTGTGGGTCCTACAAGTCACAGTCTAGTGCCTGATTCACTGAACCACAACCCAGATTGCTTAAAAAAAAGCCTTAAAATATACGTAGCATGAAACTTTTACCTATTACTCTGTCAGGATCAATAGGACAATTCCATTCTGCAGAACTATGTTCTACTAAAACTCAAAAGACTGATTAGAACAAAAGTTTCAATAGTATATTTTTGTGATACCATTTATTATCCCACATGGTTTGACACAGTGTAGTATATTGCACCTATAAATCAGTTGCAGCAAATTATTTAATGATGCATTAACTGTGGAATTTCACATATATTACAGTTCTTTAGCCAATGTTGAATGCTTTTTCAATAGCTTAATCCATCCCAGAAGTACTGAAGCAGGCATATTCATCCATCATGAGAGCGCACATAGTCTTCTCTTTGCTCTTTTTATTTTATTAAAGCCCTCGATCTACAACCATGGCATTAAATAATTCCCCAGAGCTTTTTCTGCACAATATTCCCACAACCATCCTCACTCTTCTATCACAAAAAAACCTTTTGATTCTCTATTAGACTCTTGCTGTCCTCTGGCACAGCTTAAGCCTGGCATTGACTTGGGCCACATTGCCAAGAACTCATAGATGACACCACAGCTATGTATGTGTGAAGGTATTATAAGAAATCACTTTTATATTACAGAAATTAAGAATTCAATGTGATGAGAAAGTTCAAAAATACAAGCAGCAACTCTACCTAGAAGAAGACACAGAAAGGAAGAAAAGATACGAGAAAGTATGATTATAGAAGAAGAGATTGTAATTTTTCTTAACTTCCAAGGCATCCCTTGCTGGAGATTCACCTGAGGTCCTTGAGGCATCCACAGTTGGACCAAAAAAGGATTTTGGAATTGCTGTTTAAAAATAGCAGACACTGAACTAACCTTTTTTAGTTTTATGATAGTCAACTCACGGTGCTGAACCGAAATAGCACTTCACGGGTAGAAACCTAGTAGTTTTACCCTTCAGCACTACATTTGGCACCTGTTCAGAGTCAGCACTCTGAACCTTCATGGAGTTCTAACTGTGCACCTCGGCTGTTAGGATCTTGCATGATCAACTTTCCAGGCATCTTCCATCCCCTCCAGCTGCTGTGTGAAACAGCTTAAATCCTGGAGAGCAATGTGGAAGGTGATGATGGATCTCCCTTCTGCCACTTGTCAATGCTAGCGCAGAAACACAGAATAACTCACTTGTGGCTGTTCCTCTTGGCAGTTGTCCCTCCCTTCCGCTCACTCACGGAGATAAATGCTGCTGTGGTAGAACATAGCCTTAAGGCAACTCTTCTGTACACTATGCAATGTTAGCATTGCATTTCATTGTAGAACATTGGTTTTAAAAGCTCCTCCCCTTCAGTTGGTACCTCTTTCACTGTAATATTCATTCTCATTTTGTTATGTGCTTTTTCTTCTACCTATTCTTTGTGTCCTTTAGCCGGTAGCAATTTATGCAGATCTTGCCAGTTCAATCTTCTTTCTGCAGATTAACGATGGCACAAGGACAAAGAATTGGATCATGTTGCTTTCTTTTTCTTCTTTAGAAATGAAGCACACATCTCTGAGGCATTTTTTCTGGGTCTGGATATTCTTCTTAGACCAAACCTTAGGATACCGAGTTTGATAAATGGAAGCACTTTGGAAAGTCAGCGTGGTCTCTAGGAAAGGAAATTGGGCTAGAACTCTGGAGGCAACGAGGAAAGCAAAAGCCTGTAATTCAACAGCATACAGGTAGAAAAGGTCACCTCAGCTGCCTTTCCTAACAACTGCTGCAGAAAGAAGGCAGGGGGACAAGACCAGATTTCTTAAGACACAAAGCCTCTCCTTTCAGGGGAGTCAGGAGGATGTCTCCAGCCAGTGTACTATCCCAGCACCTAACACTGAGCTGCCACAGCTGCAGACTTCTTATGCTACCTGTGTGCACACACACAAACACATGCATAAGACATAGGAAGTAATGTCCCAGTACGTGGCAAAGGTCAGTGAGAGAAGAAGGGAAAGTGACTCCTACTGGCACTCTTATGCCACGTACTCACAAGCACTAAGATGTGTGCATGCCCAGAGTCTGTCCAGCATTCTGCCACTAAAAGACTTTTGGTTATCATGGTCATCATTCTCACGATGGCACAGAGAACGAGGGACACTGGCTATCCAGTCCACCTTAACATCTTAGGGTGAAGACCACATGTTGGTTTTTGACATGTGCTTTTTTTTTTCAACCCTGCAGAAGCTGGTGGTGATCCCATTAATCCATCTCATCTTTCAGGCTGATACAAACAGTCAAGAAAATTTCCAAAGACGAGATTTTTTTAAAGGAAATAGTTGCCCTCCTGTAACCACTTCTCCCAGATGTACATACTTCAGTGAGTAATATCTCAAGGGGTCAGAGTTTATTTCTTGTGCTGAAAACTAAGCAGGTTACAACATTGCTTTTGAAGCCCCTCAAATCATCTCGATACTCAAGCACTTTCCTGAAGGTTAACAGGAAATAATTCAAGGTTTAGAATCAGCTTGTTAAATCCATTAGTTGAAGTTGCTTTATGCAAATAACTCTTCCTGCCTCATGCACGATTATGTTTTCCACCTTTCTAAATGCTTCTATCTCATCTAATGAAGTCATTTCTAACTTGACAATTTGGGTATTCAGCTAAGGATATTGTGCAATGTGTCACTGAACTGGTAATCCATCTCCTCCTTTCCTTATCACTGGGTATGGAACATTTAATAATTGACACTTTATATAGTTGGTATTAAATCATTTTGGCAGAACTCTTCATTTATTGGTCTCAAGAGAATCTGTTTTTTCCTCTCCCTGTGCAAAGGGTGGAGAAGTAGGGAGAAAGGAGAAGTCAATCTGTACCACTGAGAGTAATGGGATTTTCCAGTGAGAGGGTGGAAAATAGAGGGCAACTTGTTCTGTTCTTGGGTGGACATGTGGTACCAAAACCCTGGTCCAACCTCAGGAAGCGCAAGGCACAATCTGCATCTAACTCTGCCACAACTTACTTCCTTAGCCAATGGTCAGCAAATTCAGGGCTGATTCCAACCTCCCACTTATATATATCAATGCACTAAGCCTTTGTGCGTGGGCAAAAAGGTAAAGAGCAGAGCTATGTAGAAAAAAAAAAGAAACAAAAGAGCTGAAATAAGGGGCTTGGTACAGTTTTCTGCTGCTCCCTGTCCCTAGTATGCCAGGCCAGGGAGCTCCAGCCTTCCACCACTACACCTGCTCTATTTGCTGCTGCTGTCAGGGTGCCCTTGGTACTGGGGGCATCACCTCCCTCCCTGTGCTGGCAAAAGCACTGGCTCGCATCCCATTAGCTTCACGAGGACAGTTGCTTTGTCTCCAGTTACAGTTGTGCAGATCGTATATCTATTTCTATTCCTGTCTCACACCTCTTTGTGCCTCTTTGATCTCTCTGAGCTGACAAGTAAATTTCTCTCACTGCCCACATAAGTTCTGCCTTCCCCATCCTCCCTTTCCTTCACAAGCCTGTGGGCTCCTTGTACATCTCTCCTTGATTTCACCCTAGGAGGTAAATGTCTGCTCGAGGTCAGTGGCATCACACCCTGCTCTGAAGGCATCTCTGTCCTGACTGGGCAGCAGGTACCCAAACCATGCAGTTCCTGTCGCTACATACACAAATGCATCGTCACTTTAGAATCATAGAGTTGGAAGGGACCTTAAAGATCATCTAGTTCCAACACCCCTGGCACGGGCAGGGACACCTCCCACTAGACCTGCTGCTCAAAGCCCCATCGAACCCGGCCTTGAACACTTCCAGGGATGGGGTCTCCACAAGCTCCCTGGGCAACCTGTTCCCGTGCCTCACCACCCTCACAGTAAAGATTTTCTTCCTAATATCTAATCTAAATCTACTCTCTTTCAGTTTAAAACCATTACCCCTCATCCTATCACTACCCTCCCTGATAATGAGTCCCTCTCCACCTTGCCTGTAGGCCCCCTTTAAGTACTGGAAGGCTGCTATAAGGCCTCCCCAGAGCCTTCTCTTCTCCAGGCTGAACAACCCCAACTCCCTCAGCCTGTCTTCATGGGAGAGGTGCTCCAGCCCTCTGATCATCTTTGTGGCCCTCCTCTGGACTCGCTCCATCAGGTTCTTATGTTGGGCGCCCCAGAGCTGGACGCTGTACTCCAGGTGGGGTCTCATGAGTGCAGAGTAGAGGGACAGAATCACGTCCCTTGACCTGCTGGGCATGATTCTTTTGATGCAGCCCAGGATGTGGTTGGCCTTCTGGGCTGCGATCATACATTGCCAACTCATGTTGAGCATGGGGACCAACAACCCCAAGTCCCTCTCCTCAGGGCTGCTCTCAGTTCATTCCCCATTGAGCCTGTATTTGTGCTTGGGATTGCCCCAACCCATGTGCAGGACCTTGCACTTGGCCCTGCTGAATTTCATGAGGTTGACACAGACCCATCTCTCAAGCCTGTCCAGGTTCCTCTGGATGGCATCCCTTCCCTCCAGTGTGTTGACTGCACAACACAGCTTGGTGTCATCAGCAAACTTGCTGAGGGTGCACTCAGTCCCAACATCCTTGTCGCTGACAAAGATGTTAAACAGCACTAGTCCCAGTACTGACCCCTGAGGAATGTCACTGCTCGCCACTTGGACATCGAACCCATGACCACAAAGTCTTTGAGTGCAGCCATCCAGACAGTTCATTATCCACCGAGTGGTCCATCCATCAAATCCATGTCTCTCCAATTTAGAGACAAGGATGTCGTGTGGGATAGTGTCAAATGCTTTGCACAACTCCAAGTAGATTATGATGTCAGTTGCTCGTCCCTTGTCCACCACCTTATCTGTCATGCTGGTGTAGAAAGCCACTGAATTTGTGAGGCACAATTTGCCCTTAGTGAAGCCATGTTGTCTGTCGGCAATCATCTCATTATTTTCCAACTTCCTTTCTAAATGCGAAGTTGAGGGGACACCTCTGAAAATGGCGGTGTGTCTTAAAAGCAGAAGGATCTATTTGTTGGGCACCTGCCTGGCCTTAGCACCTGGTTGCCTCTGGGAGTCGGTTTTGGATGTTCCCTGGCTGATCATTGCCTTTTAATGTCCTCTGTTTGCTGAAAGGCACTGAGATTATTATTGGGAAACTTACCATTTGAGTCATCTCTCTCCTAAATAAAACTGGCTTTATACTTTTGCAAACAGGAAGATTTATTTTCCCCTCAAGATAAATATTGATAAACCTACTTCAGTCAATATTTACTATTTGGTTTTGGGAAGAAGCAGAAAAGTCTAGCCCAATGTTTAATAGAGTTTGATATCTGTTTTTTATCTACGCTACAAACACAATATCATACTGCTGCCTAGGCAGACGAAGGAAAATTAGTTTTTATTCATATTACTGAAACACTACAGGGCACTTTGTAATAGGAGAAGGATGGGAGCCTGGGGCTTGTGCACCAGATATAGTCACATTTTTTACAACCAGAAGCTTTATGTTGGTTTTGATTTTTTAGGGGGAATACTGAGGTGTGGGTTAGATGTGACCTGCCGCTTCTGTTACAGAAGGCTGCACCTCCATAACACAAGAGGGTCTCCTCTCATTCCTGCAGTAGATGTTTCAGAAGCACTCTAAATACAACAGCACTTGCTTACGGAGCTCTTCACTGTGCTGTGTGAAAACATATGCATTAATTTGACCTGGCATAAATTTGTAATTCTTGACACCTAGAAAATGAACATATTACCTTATTAAATGTTGCTCACTCACAAATGTGCAGACCAGCTGTTTCCTCCCTCCATTATCGAACTGTAGCAAGCACTTTCTAGAGGAAAATTAAAAGTAATGATTACAATCAATTAAAAAAAATTCAATTTAAATTCTTCTGCTACACAGGGAGCTACAGCATATTTTCAATAATATTGTGTTCTTTTTTTTTAAAGTTCCTACATGTTATGCTGGACTTCCTATGGATAAAACATCCTCCTTCAAAAGCACAGGTTTGTTTACTTTGGAGAATGTGCATACACCTAAGCTGGAAAAAAAACCCTGACTGCAAAAATATGTGACTTTTTTCATCCCAAAAGAATCTGAAATTGTGGTGAAATATAAATACATGCATTTCCCCAGGCAGCTGTGTGGTTGGTGAGAAAACTCTAAGAGATGGCTGAAATTGAAGCATCCCCTAAACCTATCTGAGGGCTCTGAACAAGTTATAAGAGGAGTTGGAAAATTCAAGCCATTTCAACAAATATCAAGCAATTACACTGTTTTGCCAGTTCTGTCAGTTTTTCAGGGTTCAGCATGGAATACACTAACTTCCACTATACATAAATAGCCTTTAGATACAGCTTACACGGAATTGCACCTGAAGAACATTTTCGGTGTATGCATGGGATGAAAATCATTCCCTCGCACCATTATTTGTGCAGGCAGGCAGCAGGTTCCCCCACATTTTTTCTTTCTTTGTAAAGTATCGCTTTTTAATGGTAACTTTTCCTTTGTATTTTAGCAACTTTGATTGTAGAAAGCAGAAACCATGTCTTGATAAATACGTATTCTGCAAGAGTGCTTTACCTGGCAGAACAAATAGCTAGCATTGGAGCCAGCATGCAAATTTTGATTTACGACCGCCGTCAATGCTTGCCAACTGACAGCTCTGATGAAGGGAGCCAGAACAACCTTTGTTTGCTGTTCTGATTTAGACACATCCTTCGTTCCCCTTGCAACTTTTCTTTTGCGTTCACGTATGCGTCAATATGCGTCCACTAAGATTTGTGTTCCAGTTATTTACTTGGTTTCTATCACTTAGTGATTGCTGCTTGGTCCAAAATGCTGACATCTTTTCCTGGGTGCTATTCTCCAACTCACTTGACGCTTAGGTGACCTTAGCTTCATTGGTATTCAGTCAGTGTCAGAGATGCGCTGGTTTCAGCTGCTTGGGCCTCAGTGAGCAGGTGGAGAAATGACCAGCTGAAAATGAGTTGTTAAGGCCACTACAGCAAAAAGATTGATGCAATTAATTTTTCATTACGTACAGTGTCTGTGGATTGTAATCAGCTTGGATTGTTCTTCCTCTGAGGCACAAATAAAATGCAAATGGTTTTTCAATGAAAGGAAATGTTCTCTATGAGGTACTGTGCTATTCAGAGCAGCAAAATGGCTTGAAATAAATGGGGATTATGAGCAATGTTTTATGAATCCACCTAGGAGAACTTAATATAAGTTTCATGCAGGGAAAACCACAGGTGAGTTTCCCATCAGATGAACATATTATTGCTCAAGCAACTGGAAACAAGAAAGAGCCAAAGGCTTTAAGCCTTATTTAATAATACTAATACCTAGCTCTTTTCATAAGATGTCAATGTGCTTTACAGAGAAGGTACTTATCTTAGAGATGTGTTTAAATTAAGTGTCTTTTCCAAGCCCCCCCTCTCCTCTCTACAGCAAGGAGAGAGGGCATGTCTACTGTGCCCTGCCAAGCGCTTTACCCCTTGGCGATACTTTGGATCACAGCAGCCATCAGAGCAGTTCTGAACAAGCCTATTCACACTGCAAAGCACTCAGCCGGACGGAACAGCTGTATTGTAGTTCTTTCAGAAGCTTGGCTACAGCGTCAGCACGAAAGCTCTCCATACTGGGAATGCGGTACCCAAAGATTGCTTTATAACACAGACGCTTTTCAGAACCAGAGCTCCTGCCTTAATGGAGCAGACACCAGATTGGGAGTAAGGCAACTATATCAGCTGCTAGTTGGTCCCACAGCTCAGGATAAATTAAAGATTTCTCAGATGGGCCAGGACAACTCACCAATAGCCTCCCTAGTCAAGGAAGGTGGAGTTCCACCGTGAGAGAAAGGCCCTTGATTTTGGCAGCAGCTCTCAATGCCTGTGCCTCTCCTGGAGTTTGTATGGTGCTAGTCAGATGGGGATTTAGAGAAAAGGGTGGTAGAAAACAAAATCCTGTTTCCCCCAAAACAGAGTGAGAGGGAGACATTGGTAGGCAGAAATGGTTAGTTTCCCTGCAGTTAACTGCAAGTGCATTCAAGCTGAAAAGAAGTGGCAGGGAATGCAATGAGATTTTACTTCTTGCAAAACACAAATGGCTCTGTTGTCAAAGGAATTGCCACCAGCACCAAGGCAAGGGTTTTGCTAAATTTCCACTGTATTGTGTGCAGTGGGTTCTTCCTTCTGGGCATTGCTATAATACATGCACATGTTACGACTTTTAAGGCAGTGTAAAGTACTGGATAAAGGGATGAAGGGACCACCTGCCTATGGCAGTCAGTTGAGAGTGTTGCATTACCAACTCCCTGGTATGGAAAACCCTAACAAATACTGCCAGTCCCTCTTCAGACGTATGAAGTGACCGACTACCATAAGTGCTACACAAACACATGTGTGCTTAAAATCATTAATCAAATCCCGATGATATCAGTGAGCCATGCAAGTAAGCCCAAACAGATCGGGGATTGTTTTCTTCTCCTGTAGCTTTCTAAAAATTAAGCTAGACTGTCAGGCTAGGAGATGAAGACTCTGCATGCACCAACAACTCCTGCTGGAGGAGCCCAAGTTGTGTGTGCCATTGCTCAGGTCAGATGTAGCCGTCAGTATGTGCTTAAGTGTGCAGCAGTGGTTATAACTGTTCAGCGCCAACCGAGAGGTCTGCTCCACTGAAGTCAGCGTTAATTTTGTTGACGTGATTCACAGAAAGGTTATGCCAAAGATGACTGACTTGGAAAATCCCAGCACAATTTTTCCTGCATTTTCATTTTAAGGCGCTGCTGTTTGGTTGTTCTGCACGTTTGGGGTTGTTTTTTTGCAGTGTGCATCAGATTAAATCTGATTATTTCATTTCAGATTATTATGGCAGAGGCTAGCTGTTTATCTGAAATCTGATGTTTGTGTTTTGCAATGAAAGTAGAAACATTTAAATCCATGAAAATGTTCCAATGCTTTGCTTTCCTTGTTTGCATTCTCAAGCCCTGACAAAAACCCGTGAATATCATCTGATAACAGTAGGCACATTTTTATGAGACCTTAATGCCTTTGAACAGAATGATCACCTTTGAAAGATCACACTCAACAGATTAGACTTATTTGGGCTCAGTGTTAGCCTTACGCAGCTCTTGCTAAAGTTTAAACATCATCTAGGAGATTAATTGTATCAAGGATATTTTAGCACAATGAAGCCCTCTTCTGTCTTGGAACCTTTGCAAGTTGACACAGGTCAAAACACCTTGACCAAAAATGTAAATATCTAAGCACAATATTTTATAATTGCATGTGGCTTACACAGTACACATTTTCTATCAGACTGAAGACACATGATATGCAAAAATGAAAAACTATTTCAAGTCCTGCAAAGAACATGTATGGCAAAGTCAGTTCACTGCTAAAAAAGATCCACCTATTGTGCGAATTAGAAATGAAAAGGAGATGGACAGTTAAAATTTGGATTGCTTTGTATTTTAAGCCAAAATTGCACACAGACTTTTTCATGATGCCCCTGCAGGACAGATGGCATTTATAGCATTTTTCTAAATAGGAAGAAATGAACACTCAAGAGAGAATAGAAGCAGTATGAACCAAATTAAATCCTTAATGGCTGCGAAATGGGAAAGAAAGACTGTCAGTCACCCTAGGTCAAGTCAGGGCTGTGAAGTGTAACATAGTCCCACCTCTGCCCCACAAAACCATCAGTCTATCAGCAAGGCCATTGGCCTTTTCTTCATGGTATGATTTTTAATGTGTTGGCTCTTTTTTTTTTTGCACATCTCTAACCTTGTCTGAATTCTTTTCCTTCCCTTCAATCTCTCTTCTCTCCTCATTTTCTTTTATGCTCTCCTTTGCCCTTCAAAACCTCATTTTATTGTGTTTCTGGCTGGAGAGACTTAGAATAGTCCTTTTTTTTCTTGATCCGCATTTTCATAACGGGCTTCTTAAAAATTAAGCTCTTTCGTCACAGTGTTTTGATATCAACCTAGAGCAAACATGCAAACATACATAACAGCCTCATCTCTGAAGATCTAAAGAGTTAAAGCCCAGAAGTCCTTCGGGATAGGGAGGATATTTTGAGTGGACATTTTCCTCAGATTGGAAAATTCCTGTGTCACTGCAATATTTTGAGTCCACAAAATATCAAGCAAACATTTCATATTTATGTGGGTTTGATTTTAAAGGAAATGGCATGTTATGCTGAAAGAAAGAAAGATAATCAGCCTGGGCCTGCCACTCGGTAATCTTTGCAGTTTATGTAAGATTTCCTGACACATAAAATGATGCTAAATGGCATGAATGTTTGTTTAGTTTTAAAGATCTAACTGCAGAATAAGCATCTGTGAAATTTCTTGCTCTCTGTAATGCAAAAAACTCTACTTGATTTTGGACTGTTTTGGAGACTGGCCAGTAGCAGATGCCTATGTACAAGGACAAGACCAAAGCAAGATCAAATTGGTATTTCCCAGGTACACTGAAGCTTAGAGTAAACCAAGACCTAAGGCCCCTTGAATGGGATCTGGGATTAGCACTCCAGTGATTTTTCTGTTTTTCCTGAATTTATTCAGTCCCTTTTTGAACCTTTGTAACTTAGCATCCACACCAACCTATGGTGACAAATGCCACAGATTAACTTCATGTTGTACAAGAAACCGTTTCCTTATATTTGCTTTGAACCTATTCATCCATTACATTGCTCCTCTTACAAAACCCATTCTGTTCCACTGATCAGACTGTAGACCTTTTCCTTTATATTAGATTTCAGAGGCTGGTATACCATGAAAAAAAAAAAAAAGCTTCAAGACAATGCTGAACTCCTGCTACATGCCTGGACTCTTGATATAAACATGTACTAGTGGCACTTCTGATGGGGGTTGGCAAATTTGTTCTTAGATGACGATATGCCAACAGACATTCCTGAAACACACAGAATATGCTTAAGTGTCTTGCCCTGATCTGAGAGTGTCTGCAGCATAAAGCACAAAGAGAAATGACGCTGTCTGTTTGACAGCCAATTGCTGGCAGTTTTAAAAGAGAATGCCTACATTCGTATTTCTACTTTATTGCTTTGCAATGTATTTGTGGCCCTCCAAAGCAATAAAAGGAAAATTAAGCCCTCAATATCACAACCCATAAACTAATTTTGCTAACAAAGAACAGAAAAGGAGGGGTTCAACAGGAGCAGAATTTCTCTTTCCATTTCTAGGAAGCAGCCAAGTGGTATTGCCCTGACCTTTCTTCAGCCATTTGTTCCTCTCTGCTTCTCCCTCGGATATGTTTCTGTATCACTTAGCAGTCACATAAATAATGTCAAGAGGCTTCAAGTCATGGAAAGCTTCAGTGAGCCATGAGCCATTCCAGCTTTAATTAGGTACACAAACTAAACCCAGCAGTAGTATGTCTGGGGTATCATGAATGTCACAATCACAAGTCTTTTCCTGGTGAGGGCAAAACATTGTTAGGACGAATACAAAAAGCTACTATTTATTAAAGAAGCAGGTTTTGCTTTCACTGGTTCTGTTTCAATTGGCAGATTGAACAAAGACGTCAGGGTATTCCTCTCTCCATCCTGCCTTTGTTCACATGCCAGTTTTTAAGGCTGGGTTTCTCTAAGAGGATATGGTGAGTAATGCTCATAACCAGCTGAGATACTATCGTGAGGTAAACACAACATAACTGTCTGAGCAGCTCAGGCAGCTCTCGCAGCGCAGGAAAAGACTTTCTGGCTTTGGATAATTCTTTGAACCTTGAGGATTTTTCAGGCTACCCTGTGAAGTGCTCGGCTGGGCCCCCACTCAATGAACTAGTAAACCTGATGCATCCTGTGTTCAGTTATTGCAGATGGCAGCTACTTTTGAAAGCATGGCTCTAGAGCACAGCTTTTAAAGAAGCACGGAGTAGGGATGAAAGTTACAAAAAGACTTTGGTCCTACTGCCTGCCCTATCACATGCCTGGCAGGCTGCAGGCCAAACAGTTTTGAAGACAATCTATCAGAAGGCAACATAAGTAATCAGAAGGCAATGATGCAAGTGAGGACAATTCAAATGCTTTTATGAAATACACAGTTCTTGAAAGCCTGCTTGTAGCAAAACAGTTTGACAAGTGTGGCTAGTACTAACACAAAACTAACGGTCCCCAGTAGAAGCTGTTAAAAAACAATTTCCCTGACATCCCTGTAAGCACTTTCATAATAAAATAAGCTACAATATTTTAGAGCTGGTTAAAGACATGGGGCTTGTAGCTTCCATAGGCCCATTTTTTTTAACTTGAAAAACCACTACAGTTATTTCAGTGTTTGTTACAGCTATTTCAATATCCTGACAGGCCTGGATGAAGTGAATTGAAAGTTCGTGACTCACTGTAGATGAACTAATATCAGCCAGCTTTAATTCACATTTATCTTGTGCAGTTTGACCAGTCATTCAGCTGACAGGTAAAGTTACAATTTTTTTCCCTTCATTTTCCTGGTCAGTTTCTCTCAGTTGCGTGTAAGGGACTTGCTTGTGTACTAGCTGAGTTTTCAGTACAAGCTTTCTGTACAGAGTATTTCTGCCCAGTTCTGCTCCCCTGGACTTGTAATGAGTATTTAGTGATAAATAAAAAGGATGTAAGAACTGATGCAAGAGGGCTAGGTGCACCATGTAGGGAGGGAGACTATATGACTTCCACTATGGTGTGAATCAGGCCACAGGAAACCAGTTTATAAAATACATTTTTCAGAGGGGGAATTTAATCATCTTATAACCATTTTTAGCAATACTCTGAACAGTACAGCTGCACAAATCAGTGGGTTTCAGTGAAACAGTTTTGCATGGGAAAAAACACTCCTGTTGAAACTGTTTGGAAGAGGGAGGGCAAAGTTTTTTTGACAGATGACAAAAGCAACACATGAATTGATGATTCAGTATTTGAAAACACCAAAAAAGTCTATGCTTAGAAGCAATCATCTCTTTATTAAAGTATCAAAACTTAAGCACTTCTTGTTTTGTTCTTTTGCTGAAAGTTCAAAGTTTAATCTAATTTTGGAATTTTCTCTGAGCTCACTGAACACATACACGATATACTAACTTATACTAACTTTCTGTATTAAAGGATCAACATAATTTACTGTTCAGTGCAGTCTCAAAGGCTGACCATGTCTCACCCAATCCTGGAAAATTTCCTGCCACTTCCATATTTTATAGTAAAGGAGAGTCTGCTTCAGCAAGGTAATTCAAACACGTATAGCTAACCATATGCCAAAAATTAAGCATTTATCTAGTTCCAATGCTAAACTAGGGTTTCAGAATATAATCAAAACCTCTGATTTGAATCAGAATTAAATAGTTGGTCTTTAACAGGACCTCTTAGTCTTTGGTATTAGTTCAGCTCAAAAACTGAATATGTATTTGTACACAACCAAGTAACAGAGCTTGCATCCTGATGTCAGTGAGACAATCTATGTGGGATAAAGCACATGCTGAGACATTTTGAATGCTGTGCTCCTGGTCTTTCCTGCTCTCCTCAGTTTGGCTGTGGCAAAACTGCACTCTAGTGGAACTGAAGCAGAAACGCATGCTGACTCCATATCTCCTCAGCCCCTTTGCTTGCCTCCAGCTCTGCAGAGATGTTTTGGGTGCCTGACAGATTTTACAGGCCTAGATGTCACTTAGAAAATACTCCAGTATTCAACAAACTGTGCTGTGGAGTGCCTAAATCTCCATGGGGTACCACACCATTAAACCACCACAACATCTGTGGTTGTCAAGATTATGGATAGCTTATTTTCCCAAAGCATCTCAGCTCTGCAGACCCCACCATTTTAAGTGGCCACTAGTATCTTATTATTTAAAATGTTCACAGATTCCAAGTTCCTTAACAGGACCTGAGCTCTCTATATGATCTGTCCTGAGAGCACCTGACCCAAGATGATCAACATAACCACAGAAATGACACAGGAATTAGAATCATAGAATTGTCTAGGTTGGAAGGCACCTTTAAGATCATTGAGTCCCACCATCAATCTAACACTGCCAAAACCACCCCTAAACCATGACCCTAGGCACCACATCTACCCGGCTTTTAAATATCTCCAGGGATGGCCATTCCACCACTTCCCTGGGCAGCCTGTTCCAATGTTTGATAACCCTTTTGGTGAAACAAATTTTCCTAATATCCAATCCTAAACCTCCCCTGGTGTAACTTGAGGCCATTTGCTCCTGTCCTATTGCTTGTTAGTTGGGAGAAGAGATTGACCCCCCACCTTGCTACAATCTCCCTTCAGGTAGCTGTAGAGAGAAATTAGTAAGAGTTATCAAAAAATAAAGGAGGGAGCAAATTTGGCGGTGAAATTGAAATCTATTTGCCTTTACAAGTACAGATACTGCTGCAATTTCTGGTTCATCTTATGTTACAGAGGCCAGTATGGACCTGCTGTCACCTAGCAGGTTTGGACTCCAGATTGCTGTGCTGCGGAGCATGGTAAGCAATAGGTGAGGACACCAAAGAAGCTTCTGTTCTCAGATTAAAGAGAAGCTTGTGAACACTTCTACATAATGAAAATTAACTTTGTTTCATTTTCCAAAGTGTATGTAAAATTTCACTAGAATTTGCAAATATTCTCGGCCTGAAATGTAGAAGTGAAGAAACATTTATTTTTGGTGTTTTTAAAAATGAAGTACTTAAAGCCTTTGTGAAGTAACTTTTTGATTACCCATTATCTTAATTTCATTTTTGAAGACTGAAAAAACAGTCAGAACAATATATACTAATGAGAAATTTATTGTTTGACCGCTGTTTCTGTAGAAGTATTCATTCTAAATATTTGTGGCCCATGCCATATTTTTGCCGCTGGTAGGCCCTCACCTTTTCGAAGAAAGATGTATCAGGCAGGTCATAGTACATCTCAGATATACCCTTAGTGTGTGCAGAGCAGAGGGCCTTTGCATCTTTCCTACTACCTGCGTGTGCAGCACAAAGCACAAGGGGACTGTGAACTTGGTTTCATGATCTGGGATTCACTAGTACTGCCAATAACAAAGAAATATTCACAGTCTGTATATCAAGACCACATTTTCTACTTAACATTTTAACCTGCACACTGAATTGCTGATTTTGTGATAGAGGCAGCACTTCCAGATGCTAGTTTCAAAAACACAAAGATAGTTTAAAAGCTGTTCACAACTGATTTAGAAAAGAAAAGAAACACACAAGGGACTGTATTTCTGTAATAGCTGTGCCTTCATCTTGACCATCAGCAATGTGATTCTGTCACAGCCTTTCTTTGCAAAACATCAAAATACCTCCCTTTGCAGAGGAAATGTTAGCTATCTCTTTTTGAAATGGCATCAAGGGAATGTGTTCTTCTAACTTCGATTTCCAGAATGCAAAACTAAATTTGAGCTCTGTTTGCACTAAAGAACCAAAGTGACTTAACATCTTCTGTTTCAGAGATGATTCTCCTCTTGTGCTTAATATTCCTTGGTCTTGATACCTTCTTTTTTTCTTATCTTTTCTTTTAACAAAAAAATCCCCAAAAAACCCAACAAACCAAAACCAAAACAGATCTCTTTTTCTCCTATTACCATAAAGCTGTAGATCATACATCATCAGTGAGGTGTATGAATAAAACATTTTGAAGCAATTTTTCCATGTGCCTTGTCCTGTTTCACTCCCTGTTCAAGCTGTTGGCTTCAGGCAATAATTTGTTAATGCAGGTGTGTCATGTTTTCTTGTGATTGCACAGGCTGGAAAAGTGGCTTTTAATAAAGGAGAGAGCATATTCTAAGGGTGTAACAGAGCTGGGCCTAAATACTGGCAGGAACTATCATCTTACAGACATCCCTGTAGAAAGAGATTTTTGCCTTCAGAGAAGGGAGAAGACTTATTTCAGCAACTGATTGATACACAGCCAAATATTCAGTAAAGCCCAATAAAAGGGCTAAGGCTGTAGTTTCATGTCTGTCTTAATACTCTTCTAGACATGGGCAGTTCCACTATCCTCTCACACTACCTTCCCATGGTTAGGTGGTGAGGCAGAGCAAAGACTGGATCTGGCAGTGTGACAGCAGCACTCTGCTCAAATTAGTTTTTCTTCATGAGGCCATAATACCATAGTCCAAGGTTTAAATATGTCCGCTTTTCCTGAGTTTTCTGGATGGCTGAAACCTCAAGAAGGGTCTAGAGATTACAGATGGATCTCCAGATGCTGATGCTCTCCTAAATCATAGGTCCCTATTGCTCATTTGTTCCAAAATCTGGAATCAAGACACTTTGAATAAGGCCATACACTGCTTTAATCTTTTCGTAGTGAGCTTTGAGGGGGTGACATTTGCCTCTTGCAGGAAGGAAAACTGTTGAAATAAAATAGGAGGAGAAATAGAGGGAGAACATCAAAGATATTCACATTTAAATAAAGCCTATTTTGCAGATGCTAGGGTTAAGGTGCACAACAACCAATACAGCTGACATGTTTTCGTCTAATTGTCTTCCTTGTTGTTCTTTTATATCAAGCCCACATGCTATGAGAAGTAGTGAAGAGACAATTTCATATCTACTAATTATTATCATGATGTTATTAATTTAGACTAAGGATAATAATAAGATAGGGCATGTGTAGAAAGAATTCATTATGAAATTAATTGCTCTGATTAGGGTCAACACATAAGATAAGGTTCAGGAAGCATTTCAGAAACAATTAGTTTTGATGGCTATTTGGCATCCTAAGACATGTAAATCTAGAGCATGTATTTTACATTTCTCCCCCCTCCCCATTCATATGCTAAGTCCTCTGATAAACGCTGCTTGTTCAAAAGAAAATTGAAATCAGTGGATTGAAGCAAAGCTGGATAATGATGGTTATTGATATATTCTGTAAATGCTTCAATTATTCCTGCCTTCGGTTTTGAAATTATTTCAGAGAAACAAAAAATAAATAAAAAATGGCTTTTTACAAAGTCAATTTTAATCTCTCCATTGCATTTGTGGTTGTTTTCTTTTCCCCTTAATAGTTATGGAAAGGGCTTGATTATAGTTATCTTTCTGAATATACTGTTGCTCTTTGTAATTCCTTTCTCTTGACTCTCAAGGGTTCTCTCACAGAATGGTGCCCCTCAGTTATGTGAAGCACCTGTTCCCAATTCATCTCTGTAAATGAAACTTAACATGGCTTTGTCTCCTTGCATCTTAAATGCACTTCCTTCTTTTCTTTCTTTCTCTCCCCTGAATTCTTAAAGAAAACAACTGACAGAAGGAGCTAGCAGAAATATCCTTAACATGAAAGAGTGATTGTGCATTCAAGATGTTCTTTACGACATAGATCTGCAGCAGTCTACATTCTTTCCTAATGCAGTAAGTTTTGGCACTTGATTTCAGTGTGACCACAGTTGATCAATTATGACAGCTTTCAAAGATCCTATCCTAAATATACGCTGTTTACAGCCAAGAGACAATTCAGCTAAGCTAACTGGTTCTGACCCAACAGTGGTCTGATCTCTGTCTGCCACAACACATGGGCTTTCAGAGGATCATTGAGGTAGCTGCCCTGATACTAGATATAACCATGTTGGTTTTGTTCACCTCCTTTTCTCACTGTCCAGTCACTCAAAGTAACAATGGAATCGATCAGCTCCTCTATGCAACAAATGAGAAGTTCTTCAGCATTTTTTTAAAAGGAGCAACTATCATTATCTTTATCTTTGCAGATGAGGAAACCGAGGCCCTGGGGTGTATAACTAATGTACCCAGAAGACCAAAGTGCAGCTGGGACACAGCCTGTTTCTCCAGAGCCCTGGCACAGAAAGAACACTAGGGAACTGCAGGTGCATCAGTACAGCATATGTAGCTTCCTGGACTCAAGTCCCTGAGAAATACAGGAGGGTGTGACTAGGAAGGGAAGCAGAGCTTGCTGAAGTCAGTGGAAGTCTTTCCAATTCTTTCAACAAGTATCTGGCACAAGCCCCTGATGAATCCTCTGGGGCTGCCTGTTGCCTGGTCTGCATGGCTTATTAACTTCAAAATTCATCTTGAACACTTAACTCCTCAACTGGCAGGTTTGCAGGTATCTATGCTTATCCTTCCATTGCAAGCAGCAGCTAAGAGAGACAGGATGGAGAAAAGTGTGTAAGAGAGGAGAGATCAGCCACACCAAGTCACAACAGGAAGCAGCTTACAGGAATGGCAGGACCTCTCCTTCCTTCTTCCCTGTCCCCCAGGAGCCTGGCAGAAACCTGACAGCTTTGTGGCAGTTAGTAGAGCAAACACCATTTATCAGCCTATTTTCTATTGCAAAGATGAGTGACTTGATACTGTGATCGATCGATGCTCCTAGTGAGTCAGATCACATGCAGTAAATACCAGGAGCAGCGCCAAAACTGCAGTGACTGAGTGACTGTCTCAGCCCACTGCCAAATTCTCCTTCCCCTCCCACACTGGAAACTCACCAAGTGATGGAGCTTGTGCAAGTCGACATCAGCACACCAGAAGCTAGAATCTGTCTCACTTGAGTCTCTGAGACATCATTATTGGATGTACAGCTCCAGGGGAAAGGTCTAGAAAAAGCAGCACTTTCTCTAGAAGAGAAAAATAGCACTGACAGGAATTTTGGTGAGTTGCAGTAATGCAGTACACTACGTCAGGTGATATGCCGCTCAAACAATGCCCTGTATCAGTGCAAGCTACTCTATTTCATGAGTCTAGTATAATAATCAGAAAATAAAAAAAAAAATAGATTGTACAACAGCAGGCAGCCCTGCCGCTCAATACCAAGTAATAAAAATCAATTGAATGATCAATAAGCTTTTCTGTCCACCAGGGCTTTGAAAATTCTGCTGTCATACTCTCTGCTATAATTAGCACTTGATGAACTTAAAATGTTTAATGACTGTGAAATTGCATTCCTATAGAGAAAACGCACGTCTGGAATAGCAGCATGCAATTCAGGGGTCTATAGAGTCCCACACCATTAAACAGAGAACTTCAAATAGAGTTTTCACCGTGAAAATGGAGCAGGCTCTTTGACGTGCTAACATCAGCTCTGGTCCACTTGCTTCTCAAATCACTGGCGTAGCAGACAAACTTCAAAGAGCTCAGGATACGCTTTAAAGCGACTACAGCATTTGCCTGTTTAGGAATGAATGCACTCTTCTGGCAGTAGATGAAGAGAGACAGACCACCCTTACCTCAATTTCACCTTCATAGTCAGAATAAAGGCAGAAGGGGGTATATCACTCTATATACCTATATATATATATATATATCTCACACTATATATATAGGGAGAGAGAAGAACTCATTAACCAATAACCCACGCCAGCTTTAGTAAAAAATAGGCTACTTTGTGTTATAGATTAGAAAAAAGAATCTTCTGTGGGGATAAAAAGGAAGACATGCATTGCAAACATGATTGACTCCAAGTGACAGTTTTGCAAGGCTGAGAATGAAATGGAGATATACAGGAAAAGAAATGTTTTCTTCTCCAGAATCAGTATTTTTCACCGTAAGTACTTCTGCCTTGCACGCTAAATGAAAGCAGTGCTCTCTTGCCTGAGATGGGGGAACACACCTGAAAAGCGAAGCTAAATTGTTAAAGACAAGACAAAGGACAAGGAGAGGCTCATGTTTTCCTTCCCAAGTTCATCACAAACTTGGCTGTGAGCTCAGTTTGGAACTGATCCCTTCATAGGGCCAGAAAAACCTGGACTAATGTTTCTAGCTGTGCTATTCATCACTTATTCTGGCAACTAAAACCCCAGAAGAGAAGACCCATTGTATCAGATAGCTATTTCTGAAGACCATACATGCAAGATAGATCAGGTAGTGTCATCAACCTTGCTTCAAGGGCTAATGCCAATAGAGTATGAATGGCAATACAGTATGAATGTCCAGAAAATGTACACCATGAGAAGCTGGCAGTCTCAGAATAAGGACCCACAATATGGGAGCACTATGTGGCAGCTCAAACTGGCCTATGCTGCCTTTCACTCTATGCAAAAGTCTAAAATAAACAAACAAACAAACAAAAACAACAACAAAAGAAGGCCTACAAATGGGTTTGGTCCTTCTAGGGCTTTTCAGGGCCAGTGTTCAAAACCAGAACCCTGGCTTTCTAGTATTATGCCGGACAGATATGAAAAGAAGCTGAGGCAGAGTCCCAATCAGAATTATCTCCGTTAATGCTATCTCCTCAATCATGGAATAAAATTCTCTTCTGTCTCCCTACACCTCCCACTACCGGCCCCAGAGTCCAAGGCCACAGAGATATAAGCCTAAATATTTGTAAATATCATGATTACACTCTGGCTACATGTGTGTCTGCACAGAAATTCAATAGGGATTGCTGTTTTAAATCTCATGCTTGATCTCTTCAATTTTTAGAAGACTGCTATGGAAGGCTCTTCGTGCATTTATTGTGAAGAAAGAAATGTAAAACTGTTAGCACTATGCTAGCATTCATTATGTGGACAAGGTTAATGCATGGTAAGATATGAAGGCTGGATATGAATCTATAGTGCCTGATCTCAGAATTCAAGCTGAACTGCTTAAAGGTTTGTCTGTGCTAGCACTGCTAGAATTAGCCAAGTCACTACCGTTTCCAATAAAAATGTGTGTGAACATCGATTAAAAACCAACAACAAAAAATTCTTCATACATCATGAGAAGTACCAGTATGTATTTCCTGTCTGCTTTTGTAAGATGCCTGTAGAACCTTTTAAAGCTAGGGGTTAAATATTCAACCTTTACTTTGAGCTTTCCCACCTCTGAAGTGTTTCCATAGATACTTATTACCTAAGACAATCTGACCTTTGAAAGGTGTTCTATTGAGTTTTCAAATATTATCTGATTGTAACACTTTATCCCTAACCTGTTCTTGGCTTCTGTTTCCTATTAGTATGATGAATCCCTGGTTTTCACTCTATAGGGGCAAGGTTTTTGTTTTTTTCTTCAAGCTTTGGTAGCACAGCACTGGCGCCTGCTTCACCAGTCACTGGAGTTCTCACAACAGAACCACAGCGAAACCATAAGCACTAGAAAAGCTTCCCTACTGCTCTTAAAAAACCCCCATCCCCCTTTTTTCTCTTTTTCTGGAGTAAGTGTAGACAGGACAGACTAAAGATATGGCACATCTTGGCCTATTCCTCAACTTGTTACATGGGTAGCAAAGGCCACACCAAATTCCTATCTTGTCCTAAGAGTATATCCTAGCACACAACCTAGAACATTAGTTAATGATTTACTGCACCCAGGTTGTTAGATTCGTCAAAAATGACTGGTTTATAGTTTATGTTTCAGGGAAATAACCTGAGTTACAAGAGCTGGAGGAGCTGGGCCCTTGACCTCAATGAAGACATGGTAATTTACATCAGCCAGAGCGCCACCTTGGTGGAGCTTTTCTGTTTTAAAGCCATGGAGGATTTCACCCATTATTCCTGGAAATGTTCCACAAAAACACAACGTTTCCCTTAGTCCCTGTTGTCATTGTCTTAAGCAATTACTACACTTCATTCTCAAGAAAGGGTATAGCAATATATATTTTAATCTCAAGGTGACTTACTGCCTGTTTTTGCATAACGAGAGATGACTGCTTTACTTCAATAGCTTTTATTAGTGGTGAAAAAAGAAAAGGCAGTGATCAGATTTTGTAATTGAATAGAGAAGGTAATTTGCACTCCAGTCTTCTTGGAAATGAGGATTTTTATTAGAAAAAGGAAAAGGTCTGAAAGGAATAACTGTCTTTCATGCACTGCAGTACATAAAAAAAAGTGAGAAAATAGCGCGGGCTGTCCCTTTCTTCCCTTGTGTACTTCTTTCCTGGAGAGAAAACCAGAGCAAAATCCTAGCCAGTCTCTGTGGCACTGCCCAGCTAGTTGGCTTACTATTTCTCAGGAGTCCTGAACATGTGCAGCCCTTGTAATTACAGGCCTTGTCTTGCACTGAAAATACCAAGAAGCAGCACAAGGGAAAAGAGGGATCAGGTTCTGGAAGAGTGTGTGAAGACAGTGTGAAGACCTGCATCATGTTCCAGACTGTACCTACGGAGACATCCTCTCCACATCGTACCTGCCACCAGCCCACAGGAGCCGTCACTGCAGAAGTTATAGAAAAGGAGAGCAAATACATCCTTCATTGCTGAGATCTGAGGCAGGAGTACTGCTACTACAAAAATCAGATGGCACAAAAAATGAACACTGTGTACTCTAGCTATAGCTCAGGTGGCTATCTGAAGAAGTTGAAAGCCTCAATTTTAAAATGGTTTTGATTTAAAAATAATTTCAAGAACTTAATGAGTGAGACTGAAATCAGTGTCTCAGAGCTATGTTTCCACTTGAGTAGACTTTTGTTTCACAAAATATAAAGTAACAGTTTTGACACCCTTTGGGAAAGTTTATAGAGAAAGAAAAAAGCTTGCTTACAAGTCAAATTTACATTTCCATTTCATTATGAAACAGCAATTTCTTTTCATTTGTTTATTAAAATCCAGAATGAAACACAAATGGAAGGTGAAAACGTCAGCTTTATTTTGGATTTTTTCAAGAGAAAAATCCCAAAAGCCAAATTGCAGCACCAGTTAAAAATAAAGTCTCCACTGTCAGAAGAAAACACCTGCTCATCTTCTGATTAAGGAACAAAAGTAGGAACAGTGATCTTTTTCATAGATTTTCTTTAAAAACAAAACAAAACAAAACACCCTTGAAATACTGTTTCTTGACTGAATTTTATTCAATGGGATGGATTTTCTCACTGTTTTCATCTCAGACTTTTTTCTGCCTGCAGGCCATGCCTGCAAAGAACAGGTAATGCCACTGCTACATAACTGGAGAAGAACTGACTGGAGCACAGGGGTGTGAGTGCTCGTACCAGCCTTGACAGGAGCTCAAAAGAAGATGATGTTGTTCAGAAAGGCACTACATGGTTGTGTAAGATGGGGATGGCAGGATCAGCTGTGATTTCAGTCTGTCCTGAGCCTGTAACAACCAGAAGCTGTGCAACTGCAGCAGAAGAAAAAAAATCTTAAGCAACAACTTCCCATTTAGAAATCCTGGGTCACATTCTCTACTGAGACAGTCTGCTTCTTAAGAAGACAACAGGATCAGGCTGTCTGGACTTTTTGTTCATGTTTTCAGAGCACAGGAAATTCATCATCAGCAGTCATCATCAGGTGCAGCTGAACAAGTGCATTTTAAGCACCACTTCTGTATATATAAAGTTTTGAAGTTCAAAATTGCTCGGAGGATCTTCACGAGGGGAAGCAAAGATGAACTATAGACTTTAATAAACTGGTGTGGTTTTGGTTTCTGCCTCTACCTTATTTGGTTGCTAAGCATATGGCAAGAATAAATGAAGACACATAACCTAGAGAGAAAATAACTGCATTGCAAAAACAGTTCAGCCAAGCTTTATTCTTCAATTGGCTAGAGAAGCTTCTTAAACTTAATATGACCTAGAAACTGCACACTTTCCAGCAGTCCCAGCAGCCCTAATTAGCTGGAGAAACTGAGCGTTTTACCACATAACCTTCAAATCATCTCTTTGAATTCATTCTTTGCCTCTAAATCTCACTGGTTTCCCAAGTGTTTCCTTGTCTCATTTCATACAACTAATGAAACAACTCAATCAAGGAGCAAGTTTTTCTATGTGAGGAGATTCTGTCTGCATTCTAAAGGTCTGAAATTTGAAGTAAGTTACCACTCTTTGCTTTGTTTCTTAAAGTAAGATGAGTGTCAGCATCACATCCTCTTTCTGACCCACAAATGGTTTGTCAAGTACCTCACCTCCTTCTCTGCTCTCAGAAGAATACTTTCACATCCCAGGAGGAGAAGAGTTTGGGCACAGAAATCCAAAATGCTTTGTTTCTCATTTGAAATGTGTGGCCCCTCTCCAGCTTTACTTTTTGAGATGAGGTATTTTGCTCTGTACCCTGTGAAAGATTTTGTTAACCCAATACAGTTCATACTTGTCAAGGCACTGATATTGCCAGACATATAGAAATAAATTTTTATCCAGGGCAGAAGGTCTCTTCCTTTTTTCCTTCCAACAGCTGTTCAGAAATTCTTTGTATTTCAGTGACCCTCAGCCCAATTTCCAGGAACAGACTCCTAACATAGGACATCTAACCTAATTAACCAGAATAGTGTGATCCCATTCCAAAGATCCCACGCAGAGGAAGTCTGGAATTTGTGTAGCATTTCAAGAGCTTCTCCTGCCTTTCTCCTTGTTCTCTTTCACTCATTTCTTTTCACTATGACTAATGAGGACAAATACAGTTAAAATTGCTATTAGAGTTATTGCCACTGGCAAGTCCTCTACTAGGGGAAGAAACTGTTGGAGTTCAATCCATTTGAAATATTAGACAATACTATTAAGATGGTTAAAGTGTTCACATCCTATAGGTTTATCTGATTATCTTCAAAATTTGAGGTCTGGTTGGCTCAGTCAGCTACTCCAGAATCTTCAACGTGGTCGCTGTTTGCCTCTTTCTCACTTTGAACAGAACCTAGTTCTGCAGTGTCTTGAGGACAGCTGCAAANNNNAAAAAAAAAAAAAAAAAAGAAGAAATCAACTCGTCTGTAAAAGAATTTAAAAAAATAATTAAAAGAACACTATTTTTTTCTAAAAATACTCAACTAAAAGCTTGTTTAAAATATGAAAAAATATTACTGGATTTTCACTAAAAGCTCCAAATCTGTTCCTGCTAAAGATGTGGGGTTTTTAAAATAAACTGAAGAACATTGTGCATGTGAAAGTTTGAGTGAGAAAAAAGGGAGTGAAAAAAATCTGGCCAGCCCCAACAGACTCCCGGAGAACTTATTCCTTTGTCTTACTGTTGCTCACATAGGGATAAGTACATAATGGGGTAAGGAAATAACTTATCAGCAAAGGCTCTTGTCTGTCTGCTTTCTGAAACAAGCACACACTGTATATTTGATGACTACAAAAACTACAACAAGAATGCAAGCCCACAGTCTGCAGCATTATAACCCATTAATGCCAAGGCACAATGAAGAGAACAAACGACAACAAAAAAGAGAAGAGACGAAAGAAAGCAGGGTATAAAAATCTCACCTCAAGAAACAGCTGGGAATTTTCCAGGAGGATTCCCTGATGGAAAACAACTTCCACAAAAATTCAAATTACATTTTTTACAGTAAATATTTTAACGCCTCAGTGACAGAAATTGCAATGAAGCTATGCGATTTGAACAGTTTTCAACATTTTCAAATCCTACTTTAGGTCAAAGACAAAGACTGGAATATCCCTTAGGAGAAAAAAAAAAAAATTCTGGATTTGCTCACTCACTTTGACCTTCCTGGGTAAGCTTTTCTTTTGACGACCAAATTCCTACCAGATGGAAGCAAACCAATGATTCAGAACCAACTGAGATGTCATTCAGCTCACAGCTTTGACAGCTTCTGCTTTCCTGGATGTTCTTGGAGGAATATTATTCAGAACAGGTTTGATCCAGGTTGCAATTCCTTTCAGATGCATTTCCTTTTCAGATTAACTGGGGACACAAACAGAAACCAACGCTATCAGTAAATGACCTATCCCTGTTGTTCTGTACCATGTTCTGTCTTCTCATGATGGGGTAACAGAGTAGGTTATTTGCTGGGCCTGTTCAGTGTCACATAGGCATATACCTCTTCTGCTACAACTGTTACTCCTTTCTTAAGGACTGCTCATTTTCTTCATGTGCAAAATTTCACAGCTGCTTGAAAATGTGTGTGTGTTTCTGACACTATTTTTGCCTAGTAAGAGATCCACTCACACAACTTGGAACTTGGCGAGAAATGTAATTGATTCTGGTTTTGTGTCAAAGTTCAGTATTGCGCACCTTCCACGATGATTATAATAAAGAATTAGAAATTAGAATTATCAAACACTTCATTTGCATATCTAAGAACCAAACTGTCTTGAAAACCTAGCTCTATGATGCTGAATTGATGTTCTACCAGATGGTTAATTAACAGAGCACAAGACAGTTCCGCAGGCCAATGAACTTGTTATGCAACTCTGGTACTCCAGTGCTCACCCTTTCTGTTACCTGGTACCAGTATTTTTAAGCAAAATGAAAATACTTCTTTAAACACTGTTTCATCATGAGAAAAATTCACACTGCAGAAACTTTCTAGGTCACTTAAAATGTATCTGTACTGTAAAGCATGACTGATTCGAGGGCACGCAGCAATGCAGCTCTGTTTCATTCTCAATCTAACTCAAACCAGTTCGGCTCTGCCTACCTGGGCTTCCGCAAACTGAACCGGGCTTGTCGCCCTCACCCCGAGGTGACCAGCCCAGGGCCAGGAGCTCGAGGTTGGTATTCCTCCCGGCTGGAAGAAGAGCAGTGCTCGGAGAGCTGGTGGACTTCTTGCACCACCTAGTGATGCCTGCGGGCTTGCACAGCTCCTCCTTCCTGCCTGAAGCACGAGTGAATCCTGGTTGAGGGTGCTAATGATCTCTGGGGTGAAAAAGGGAAAAACAACACTTAAATCAAAAATATTGTGACAAGAGCTAGCATTCTCTCCTCAGCATCACCATTTTAACTGGTTTTTCCTCTGACACACCATGTAACACTAAGTTAAGAAAATTGTCATATTCGTATGGATATCAGATGAACTACACAGGACTTACAGGTCACAAGAGAGTAGTACTGGACTGGACTGGGGAAAGCAGGATGCCATGGCGAGGGTAAACAACACTTCCACATGCATTTCTGTAAATTCAACGTTTTCAGACAAAAAAACCTTTGGTGATTCATTTATATTCACCAGAAACAACACTTTCTATATTCAAGAGACTGTTTTCTGTGCAAAAACATTTTTACCACTTTCTTCACACTTATCTATGAAGTGACCTTTCTTTAGAAATTTTCCAGAATCCATCCCATTGCAAGGAGGTAGCAATGTTTACATGGATATGTGACTTTGCAAAGAGCTAAAGTGCACTGGTGTCTAGAGGAAAAAAAGACTCTCCCCATTGAAGCAAAATCCAAAAGATCACTGAAGTCACTTTATTTGGCATGGAAATTCACACTTACATTGCTATACACTTTGGTGGGAACAGTAGCATGTTATAAAAGGAAGTTTGTTTGTTTTTTAATTAGAAGTGGGACACAGGAGCTGTAAGTCTCAGGATCTGTGCTGTAAGTTACTAAACACTTATTTTAACTTGAATTGTATTGCCTGTCCCAGTTGATCTTTACATAAAATAGGGGTAATTCTTACCTGTATTGTCAGAGTGTTTCCAGGCTTCGCTGGCTATTGCTTGAAAAAGGCCTAGAAATCTTTGAATGAAAATTCTGTAACACAGAAATTCAAAGGATCAGAATTAAAACAGAACAAGAGAAAGAGCAGATTTGTGCAAAAAAAAAAAAAAAAAATCCCTAGTTATTTCATGGGCAGCGAGGAAGCTATTAATCTAAAAATGAGCTTACAGGCTACTGGTGACTCCATGGCAATTCTCATTTTTTCTGTCAAGTTGAGTTTGAGGGCAGGCAAGATGGGAAGGGATGTGAGCAGAAGTGAGGTGCACTCCATTTTTCCTGGTACCATGTTAAACCCCAGGTTGAATTTGTGATCCCAGAGATTAAGTACGTATAGTCCAATCTTTTATTACAAATATCCAAAGAGGTTTCACCTGAAGAGTTAAGTTGCTGAGTGACATCTATATATAAGCTGATATACGTGCTTTTGGAGTCTGCATTGACCTAGTAAAGAGCCACAGGAGCTTTTTCATTGCACTTTGGGCTATGAAGATACACATTGCCTTTCCTCTTCCTCAGCATTTCTCTGATGACTAGTCAGTTAATTCCATTAGCAATTAATATTAGGCACGCTCCCATCTGTGGCTGCAAAAATGAAAATGCTATTACTTCAGGCAAGCCACAGGTAATTGGGCCTGAATAGCGTTGGGGGGAGGGTGTGTGTGTGGAGGGGTGGATTTTCTGGTCTTTGTTTTACTTGGTCTTTTCTGCTCTTAATTTCTTTGGTTCTGGCATTTAAAAGGGCAAGCCAGTTGAGCTTTAAATCAATCCTTTTTTATTATTAACTTGCAAATCCATTAAGGATTTCCTATGTTATTTGCTTTTCAGTGAGGGCATTATTAAGAATTAAACTTAAACCCAAAAAGAGCAGACTTAAGGATCCTCCAGCAAACACAAAACCAGACAATAGTAACACTACTATGCTTCTCTTAATACAAAGCCATTCCTTTGCTGTGTTTCAAACTAATTGAATGTTTATCTGTAAGCCTTCATTATGCTAATATCGATAGGAACCGTCTCAATACTAGCTTCTACTGAGATGACTCATTTTAATCTACATTGTTGCAGAGCTCCATTGCACAGTAATATGAATTTAATGACAGAAGGCCTCAATTAAATCTCTGAGGTTTCCAGGAACATCTTCAGCTCTTCACAAAGTTATTACCTCCCAGTCACATTGATTGGCCAAAGATATTTCAAAGGCAACCTCCTCCCCCACCTCATTATGAAGGCCCAAGCAAAACTGACATCCAAACAAATGGTGATTAGTGAATCAGCCTTTTTGTAATGATAGCAAGAGTTAATGGAGTTTGGACATCTTTATTTTAGCATGTCCTTTGAGATTCATCTTCCTTTTTCTCCTGACTTTGCCACTTTGATGCTGACCTTCCCTTGCTGCTAGTGTACTTCCCCTTCTTTCCTTCACTTTGTACTCGCACAACCACGTGTGTGTTCCCAGGATGCCTGTACTCCTCACTGGTCTATGTCCTAAGAAGATTTTGTGCATTTGTGTAACCACCTGAGTGGGGTCTGCAGTGACAAAAGGGGATCCTCGATCCCACTCTTCTTGAGCTCCAGAGTCTGATTAATAAAGTCTCCTGCTCTTAATGCTTACCATGCTGGAACACGTCGGGGATCTTGAGACCCATCTTTTGCTAGTGTAGCTCTTGTGAGGACAGTGGATCTGTGCTAGAAGAAAATTCCCGGAGTGTTAAATATCAGAGACAATTAGGCCCTTTCATTTGACCTCCTTTACAAACTTGAGGACAGAAAAGAGCCCAAATATTCTTATTATTTAAGAATACAATGTTCAAACAGATACACATCCAACCTGAGGCCATCAAGTAACAGAAACCCATCAAAGATTCTCATACATTTTCAGTTGTTAATTGGCCTATTAATAGCTGATCCGGATTTTTAAGGGTTTTTTAATCTAAAAAATACTGTCTTCCTAAACTAAAACAAAGTGCTTTCCCCCCCATACAGTTATTTCTACATTATTGCCAAATCACATCTCAATCAGCTTCATGTTTAGCAGAATAAATTGCATTCCTTCAGTCTCCCACTTTAATGCCCTATGGATATAATTATAACATGCAAAAACAGTATTCCTTGTTAACATTTCTGTGTCAATAAAACATGGGTGTGCTTGACAACTACTGTAATTTTACATCAAGGACCTGAAACTTGCCCTGAGACTGCTATACTTGAAGATGAAGTCAGGCACAGTTTCCTCTTGAAATAAGTGGGATTTGTCTTGAAGACGAAAAATTCCCAGACAAGCTCTGCTGTCTGTCACTCCTCGCCCCACACACCTTCTAATGCAACTGCCTGCGTTCAAATGCCAAATCCACTACTACTGTGCTTCACAACCTGTGGCAGATATGAGAAATTCCACATCAGTCAAAAGAAATATGAATAAATGCCTTGTCACCATTGAACGCAAAGTCTGATGAATTCAAATTCTTTTACAAAGACTAGACTCATGTATAAGTCAAACTGAATAAAAGATTTATCACATCCATCTGCATTATACACACATCTTCTGGGAGTTACACTACTTTAAACATTTTTGTCACAGTATTTCTGACATATGCAGGACTTTTTGTATCAGTAGCAACATCTGAGTGGTATCAGAACATCACCAAACACTTTCAAACCAGTGAATCTTTGTTAGACATCGCCAGAAATAACTTGGCTTCCAAAGACATTGCAAGCACACAGGTTTCTTTAGGGAGCTCAGTGGATTTAGTCATCCTCAGAATCAAGCTCTGCATGAATACAGATGTGGTACCTAGACAGAGACATGATAGGCTTGACTTCTGTTCGGCCCTTGGGTGGGAGCTTGCACAGACACTTCAGGTTGTATCTACACACGTTTAATCAGAAGCTGAGTGGTCCCAGCTCCTTCAGTTACTGTCACAGTTCAACAACTGTTAAATAAGATGTCCCTGCTCATTGAAAAAATGAAGATGTGCATGCTTATTGCAGGGAGGTTGGACTAGATGACCCTTAAAGGTCCCTTCCAACCTAAATTATTCTATAATTCTAAATACAATCTGCATTCCCTATACATAGGCAGCAAGTGTTTTCAGAGCTGCCAGGGTTTGGAGGAGTGATGGTACTCCGAAGCAGCAGGACCAGTGCTCAGAGTGTAGGTTTAGTGATGTTTATCACCAATAAGTCTAAATCATGACCCAGTAGCAACTGCTCAGTCTGTACAGAAACTCGATGTCTCCATCTCGTTTGTCTGCCAATTGGTTTGTTTTAACATGCGGAAGAAGAGGTCCTCAAACCAAAAGCTATGTGAGCAGTCCAGCAGCAATTCTCAGTAGGCATCCTTGAAGAAGCACCAATGATCTCTTTTTGCTTTTATGAATTGGACTGACGTGGACCTGAGCATGCAGCAGGCCCTGTTCCTTAAAGCTGGTTTGAAAATGGTTGCGAACAATTTCAGCACCCTGAAGAGCTTTGGAAGTTTCCAAATCTGTGCCCTAAAAATTTCTCAGGCCAAACAGCTGCTACCCGTCACGTTCCCGTATTTTTAAAATACTTTGGGGGAACACGTCTGACCAATGCCTTAAAGTTTGGCATGGAAAGCAGACTGTAATGGGGGAACTACTGCACCTATGCCAACAGGCATCGGCTGGCTCCTCCAAGAGCCACCATACTGCCAGGGCAACGGAGTATTACTGGTGCAATTAGTGGCACTTCTTGCTTGCAGAAACAAATTGGTAGTTGTGCCCAGTTGTGGGCTGTCCATTTTACAACTAGTGCACCGCTGAACTAAACAGGGCCAGATCCATCCTTATCAGAAGCAGGCAAGGCTCACCCAGGTCTGGTTCTGGACTGGAGTTCCACAGGCACGTATGACCTTGGTGACAGGAGCTTCTCTGTGTCCGCAAGCAGCAGTAACTAAGTCACCTTCAGTGACTGCAACTGCTGCACTGTAGTTGGAGGCACCAAAAAATGAGGTGACACAAAAGGTTCAAAGGCTGAGTCAGGCCCACCAGAGCTGCTATTTTCCAACCCTCAGTCCAGCAGCACAGTTTACCATGTCACACAACTGACTGGGTGAAACTGAGTGGTGGGGAAAACCCAGCTTCTCTGACAAAACATCCATCCAGAGAGATTTCTTGGAGAAACTCTGAATTATCACAAGTGCGGTTCCTCCACAGCCATGCCAGGCTCCCCTTTGGGTTACATTGCTGCACTCTGCAATTCAGACTCAGACCTCAGTCTATTCATGCTAGGTAAGTACCCTGCGTCAATCTGAAGTTGGTTTCTTACCCTCTCCCCCAAGAATTGCATCACAAAGCATACAAAAAGAGATTTAAGCCTCAGACTTCACAGCACAGTTTCAGATCTCTTCACACAGCAAGCCACCAGCCCAAGCAGGTGTCTTTTATGACTCCAGCATCAACAGAACAGCCAGTGACACCTGTCACCCTGCAAAGCGTGCCCATGTGTGCTGGTCACATCTGCCTGCATCGCGGCCTGGATGCCACCAGCAGAGCAAGACCTACTGATCATTAACACAGCAGTTGACAATATTGCCAAATCTCACAATTTTGTTACAAATATTATAGATCCTCCTCCCTCCAGAAGACAACATTTGATTTAATGAAAAGTAGCTAGGTGGCTTATTATCAACCAGATAGAAAAGTCATTCAGTCATGTGCAGGTTTCATGCAAAGTTTCAGCTTTCTTTAAAATCACCACCTCTTCTGAGCATTTAGCTGGAGAAAAATGTTTGCAAGCGGCACGTGTTTACACTTAATAGGCAATGAAAAGCAACACTGGAGTTTCCTTTGTCAGACAAAGCCCCCAGTCTCATTATCTGGTGCCTTAGCTAATGATTTCCGAACAGCTAGGCTGCATGACTTCTGGGGGTGGTATTGCTGCACCACCAGCCTTCAGAACAGGGAAAACAGGACCACAACAACTCTTCAGAGAAGTTATGCTTTAAACCATTGGTTAGACATACTTATTCCCTCCTGAAGATCACAGGCCATACTGGTAAGGATGACCTGAAATGGCTGTGCAAATGCTAGACCAGTGATCACACTAGCTACAGCCTCTTCCCCGCTGAGGTACTTGGATGGCCGAGTAGACTGAAGCAGCAGGCACACAATTACTGCTGATCAGCAATTTCTATGCACAAAAAAGGTCTTTGGAGGTGATATTCTTAGGCATTCAGGTGCTATTTGGCACACACGACACCCTGTGCAGCAAGATCGGCCTATATACTGCCTTATTCTATAGGGCACTATAATCCTTTTTATCTGATTTTTTTCAGTGCTTCTTCTCCATGCTCAGAGACAGGTGGCTGTATGTACATTACAGCTCTTTAGATCCTCTGACTAAATGTCATTTTCCCCCCTGAAATATATTCGTTACAGTCAATGCCTGAAAGCTGAACAGAGAAGCAGCATTTGATTTTTTTTTTTTTTATAAAGCAGCTGGAATTTTCTCCTTTTGCTTTCTTGTCGTCACATCAGCCAACCCCCTGCTATAATCCAGAGTAAGCACAGGCTGCAGAGGCCGCTGAGATGAAGGCAGCAAGCATCTCCAGGGAAGGAGTTTCGGGTATCTTGTTACTTAAATGTTGGTACCACCAGTTCCCTTTTAAGACCACAGTATTTGCAAAATAATTTCAAGGCTAAGAAGCATTCCCGTGAACGCCTGCAGCAGTTTTACAATCGTCAAACCGTACCACACCCTCATACACCTTTTCCTAGTGAAGGCCATAAAAGCAGTCAGGTTACTTGTCAGGGCATAGATCCGTATCTGAAACGGGAATGGAGATTTAGTGCTCCTTGTAGGAAGACATTGCTGTTTTCTTCTGCCAGCTCTCTGTAGGGAAACAGCGTCTCCATCCACGCCGGCTGTCTTTTGCCTTTTATAAGGAAAAAAAAAACCACACCAACCCCGAAGGGGTGATAAACATCACAAGGGAAGTGAAACTGTTTTGCAAACATTTACTCAGAAGCAGGCACCCTGGCTCAAAGCCTGTCCCGGACCCCTTCTGGGGACGCGGCGGCCCCGCGTCCTGGCCGCCTCGCCACCCCTACGGCCCCCGGCGGGCGAGGCGGGAGGGGCGGCGGCGCCCCGCCGCCATGACGGCAGCGCCACACACCGGTCCCGAGCTCCTCTGCAAACCTCCCCCCCGGCTCCCCCCGCACAGCCTGGCATGGCGGCCGTGCGAGGGCTTCTCCCCCTTGCACACCGCCCCCCGTTCGGCCGGTTTATTCCCAGAACGCAGTTAACGGCGGGGCTGCAGCAGGAGCGCTGTACCTGGCTGCCGCCCGCGGACGCTAGAGGTCACTGCTGCCCCACGACAAGGCCGGCGCCGCTGGAGAGGGCAGGGAGGCCGCCCGGGCGGCGGGGGAGGCCGGGCGCCGCTGGCGAGGGTGCCGGGCGGCCGCCGTCCGGCCAGAGGGAGCGGGGGCTCCTTCAGGAAGGGCCTTTCCTCCTCCATGTCTCTCCTTTTGTGCGAGGGCTGCCGCTGGCCCGGGACAGGTCAGTGAATTTGTGCCCCTGCTGCAGGCAGAACGGAGGTTTCCCCGCCGGGCCCGCTGTGCCAGCGCCTGGTTGTGGCGTGTAGCACCTTCGTGCCTTTTGCATGGCTGAAAGGCCGTGTGTTTTGCAGTGGGCTGAACACTGAAAGGAAGGGTGGGAGCTAGATGCAAAAAAAAAAAAAAAAAAAAAAAAAAAAATGCGAGAGGCCCTGATCCTTTGTAATTTCTTCTCATTCACCAGGGAATTCTGAGTACTGACTGTCACTGCCTCTTACCTTGACGTGATTAAAGATATTGCGTGCTTAGCATGAGTGAGGAAAGTGACTGAACTAATGAAGCATCTTGCTGGTGTAGCAGCAAGAGGCCATATTTTGATCTTCTAGATACCGGAATAGATCCAGAGTGACTTCAGTGGAGGACTCCAGACTTCACAGGTGGAAATGATAACAGAATTTGGCTACATAGATTAATTTCAGTTCCCCATCAAAAGCTGCTAGGGATTTATCAGCAAATCCATTAACCCTAGGGAATGCATTATACTTACCTTTGTTCTTCTCACTAGTAAGCCAAAGCATTGAGCAACACTCGAAGGCACAGGAGAAAGAACTGTACCTTTGGCAGGGTGGGTACACGGGAAGCAAGTTTGACATCAAAGCATCAGGAAGACTCCCCGTTCTTAAAGAAAATGTTGATGCAACTTCATTTTCCAAACAGAAAATCGTCTTCCAAGCTTTCCAGCCAGTCAGGATGATGGATAGTTTAACATTACTCACAAATAACTGCAGGCCAAGTATTTCCAATGCTTTGGCTCTCAGACAGCCATAAAAATAAAAATAGCCAGTCAGAGAAACTGCTATATAACTCTGAACAGTTTTTCCAGTTCAGTGTCTTCACCTTCCTCTGAGTGGCTCATGATAAAGTAGAGTTGAAAACAGAAGCAAGGAAGGTAGAAGTGCAGAACTCACTGTAAATCAAAAGATGTCACTGATCATAGACATAGGATGGACTCTCAAATGAGTGTGGCAAGAACTGCTATTTATGATTCCTTGGTTCTCTGTATGAAACATTAATGTACCCTGGATCGGTAGAAATATTATGAGTGGAGAGGGAAGACAAAAAAATGAAGCATGGAAAAACAAGAACTATCCAGGCCAGGGTCATTAAAAATAACATTCGTCCTCCTTTTGTACTTGCTCTTTCAGAAGATTAGCTGTTGCCATTAATTCAATCCAAAATGACACAGTGCTTCACATCAACATAAGCATCAGTTTAATCAAACAGCAAAGTGCATGAAGTCCAAAACACGACTGGGTCGCAGAGGTGCTCTAGGAATGGAAATGACAGAACAGGTTCCGAAACAATGCATTATAAGAGGAATTTGTCCACGAAAAGAAGAACAGATAGAATGATTTAATAATGTAGCAGATGAGCAACAGGGTATAGTATGTAGAACTGTCAGCTGATTTGGTATAGGGGAACTGGTAAGTTTGTGTGATGAGAAGATACCGCTTTTATTTAAACTTGATTCCATTTCAGGAGTGTTTTAGGATGGTACATTAACATGTAGCAAAAAGCCTTACCCAGTTTCTGAAGCTAAAAAGGTTCTGGGGAGGGGCTAATTAACAGAGAAAAAGCAGCTAGTCTACTGCAGGTGTCTAAGACCTTTTAAGTGCCTGTTCACTCTTTTCTGCAGCGTGGTGTAATCTTGACTGTTACAAAAAAACCCCCGTGAGCCACCATCTTAAGTTACAGGATGTTTTATGGCTCATGGGTAGGGTTTGAGATACATGGAAGATGTGTTCTACAGACCTTTCAGCATTAATAGGTTATTGCGTGCTGGCCTGGGATGGCAGAGAACTGGAGACAGCAGCCAGTGTGGTGCCTCCTGGTCCTTTTGCACTGGCAATGATCCACACACTCAGTTCCCTTCTTCTTTACCATGTTAGGACTCTAAGCACATGCTGGTAACAGAAGTACTGCCGTATTTTAAAGGGGGAAAAACGGACTGGAGAATGGAGATATTAAGAATTAGGATTACACCGAGAAAGCAGCATAGAAAACGTACTATACTGAACAACGCTGCCAAAGGGAGTTTGCATTGCTGGCTGTGATGTTCTCTACAGCTTCCTGAAGCTGAATACCAATACTGACATCAAGGGACCATTGTATCAGCCTGGAAGTGTCACACAAATTTCAAAACCATTTTCACTTTTTTCTAAAAAAGGCTTTAGGAGCTTTTGAGTCTCCAATCAATGCCGTAATTTTATTCTACAACACATTTCAAAAACGTATGAGGTCTGTGAAAGGAAATATGATCTTAACATTTGCCTTTCAGATATTTGGTGCAAGTGAAGAAGAGTTCTGTACTATCCACAGCAATGCCTTGTTGTTAAACTCATTGAGTGTGGATATATTTTAGATCTGTAGATATCTGCATAATTAGCATACTTGATAAATAATTACTAAGTTACAGTTAATTGTCCAATTAATTATGAGAAAATCAGTTTGGAAATTGGAGAAGCCTTACAAGTTGCTATAAGAAGACTGAAGAGCAGATGAAAGGAAAAGGTAAATTCAATTAAAACCTCGTCTAAGGCAACTCTATCATTTTTAAGACAGTGAAGAGAGGTGGGCAATTTCCATCCTACTGCTGTGCGATAACTGCTTCTCTGCCGTTGAGATTGCTAACACCATTAGCTCTGATCCTTGGAACCTTTGCACTGTAGCTCAACCCATTACATAGAGATTGTTAGTCTCACTGAACTCTGGGCCCACTTTCCCTGAGGAAGGTTTACATACATAAACAGAGATGCTTGAAAGCTTCTCAGATTAATACATTATTGGGAAGTAGCTTTCTATGAATCGGAGTCTTTTCATCCATTTTTGCAGGCTCAGCATAGGGCTTATAGCAAATATAGCTAGACTATGAGCACGTATGCAATGCTGCTTCTAACACTGCCTTCAGCTTTGATGACCCTTCTTTATACAGAGCTGTTAGCTGCAAACTTCAGACCAACTACAGAAAGTGAGAGCCTGGGTCAGTCTGGGTATGTACAACTGTGCATCACATTATCCACACTGGGGGGGAACAGAAAAGCTCATTTAAGGTTTGTTTTTTAAAGAGGAAAGAAAAAAGTCAGGGTGTTAGAATAGAAGAGCTGAAGAGCAGAGGGTGAATTGCCCTTTCCATGAACCAGCATTGCAGTCGCTAGAGCATGACAAGATAGAAGGACTGCTCACCATGGTAGGGGGGATGCAGCAACTTGGAAGAGGCCAGGAACATCTGATGTTCACTTTCTTTGACCACTTTAAAGCACAGCCTCTACTTTTCACGTTACTTTCCAAGCCTCCTGTGTCTTAGCCATGCAGGTTTACTTATCCAGCAGCATTTGAAGTGAGGAGAGAATAACGGCAACTTTAATAATGAATGATTTCAGATGTGTGTTTATTTTTAGTGAACACTCCGTTCCTCCCTCCTTTTCCTTTCTTTCCCAGGTAATCAGGTACACAGCTCCTACTAAATTACCTTTCATTCTTTGCCATTGTCTTCTGATGAACTTTTCCCTATCACTCACACCTCCTTGGTAGTTTAGAAAGTCTGCCAGTATGCAATATGTTTTACTGTTTGTTTTATGAAACTCCCTTGGGGTTTTTTATCAATTTTCCTGGACTACAAATTACATAGCATGCAAATACAGTCACATAAAATCTTTGCAACATCTATTTTTTTCTTTAGCCATTTAATTATTGGAAGCAACATTCCCCTATTTGACAGAGAGTGTATTGGCATTTCCTCTCTTCCTCTGCTTTCCTGTCTCCTCTCTCTCCAGCTCAGTGTAAATACTGATAATAAAGGGAACACACCACCTGGCTGTTTCAGCACGCCAGTATTGCAGATACTCCCCAAGGAGTAAATGAGGGCCCCCGTTATGCTCCTGTGACTTTTTTGCCAGGGGAGGTTGGCTGTAGGTGAGAACACAAATACAGACAGATACCCCAGCTCACCTGACCATGGATAACTGCATTGAGTGTAAGTCTTGACAATCAGCGAAAAAGAGGAAAGTTGGATGTTTCCTAGTGTATTTGACAGTGAGAACAAGCTGCTCTGGAAAGGACCTTTGTTTCGTTCACTTTTAGGAAATAAATTATTGTTATCCCAATTCAAACATCTCTGTTGCTAACCACAAATTACTGATGCTCTCCAAACAATCTTTCATTTATTGCTCATATTGCTCTCTTTCATGGACATCTTCCTATTCTGTCATTTCAAATGTCTGCTCTAACGTGACCACATTGACCACCTGCTAACCACACACTGTTTGTCTTACGGAGTTGTGCTCTAACACAATTGCATTACCTTTTTTCACCAAAGGAAGCAGGCAGTGTTGAGATGTCTTTGCCATCAGGGAAAAATTTGTTTGAGAGTGAAGTTCAAGGTCACTGTAAGGGAAATTCAGCCTGGTTTTGTAAGGTAACTTCGTTTCAAAGACTCTTTACCTGAATGTTAGCCAACAGACTATTACTGCTACTCATGGTGCAGGGCTGTACCAAAATGCTGAACACCTGCTCTTTCTCAGTTTTTCCTCTTTCATTCAGCAAATACTGGGAACTTCTAATTAAGATAGAGAAAAAAGAAATCAATGGAAGTTGTGCAGTGTGTGTGTGTGTGTGTGTGTGTCCGTGTGTAAAGCAAATATATGCCAGGCTCGTCTGAAAACTAGCAGATCCACTTTATGATGCTCATGGTCTTACCATCCACTAGACCTAGGGCTACGGAAACGGCAGGTTTGTACAGTGTATGTGCTTCTTATGCTCTGAGGCTTGTCGCCTAGTAAAGGTATTTGTAAAGGTATTTAGGGGCAGTTCTAGTGATTTTCCTGAGTATGGGTGCCTTAGCAGCTCTTGAAATAGGACCTTTCCCTCGTATGTGCGCATTACCTGGATGTAAAAAAAAAAAAAAAAAAAAAAAANCATTACCTGGATGTAAAAAAAAAAATAAAAATAAAGCAGTAAACCAGTTCTTCACAGTAATGGAGGAATTGATGTATTCAGGTTTGAGATACTGAGGTAGTTTGGTGATGGAAAGTCCTTCAGAAATCCCCAACAAGGATTCTTCATGTACCTAAATTAATCCCTTCATGTCCCTGACCCCAATCAGACATTCTGAGCCAAACTCATCAGCTCCAGCACAGCTGGAAGTAATGCAAGGAAGAGAATGGAGAATCTCCTGGTATCCCCACATAGGTGGAACAGGTCTTTCACCAACCGGGCACTACCAGCAGGTCCCAGATGACAGTGGCAGTTTCCTTTCTGGGCTGCACTGAAATCAGCATCCTCTGTCTGAACAAGTCATGCTGCTCATCGGTTCCTCAGAAGGGTCATTCAAGAGCTGCTCTGTTCTGTTATGTGGGACATGCACCACACTGTATGATAATTGGGGCTGCTGGCAGACTTTAAAAAGGTAAGTTTTGTATATAAGGCTGTTACAAGAGCCTCAAAGCCTGTTGAATTAATAGACTTTTGCCCCTGTAGTTCTGTGCCCAGTAAACCCAGCCATAGCACTCTTTCCCACCTAGTGTTACGGTGGCATATCAGTATTTGTCACTTGCTATTTGCGGATAAAAGGGTGGCATTTCAGGGGACACTTAGGTCTCCTGCATTTGATAGGCTTAAGCTAGAGGATCAGTTCTTTGCCATGTTCTTTGTTGCTGTGCCGCTTGATGGCACACTTGCACTAGCACACTGCAGGCTGCAGGCAGGCAAATCAACAAGCAAATCCTGTCCACAGTTGTTCCACTTAATTTGTTTTGCATCACGAATGTACCTGTTTAATTGATTAAAGGAATCTAACACGGTAGTATTGAGTAGGAATAAATAGGGCATACAAAATAATTACACCAAGAAAGCCCTGTATTTTGCAATTTTAATCTCAGATATTGCCTGGATAATTCATTACTTTTTCATTCTTTCAGTAAGTTTGGCAAGAAACTTGCCATTGCCTTACTGAGCCTTTTCTTCCAAGGGTGACAAATTTTCCTTGCCCAGTATTTTATTTTCTCTATCAGAAGGTTTGTAGCAGGTTTGTTCATCAAATGTGTTCATGCATGATTCAGGGTTTCCTTTTGTCCTTCCAAGTCAAAAGCAGCAATGAATTGCTACTGAAACTAAACAACGATATCTTCTATTTGGCTAGATGGTAAATGGAAATTAATTTATGTGCTCTGAGTAATAAAACTGTGATCCAACTTTATATCAAAGGAGCATTCTCCTATGGGCTATATGAGATTAATAATTGAGTATGAAGTGTTATCACATACGCCACTTATCTCTAGATGGTTATAAATGTTGTGTTCCCCAGGGCTTGATGATGGGGCCGGTTCTCTTTCATGTCTTTACCAACCACCTGGACAAGGGGATCAAGATCACACTCAGCAAATTTGCAGATGACACTAAGTTAGGCAGGAGTGTTGACCTGCTTGAGGGTAGGATGGTCCTACAAAGGGATCTGGACAGGCTGGATCGATGGGCTGAGGCTAATGGTATGAGGTTCAACAAAGTGATGTGCCTGATCCTGCACTTGGGTCACAACAACCCCACACAGAGCTACAGGCTTGGGGAAGAGTGGCTGGAAAGTTGCCTGGCAGAAAAGGACGTGGGGGTGTTTGGTCAACAGCTGGCTGAATATGTTCCAGCAGTGTGCCCAGGTGGCCAAGAAGGCCAATATCATGCTGACTTGTGTGGCCAGCAGGACTAGGGAAGTGATCATCCCCCTGTACTTGGCACTGGTGAGCCTGCACCTCGAATACTGTGTTCAGTTTTGGGCCCATCACTACAACAAAGACATTGAGGTGCTGGAGCATGTCCAGAGAAGGGCAATGAAGCTGGTGAGGGGTCTAGAGCACAAGTCTTAAGAGGAGCAGCTGAGGGAACTGAGGTTGTTTAGCCTGGAGAAAAGGAGGCTGAGGGGAGACCTTATCGCTCTCTACAACTACCTGAAAGGAGGTTGTAGCAAGATGGGGGTCTGTGACTTCTCCCAAGTGACAAGCAATAGGACAAGAGGAAACAGCCTCAACTTGCACCACAGGAGTTTTAGATTGATTAGGAAAAATTTCTTCACTTGAAGTGTTGTCAAGCATTGGAACAGGCTGTCCAGGGAAGTGGTGGAGTCACCATCCCTGGAGGTATTTACAAGATGGGTAGATGTGGTGCTTAGGGACATGGTTTAGTGGTGGTTTTGTCAATGTTAGGTTGATGGTTGGACCTGAAGATCTTTAAGGTCCCTTCCAACCCAGACAATTCTATGATTCTGTGAAATATATCCGTGAATGCTGCAGGTGGTTACAGGCCACACGTAGAAACAACTTGCTGGTCTGTTGGATTTTATGACTTAATGAAGAATGTATTAAAACATTTATGAGCTCTTTAGATGCAGAATCTTAATGGCAAAAGTAACTGACCAGGATCTGAAGTTAAAATGTTTCAGGGACTGGGGTGAAATCTTCAGAGCGTTGCTTACTGTCATAGAAGCATCTTCTGTTCAGTGGCTAGGAACCAAGTTCTGAATGAGAACCTCAAGGGGAAAACTGGAAGCATCTCAGTACAGATGACTGAGTGCCAGATGATTCTTGGAATTACCAAGGCCTAAATCTCTTTTTTTTTTTTTTCTTTTTTTTTTCCAAAAAATACCCCAAAACAAACCACATTTTACCTGGTCCACAATGCAGTTACTAAGAATCTTTCTTACCCATGATTTTAGCTGTCTGATCCCTTCCTTTGACACTTCATCCCTGAGGGCTAAATTAGTGAGTGCAGACTTCTTGCCTTTGTTCTGTAATTACCCTTGTTTAACTTTTTGAATTTGTTTTCCTCCTCCCGCAAAACTCCTTTGCCCCTCCTTCAAATGCACGGGTAAAAGATGGGCTAGAGGTTTTAACCAGGGAGAGCTCATGCTTTTTATCCTGCCTGGAACATTGGAGGAGTGCAGTGGGAGCCTCACAAATAAGTGTCACGGGTAGGTAGCACCTGAGAGGTTTTGAAGCATACACTGTCCTGACTTCCTCCATTACCCACTGAATTGCATTGGCAGCAGTAGTTGCTGCTTCAGGAAAAATAACTGCTAAACAATGATAGCAGTAAAGCCCTACAGCCTTTCTCAATTAAATTAAGTGGAAATTTAGTCCTTGAGTACTACTGGAACTGGCTGAGCAGAGTAAGAGCGAGCACCCTGGTGGGTCGGAGGATAGTTCAGGGCAGGAGAAAGACTGCTTGTTTTGCTCTGTGACCATCCTTCTCATAGCCCCCATCTGAAAAGTCAGTGGCCACCTCTGCCCTATGTCTAATGTTGGCATGGGAATAAAAGCAACAGATGGCAGGTTGAGTCTACTCTATCAGAGGCCATGTAAGCTGGTGAATTTAGGGGAGGGCCATTGTCATCTCTGTAGCCATCATTTCTCTTCTGTTTTGCATCAGCAGCTTGTGCCTCCACCATTATTCATCTGTCTCCACTGCAACCTCTTGATCTTTGAAGGCTATTTTAGTATTGTTATGTCCTTTCTACCTCATTTATTCCTAGCCTTTCTGCTTATCCTGGTACTTGCAGTTTTTATCAACACCATCTGCAAACATCTGACATTTGTTAATGTGTCTTAGAAACTTCGGTGGTACAAAGTAGATCTTTTTGTCACTATACACTCCTGTGTGAAGGAGAACTGTGGTCATTTTTGGTAACAAAGGAAATATCTTTACTCTAATTTTATGTAAACTACCCAAAATGAAAGAATGAAGCAAACAAGAGGTCTTTGTAATAATACTCAGATATAATTTGAAAAAAATCTCCTGAATTTACTAAGAGCATTTACTTCAGCCTTCATAAAGGAAGGGAAATTCTGCCTTAATGAACATTATTTGGGATAAAGATGGGACAAGAAGAACAGGTTTTTATGGAAGAGAACAGCCTGCAAATTGATATAGCCTTTTAACCTCTTACCTCTTTAACCTCTTTCTACAGTGCTTAGAAACAATAACCCAATTAAGTAGAAAGGTTTTTAGCCAACCTTTACATAATGTAACTCTTTTAAGGAGTACTGTCTCAATGTGATGCTGTCACCTTAGTCCCTATTAAATGAAGGCCATGCAAAAAAATAAAGGTGGCGAGATGAATTTAATGTTTTCCATTGCAACTGAAATGAGGTTTTCTGCAGCTCAGAGTATTCACCTGTCTGTAGAGTAAGCAAGATAATGTGTGGAGTTTGCATTCAGAGTTTGAGGTGACTTGTATCAATGCAAATACCTCGAGGGAAAACAGCAGCATGTGAGTTGGCAGGATAGGCAGTAGTGGCATAGCAGAATAATAGTGACTTCTGAAGAGTCTGCTCAGCATCTGGAGACAGAATTTATTCAGGTGAATCTCCAGGGTACATGGGCTCCAACTGGTGCTGGGGAGAACTGGCTCAATTCTCCCCTCCACCTCCTTTGTGGTATACCTTTGTGAAGGGTTCCTAACCCCTGGCACAGAGTCTGTCCCCAGTGGCAAGTCAGGAGGTTTTATCCTAATAGCACTTTTTTCAGGGGATAGTATTGCTTCCCTAGTCACATGCATCAGGCCTTCCATGAAGCAGAGGACTGGTTGGATGCATGCATCTCTGCAAAAGGAGGGATGCAGATATGGCCTTACGCTGTCTCCCTTGGGTCAGGCAATTCTTATTCACTACAGTGCAGTTCTTATGTGAAGTATCTGGGCACAGATTTCTGTATCCAATTTGTTCATAGTGCTTAGAAAAGCTATCTAAAACTTTGGAAAGCAGGGAGGCATAGCAGATGGCTGTGACCTAAGAAAACCGGGTGCATTCACCATGTTTGCCATCCAAAGTTTGTCCACCAAATTGAATTTGTGCCATTCTCCCCATAAAGTGACCAAGCTCTTTACAGCACTTGGATCTACCCTGAAGTTTCCTTTCTCCCTTTCATCATTGCTTGTGCCAGTCCCCCATTGCTTTTTGTGTATTTTGAGCAGCACTTAACCCCAGCACTCTGTGACAGACACTTTATCAGTGTAACAAAGCATCTCTGGTCTTGTGGGAAACATAAGTCATCATCTGTCTGGAAGCAGCCAAGACTTACTGCAGGTTGTCATGCAGAGTCAGAGGCTGGGAAGAGAGAACTTGTCAGCTTTACCTTGATAAGCCCATGAGTGTGAAAGACATGCCACATGCAATTTCCATTACAGAGATCACCAGGAATCCATTAAGAAGTGTGAATGAGTGGTAGGAGTCAGGCATGCAGAAAGTTATTCAAACCAGAAAGCTTGGGCAGTTCCAGGTGTGCCTGCTTCCCACAGGAATCAAGAGGATTCTCAAAATAGTTTTACAAGACCAAGAGATGATTATCCATTAGAAAGTACATCAAGATAGCAAGATAACATTTTCAAATTAACCCTCCTATATTTTTTCCCCTCAAGCAAAAAAGGTGATAAATTCTCTCACAGTAGGAAAGCAGTTTTAGTACAATCCAAAAATGTTTTAGTGCTTTTCCTGCTTAGTTAGGACTGTCTTCCTCCTTCACTTAAGAGCAGCGTACTACATCTTCCTTGTCTTTCCCTGACACCAGCAACAACTTCTGCAGGTACCAGCACCCTCTCCCTTTGTGCTGGAGGAGGGACATGGGCTGTTGGTGAATGGGCTTTCAGAGGCTGAAAACCCCACATGTCCTTAAGGAGAGATCAGAAACAAGGGTCCTGTTCTTTATCAGCACCTCAAACTCTGTGGCTGCACGAGCAGCTTGCAGCAAAGGAATTGGCATGCTCTGTGCATGGAGGATCCCATCCAAGAGCCGACTGCAACTTGGCTATGAAGAGGACTGGCCATCAGCTGGACACCTACCACTCTTTTTCCTCCCCCTGAAGCACAGCAGTGAATAATGATCTACAGTAAATACTTGCACTGTGACACCATTGCCAGGNCTGTGCACATGGACACTGGTAACAGCACAGCATATTTGTGCAAGTTAAAAATACTGTTTTACTAAGGAAAAATAATACCCTGTTGAAAACTGCAGTTAGTTAAGTAAGTGATCTAATATGCATATAAGGTCTTTCAGACCAATGTTACCCTCAGACAAAGTGTTTGTTCATCAAGATAGTGCTAAAATAGCATCACTGCAAAAGTTCGGTAGCCTAGTTTCAAGAACTGAAGTCAGATAATGGTTACTTTTACAAGCCAAATAGAAGCAAAGCCTGCTTGTGTCAATCAGTATGAAAATGTAATTTAATTCAGTGCAACAGAAATCAATTTTTCTCCTAGGATCTAAGATAACTAAATATCACACAGTCAGCTTAATTAGTTTCTGATATTTGTACAACTGCACCTTTAAACTCTGGAAAAAGCACAGTTCATGTGTTTGTTCTTTGTAATTCCTTTCTGTTCTGCTTTACTGCTTAGAAGAAGCAGGCTTATAAAGCTTCACAGTGGCAATAAAATCTTACTCCAATTCAGATTTTCTTTTGGTGACCAGGAGATGGAATCAACGCTCCATCAGATCCGTCAGGCCATCTCATTAGTATCACTAAAGCATGCTCAATAAGAGGAAGAACACAAAACCAGAGGTTCTTAAACCTTTCAAAAAACCTTTTTCTCCTCAGTTGCCTTCCCTAGAGAAGTAGCAGCACCTAAACTGCACAAGACCCACATCCAAACAGTTGTCTGTTCCCAAAAATTTATCTGTCCAAGTCTTTTTCAGTATCAGTAGCTTCTCTTAAATCCCCTGCTCTGCCACCTTGCAGCCCAGGGGCACCCAGGTCCCCAAGTTTGGGCTAGGAGCTCTCGCAAACAACCCAAGTCTCTCTACTGCAAATAAACTAAGGGTCCTGTACCTTCATGTTGCCCTGCCTGTGCGTTCCCCAGGTGCATCTTCTGGGCTCTCATACCACACAAGGACCTGCAGGGAGCATTAAGTTACCAACAGCAGAACAAGTCTGCTTGTTCACCTGTGGCATGGGCAGACCCCCTGCCCCGAGGGCTGCTCAGCCAGGGCACCTACCTTGGGGGTAGGAGGCCAGCAGCAGCATGCTGGAAGAACAGGGCTACTCCACTGAGGAGGACAAACCACAATGCACAGGTTACCATGCCACAGCAACTCAGCCTGCATAGGGCGCACTGCCAAGCAGCACAAGCAGAGCAGAGCTGGTGGCAATAGCAAGGCAATAACAACAGCGCGGTGACCATGAGGCAAATATGCAAGGATAAAGCAAGTCCCAGGGCAAGCTAGGAAATCCGTTTTGCTTACCAGATTCAGGTCAGGCTCAGCAGAGAAGAAGGCTGGGCCCAAACCTTTTCTATAACACAGTGCACAGGGAGGATGAGAGTTGTCAGACCTGAGCTTATATAGAGCTACTGGGCTATGGGTGAAAGCTGGAGGCCAGGAGAGGTTGGTGAGAGTACCACCCTCATGCCCTGCCAGCTGGCTTTTCTCAGGCTGGTTTGAGTCAAGAATTTTACCACTGGTCCATGAGACGCAGTAGACACGTTGGTTTCCAAGATTTGGACTGCATTTCCTCAGTTAAAAGAGTTTTACTTGTTATAAATGTTTTAAACAGACTCCTGCACTCATCACTCATCCAAGATGGGGTTTGTAATGATTGAACTAAATTGGCTCTTGCACTTGGCTTTGTGCCTTTAAGCCCAAGAGAAGGGTGGTTTCTTAGACCCCTGTGACCTCTCTTTTCCAGTTTGCCCTGAACCACTATGCTTTTCCTTCATGCACCCTTCTGGCTCCATAGTCCTTTTCCAGGCTCATACACTTGCCATAAGCACTATCCTTGAAGAACAAAGCCAGGTCTGTGAATTTCACAGGCATTCAAAACAGGCATGGTCCTGCTGTGCCTATAACCCAAACTGAACGGCCCAAGGTCACATAGGTAGTATAGGATGAAGCACAGATTTCACACATCCCCACACCCTGCTGCCCCCCCCCCCCCCCCGCCGATATGATTTATGTCATGTTCTCTAGACCAAAATAAGCGCTTTTGTAAAGCCATGCCCACTGAAGAGGGCTTCACAGCATACTGTAGCTATCCAGCATTTTCTTGGCAACAATTGTTTGGACAGAGAGAGGGGATGGTTGCTTTAGTAGAGCTATGTGCTCCTTTAAGTGCAAAGTCATGATGTGATAAAATGAAAGATGGAAATCTGCATGGCTGTGCAACGTGCAGTGATAAAGATGATTATAACCTCCAGTTCTCTTTAAACTTAACAAGGGCAACGGGGTGAGAGCTTAGCTAATCAATCCTGAGGAATCCTTTCCTGCTATCTTTTCCATCAGTGAAGGAATGAAAGCACAAATGACGAAGATGATTCATACCCAGCAAACAAAGGCATAAGGAGCTCAAAGTGCAGTTGGCTCAACACAGCGTAATTAAAACAGGCATCGTAGGAGACTTGGTAATGCCCTCTCAAATCTCTTTTTTTTGAAGTGGCTGCATCCCAATTAGATAGGGTCTTGAGGTAAAACTGCTCTAAAACAGAAGGCAAATAACATGTCACTATTTGTCCTACGCTACACTTAGATACCTTGGGGCAGAAGACAGCACTAGTATTCCAGGCAGGGTACGTATGTCAAAGCTTTATTGGGACCACTGTGGTTTTGCCACACGTGTAGCTGCTTGAGGTTTTCAGAGGGCTTACCTAGTAAGAAGCTCGTTAGTGGCAAAAGCTGAGGCACCGTATAAAAAACACAATCCTGCCCTCAAAAGCTCACAAGTCAGAGTTTCATTATTGACTGTTGGATTAGTTACGGGATTGCAGAGGTAAAGATGTTGAGAAAGGAGTGTATGCATGTGTATGTGCATGGACTGATTGTAGAGGGAAAGAGAAAAGCATAAAAATATTAAAATGCAGACTAGCAGGGAAAACAAGTTGGGGTGAGGCCAAGCCTCTGCAACACATTTGATTGCCAGTGATGGCAAGAATTCTGTGCATGGTTGAAAGTCATCATCTTCATATGCCCACTGGAGTTGATCATAACATGTAAAACGAAGCAACTTTCTCAAATCAGGGCTCCAGTTGCTCTCTGCTAAGACAGACACTGTCCTACCACACGGACGTTAAAAACATCATGCGTGGGGCATGTAGCATAACCACTTTACTCCAAGAGGTGAATTTTTTCCAGGAAACCTCAATAACCTCAAAACTTTCAAGGTTCATGCTTAAATCTCTGCAGATCTGATTTACAGCACAGGATGATTTTGGAGAAAAAAATCAATCCTGTAGCCATAATGGTACTTCTTGTGAGCAGCAGAATTAAAACAGGTTAAGTGAAAACAAAGGACAGATCCCCCTTAGGAAGGAGACTTCTCTAACAGAAAATATACTTAATTTTCCCTGTATTTCATTAGTTTAAAGATTTGCTAGTTTCTAACTGCAGTCTTTAAAGTCCAGAGTATTTTGCAGTGCAGTGCATTGGCTTGTCAGAACTTCTGATGAGAGCTCAACACAGGTCTAGGTTTATCTTTTCAGCCTTACTTGCAACTTTCTCTTCCTTTAAATTTCTGGGGCAAACTACTTAATTTTCAACTTTTCCCTGTATTGACTTGACTCTTACCCTCTTATATCATTCATTTTTCTTGTATACTGGGAACTTGTCTGGACTTTGCTACATACAGCCTCCTTTATGCTACTCAAAGGGTCTGAATTCAAATCACAACTTCCATGTGGATTATCCTTTGAACTGAAAGACATCCAAAGGTTTTTCATGTTTCTCAGCTGGAGAAAAATGAGGTTTATGTAGGGTTGGGAGATGTTTGTGTCAAGGGTTAATAACAGCATAAATTTCTGGATTGCAGTGGCTGTACCCACATTTGTCACAGATCAGGGCCAACCGCTAAGTGGCTGAGAGCAAAACTGACCTTTGAGATCATTGACGGAACAAATATTAGCACCCATTGTAATATTACTAGCATCTAATAATGATGCAGAAAAAACATACAGCCTGTGTAGAAAGAAGGTACAGATCTGTCTGGGAACTGCTGGTTTTCTGCACTGGTACTGTCTATATTAAGATCCCATATATAGATTAGAGCTTAAGAGCAACCCCAGACCAGCTTTAAATGATAATGTGGCTAGTTCTGGTCTTGAGAGTGATAGTGCTGGAAACAGCTTTCTCATAGTCTGCAGTTTCTAATGTGTTAATCAGTCTGCCTCAAGAAGCTGATGGTATTCTGTCTGCTGCATTTGAAGGTAAAGAACAGGATTTTCTAAAGCAGTAATAGCTAATTTTGTTTGTTTAATAAGACATAGCAAGGAATTGTGTAATTAGCAAATATTTTCTGACACAAATTGTCCAATACTGAACATCTGATCCCCTGTCTGATCTTTGGTGGGCATGAAGGGCTATTTATTACTAGTGCTATTTCCTGCGTGTCTGAGAAGAGTTTTTGTTTCATTAGCCTCCACATAGGTAATTCTCAGATAGCCATCCCGTTTTTCCTCTGTGGGATAGATGTACATAGCTTATGGGATGCAAAAGCTGTTCAGTTTTAGTGTGGAAAGTTTTCTCACCCTTCAAAGCTATAAACACCCTTCAAACTACAGTCGTCTTTCTAGAAACTGGCAGTCACGCCACTGTCCCTTATGTTGCTGTTCTGAGAGAATGGGTAGGATGTAATTCCCTTCATCTCACACAGAAACTACTTGGCCATATTGACATTTGCAGCCCTCTGGGATAGCCCCAGCTAGTGACCTGTTTGCTAAACACTAGTTCAACTGTGTCAGCTCTGTCGAAAACCATTTCCTGGCATTTGTGTTCAGCTCACACCATTTTGCAGTACCCCAGCCATGATTGTTTCCTTTCTTGAGGAAAATAACCTCTCTACTTAGACCATTGAAAACCTGGGTGTTAAATGCCTTTCCTGTCTTTTATCAGCGCTGTGCACCCGCCTTCTCTGTTGTGAGAAATCATTGCTGTTCATAGCATGTCCATTTGTCATGCTTCATGTCTGCAGACTGTAAGTGGGGTTGTTTCTGAGAAGCTGCATGGCACAAAATGACCTCGGAACACTCTGGACTGTGCAACTGCATTTATGCTTAGAAGCAAAACTCAGAAGCTCTGTCCCTCGCGTAGCAGAAACAGCAACATCTGCCTTGGGCTGGGAAGGAAGCTGGGTCCTCAGAGGCACAAAAGCCTGAAGCTATTTCCTTCTGTTAGTTATTCAACTGAAATCATTGGGAAATTACTGAGGACAATACATCTAATTAGAAAGATCAGTTCTGCACATCATAACAGCACTGCACAGTATGCCTAGTTCCTTCAGTAGCAAGCAATGAAAGTTACTCACAGGGACTCCTGCAATTCTTTGAACGTACTCACACTGCAAGTAGCATAGACAAGGACTAGCTTTCTGTTTGCATAGCAGCTCTAGCACTGCTAGATAATAATTCAGATTGGAGGACAGCACTTCTACTTCCTTCCTCCAGTTCCGTATTGTAGACATCTGTAGGCTCCACACGTCTCTCTCCACACGGAGAGATGTTCCCCACGTCTCTCTTAGTGAGCAGGTTTGAATAGGTATTATGCCATTGCACTTCAGAAGCAGCTAATCCCATACATTCAACTGGTTCACACTCCAACGAGATTCATTTGGGGCTTATGTTTTACTCAATGAGATAAACAAACCTGAGATTCTGTGATTCAACAAGAGAGACAAATACATTGGAGCAGGGAAAAACTACAAAACTATACACGGAAGTAAGTCAAGATGTATTACATTGTATTTTTTCCAATTATTTCACTGAAAACATCCACATGTATACTGCACAGGAAGAAAATATAGAAGGAGATAGAGTCTACTATTCTGATAGTAGACCAGAATTAGAAATTGGTTTGCAACCCATTTAGAAAAAGCCTAGAAGAAGCCAGTGGCAATCTGGGCTGCCTTCACAGAAGTTCTCTAGTGCACTCATTTCTTGAATGTCTTGCTGAGTCTGGGCATTGTGTTATCAAGTAGTAGGGAGAGGTCATAGCTGAAAGAGAAAAAATTGATGAGCAGATCGTTGAATTGGAATGAGCGACTTGTACAGTATGAGAAAGATTAAAAGTACTAAAGTGATTTACGCCAGCTGAGGATCTGAGCTGGCTAGTTTAGTTTTGGCTACTAGCCAACCTAAAGGGTGAGACTGGAGCTCAGCAGTCTGCAAATAACTGAAAGCTGTTAAATACCAAGGAGGAAATGAGATGATTTAATGAAGCACACAAAGGTGTAACTAGAAGTAGTTGGACTTAATTAAGGAAAGGAAAATTGTAAATGAGTATCCAGAAAGCTTCTGGCTAATGAAATATAATAGTCTTCAAAATCACCTTCGCCTAAGACTTTTAAACCTGGGTGTGACAGAATACAAATGTCTTGCAGGTCAAGGAAGATTGTGTTTATCGCATAAGAATTTATAGGTACCATGGGGCTAAACTAGCTGAGGCTTCGCAATCTATAAGGCTCATCATATTTAATACTTCCCAATAGACACACCAAATAATATGTGCATCTTACCTGTTGCACACCATGATGTGTGTTTGAGAGTCATAAGCACATACCCACTGTATTTTTTTGCTCCCTTTAATGTATATCTGCTCCTCTCACTTCTGAAAAAAAACCCCAAACCCTAGCTGGTAAGGCATGCTTAGTAGAGAACTGGCTTTATGGTTAAATGCAGAAAAGTGGTGATAACTGTGTGGAAGAGTAGCCAGGATAGCCCTTGCCAAAGTTTTTGGATCAAAAGATGTTTCCTGAGCCATCTCAAGATTCTTAGAAAACGTCCACCTTGCCATGAAGGCACTGCAAAGGGACTGCCTGTGCAGCCCCAGGCAGGGGACAAACTTGAGATCAGCTGGAGTGCTTAGGTACCTCAACGATGCAAAGAAGAGCTACAGAATTGTCACTGCTCCCTTGACATTAAAACCAGTAGCAACAGACTGGGGGAGTGACATTTCCATTTGTGAACAAACTGTGAATCATTATCACAGATATTTGAGAGATGGAGATTATTCTGAATTTGCTAAAATGGCCACATCTGAATTTATTTCACAGCTCATTAGGGAGCTGTGTATAATAAATTACCCAGCATGTTATGTTCAGCTAACCTGCCAGCTCGCTGGTTTGTTTTATGCTCTGGGTTGCTGAATGTGAATAAGCGAATAGTGCCTATTTGACCAGTTTTTCATTGTGTAAATGACAGAGGCAGTGACTTGACAGAGCTTTTTTTTTTTCTTTCCATCGAACCTAAAATGGTTTCTTGCAAACCTAGAGGTGATTTCCTGCACTCTACGTCCATGAAGGCTGTTTCCATTTGATAAGAAAGGACCCATTAGCAGAAGGACAGAGCTACCTAAGGGCAGGAGGGCCTATTTTTCTTTCCTAATTGGCACCCACAGGGATGGTTTCTCTCTGCCTGGTAATTTCCACTGCCCAGTGGGCAAGATTTCCAGACAGGCTTGCGATGTCTTGTAGACCTCAAGGACACACTGGACACAGGCTCAGCCTCACTGTTTTGTCATTCACTTTGGGCTGTGATTTCATCTGGCTGCTGCATGGCGTTGGACATAGGGAAAAGGCTTCACTTCAGTTTCCATCTGTAATAGATGGGGCTTGGGGTTTGGGGGTTTTTTTGTTTTTCTTTACTCAGTCCCAGTTTGCTTTGTGGTCCCACCTTACTATCTCTAGGGTTGTGAGAAGGCACAGCTACTGTTGTGGGAGAGAGTCACAAAGCAGGAAAAATTCCTGTGTGTATTTTTTTTTTTAAAATTCAGTTTTTCAAAGAAGAGGGGCCCCCCCCCCCCCCAAATATGAACCCTTTTGGCAAAATTTTCTTATTTTTACTTAATCTTTTTTTCCTTTTCTGTTTTACAGTTATTACCTAAAATAGGTCTCTACAGAGTGAGAAAACGTTTCATTAATTTCTTTGGTGCTTCCTAGGAAAGAATAATTCATTACTGGAACTAGTAATATATATATATGTACGTATGTATGTATAATAGTATTGATGCTTTCTTATAGAAAAAGCTTTCGATGATGAACAGGGTGCTTTTATGGGATGTATCACTGTGGAGTGTTTCCATTTTCTGTCAGCACCATTCATTGATAGGATTGATTTTTTTCACAGGCCGGCTGTTCCAGGCCATAATGCTGGCTGTATGAGACTGTGTGGGGACAATTCCTGTTTCCTGTTCTCTGGCATGTTTGTATTAAATCTGGTCTAAACACAAAAACTGTACTGACTGTCTATGCAGACTTCCCAGTTGATTTCATTAAATCAGCAACATCCATGACTTTGATATGTATTTTAGATTGGAGAGTGCTTTATTCAGTGTTCTGTTGAGTTGTTAAAAGGAAAAAAAACACCCAGACAAGTATTGGATGCTCTTATCTCTTGAGGAATGCCCTGTGAAAGAAATGTGTGTTTTCACCAAATCAGATTTCAAACAAATATAGGAAGACTGGTTCTCAGATGGACTCAGATTCTTCCATAAAGTAAGTCATGAGGTAGACTTTAATTTACAGGCTGGTGTTAAGGGATCAGTAGCATTCACAGGTACATGAAGACAATACACAAGTGCTAAGGCACTTGAAACCAGTGGCCACATTTTTAAAACCAGCCACTTCCAGATGCTGGGCCGAGGCTGACGTTTTGTCCACTTGTGTGGTGGTTGTACGGCTGACCAGGTCTTGCACGGAGCTGGCATTTGAGAACCTCAGGTGCCTCGCAGCAGACAGTAGCTGTGAGCGGAACTGGAGGCAGACTGCGCCGTGCCTCTGTTTTGCCAGCTGCGGACAGGGAAAAAATTGCACTGGCTTCTTTATACATGCTTTGAGGACAAATGCTCTGTTAGAGCCAGGCACAAGGGCTGAGAAAAATGGCCTGTCTTTATTCCCCTATGCTAAACTAGGTAGTCACTAGTAAACTAGTAACACTGCTAAACAACCTCCCCCTTCACACACACATACACCCCAACAGCTCTGCAAACTTAGGATGTTTTTCTGATGCTGACCTAAACAGGGTATGGAAACAACTTGCTCTATGCAACAGAATACAGGGATTTCCATTTTCTCCAAATCATACAGTCTACCTTAATTGCTTTCCTGTAATAATATAGTAATACAGTGTTGGCTTTGTATGAATAATTTAGGGCAGTAAAATGATAAAGTTATCAACAAAAGATGGCTTACAGCGATTATTTAATGCATTTCATAGATATTTCAAAGACAAAAAGATATACCTGCAGGTGGAATGTGAAATACTACATTGAGAATGCGTACAAATGTATTAACTCTATTACTGGGGTAGAGGAAAAATAAGAGTCAGCTGAAGACAGGGAATAAAACATTTTTATATTCCCTGAATGTATGCTATCTTCTTCTATTAATAATGAACAAAAGATCTTTGCAAAATTCAGATAATCTCTTGTGCAATAGGTACACTTTAATTTATAAAAAGGAACGGGAAGACCTGAAGAAGATGCGGGACTCTTTTCAAGTGGGGTGGTTGATAAATGTGGCAGTATGCATGCAGCAGCAATATATAGGGGGGCAGATTTTACGTGTGGGCCACACGTATCGGAAGGTGCAGGGGCTTTACATTACAAAACGTGCCCTGCATGCAGAAGCTCTTCTTTCTTTGTCCCCCTCACTCCCCCGGTCTCCATGCTCTGTGTGGCGTGGGAGCGGTGACCCGAAGTAGCACCTTGACAGCAGGTTACAAACAGAAGATGCGATGTTGCAGCTCGGTGCTGTCAGGCTGTGGTGGTGTTTTGTGCTGCCTCTCTGGCCCAAGCTAGTGCTGCAGCCAAAGGAACTGAGGGAAACAGCCTTTCAGAGAAAAACCAGTGGCTATGAAAACCTACTGATGGCATCAGCTGTGCTAACAAAGGTGAGTGATGGGGTGAAGAGCAGCCCACGTTTCCACAAGTCCCCAGTTCCCAGAGTGGAGTGGTCCTGCGCATTTTGCTGCCTGCTTGGAGCGTGGGGAAGGTGAGGAGCCTCCTCATACTGCAAAGCAGGATGGCCGTCTTGTGTGCTGCTTTCAAGCCAGCCACCAGGAAAACAGGCAAAGCAAGATGTCGTATCTAGGAATCTTCCAGCATGCTGAATCCTCACTTCTGCATCTACCCCTCAAGGAAGGAGATTTTCCTATTTGGTGTCCTGATATAAGCAATTGGAGAAGCAGGGAATGCATGGCTGTGCATTTGGAGAATTGCCCCAGACTCCTGGCAGTTTGCATGTTCAACTGGTGCTTCTGCTGTGGAGGCTCAAAGGATCTGCGGTGTATCTATCCCTGCTCCCTACCACCCGCTCAGGAAGCAGTATGGCCACAGCCAGCCTGCTCAAGAGAGCTGCAGCCTTGACCTTGACAACAACTTGACTAAAGACCGCCACTTGTCAGCTGCTGTGGAGAGCAAAGACCGCAAAGGTGGAGGCTTTGAGTTTTTAGGGACAAGTCGCAAGTCACTCTTAAGTTTGTACCAAAGTTTGCTTTATGTAAATCCATGCAGTAAAGTTCTTTGTGTCGTTTTACCCTTGCGAAGTGCAAGCACCACTAGAGATCTGCCCCTGAAATAAACCTGCAGATTTCTCTTGTATTAAGTAAATTGCCCTGTTAAATACCTCGCCTTTTTTTTTTTTTTGACATTCCTCCTGAATTAAAGCAAGTTAAAGAGGAACTTTCACTCTTCAGTGTCAGAGAAAAAGAGAAAAAAAGGCTTGACTTAATTGTCCTGTCTTTTTTTCCTCCTTCTATTACCCTGCACACTATTCATTTACCTGTTCACTATTAAAATAACTATCTGATGGTGGCATTACTGGTGAAGTGATACAGATATGCTAAGTGGAGTGTGACAGATGAATTCCATAATTTGCAAACCTGCTTAGCTGTGAGGTAGCAAGCTCAAAAGCCTTTTTCTGTCTTTATTGACTATTAAAGCTCCATTTTGCAGTGCATACTGTTCCAATGACGTGGTTTTCCATGCAAAAAGTCTTTATTTTTTTTTTTTTTTTTTGTGAAACCAAAAATCTTCCCTTCTGAGTTTGGTTGGGCTGTGTAATATTGGGGTCATTTATTCAGGCCAGAGAAAATACTTTTTTCCTTAATAAAATGGCTTTTTATTAGCTTCCTAGAATGTAATTTTTTAATAGGTAAATTAAAACCTTGCTTATTAATTGCAGTGCATGCGAGTGCCATTGGCGTACTTTCAGTATACCCGTGCCAAAGCTGTTGCTGGCCAGGATGCGACAAGGCAAAGGGAGAGATCTGAGGTTGTATGAATCCATCTGGTCTGAGTGATCCTGATGGGAAATCTGACCACAAATCCCTCTTAATTCCTTTCTGTGACTGCCTTGTGCTTTAATTGCTTTGTGAAAGGACAAAACGATTGTCTTTTTGATAGGCTGATACACTTTTTAGATTGAAACCTTAGAGGGCTTTTGCCTTGGGTGGAGGCTTGCACTTTAATGGGCTAGGAGTGCTTACAAACTTGGTTAGCTTATCTCATTTTGGCTCAGTTCAGCAACAAACAGCTGAGGACTGACTTCATTAAACGTGTGCTGTGTGGCAGGGGGACACTGCTCTGCCAAAATCTATACTTACTGTGAAGCACGTTATTTTAAAGAGGGAAAGCTAGGATTTCATTAGACATTTATTCCCATAGTAAAGATAATTGTATTTGCCTCTCATACAGCAACTTTCATGGACTTTAATAAACATGAATGAAACCTAACCTAACCATTTACTCTGCAAAAAAATGATAAATATCCATCTTTAAAAATCAGCTGTGAAAATAGAATTTTATTTTATATATGTATCTGCTGTTAATCGGACTGTGTGCTGAAAATGAAATGCTAGATCTTGATCTTGGTTACCTACTAAGGCATGACAATAAATGTGCTGGGGCTAACAGATTTACGCAGATGTTTTCATAATACAAAGCTTCTCTGAAAATGTTAACGCTGGAATGGTGGCCTTATCCTTTACTCTGTGGTGGCATGTGCACTCCTCTGAGAATGGGGTAGTAACTTGTCTTAAGTCTAGTGGGAGTCCTGTGCTACTGGAAGGCTTTTTGTAGCTGAAATCTCAAGTGCAGTTTCTGGTTACCTACAGCCTGACTGGATCCCTGCCTACATTTTCCGAGGAATCTGCTAATCTCCAAATTTAGGCCATGCAGTGACTAAAGTGGATAAGAAAGCAGAGCTTTCATCCCTTGCAAGTTTCTGATGGTGGACGTCTAGAAGGATATTCAGAGAGCCCAACCTTAGGCACACAACTCCATGGAAAAGGAGTGGTTTTTTTCCCAGGCCTGATTTAGGTGCCTTAATTTGCCTTCTGCCGAGTGACTATGTAGCAAAGGTATAGAAAGCAGTTTTCTGTGCTGGATAATGTGAATAGCTGTGTTTTATTCATTTTTAGGCTAAAATCATCTGAATGTGACAACAACAAAACTGAAATCTCTCTAAACCTTTTATCCCATAAAATGTTGCTATCTTTCTTAGGTTTCAAAATATTTTTTAATTCAGAAACGTTTAATCAAGGACACAAACCTACTGGTGTTATTCAACCAAACCCAAGCTTCTTCTGGCTGCTGCAAAGAGTTTCATTTTGGTTTGTGTTGTTTTTGAGCTCAGCCTCCAGGTCACTGTCCTTTGAGCCCCCTGAGACCTGCAGTTTTTTGTGAGCTCCCTCTGGCCAAACACCCAGTCCGTGCTAATGCATTCCCTGTCATTTTCAAAATTCTGCCCAGATGGTCTTTTCCTCTGGAATAGTTTGCAATGCTCAATCTCCCATTTTCCTCAGAAGAGAAATATATAATTTAATTTGTGGCTTTCACTAGTCTTACTAATGACTTCCTGCTTGTCCTGTTGTTTTTAAGTAGTTACAGATGCTTCACTGGCACTTTTATATTGTCCTGTATTGTTTCCATCAGTTGTTGGATTTCAGGAGGGAGAGATGTAAACTGTACTTCAGCTTCTTTGAGACAAAGCTGACAGAGCTATTGAAAATGAGGCACATGCTGCTGCTGAAGATTTAGCCTTTTTGGGTTGCATTTTGCAAGACAGCTGGAAAAGTATATCCATGTGAGAAACTACAGATACTGAAATGCTCGTCTCTCGAAGTCTGAAGTGCATGAAGTGGGAAACCATTAACTTTTGGCTCAGAACTTGCCCTTTAGCAATACACAACATTATTAAAACAACCTTTAAGGATTTTGCTGGTGAAGATGTCTGACTATTTCTTTATCACCGTGTCAGCAGTGCTAACTGAAGGCATGGGCCTGAGGAGCTCAGCCTGTCTCCTGATCTGACAGGTTCACAGGTCTGCGCAGCACCCCACCGGCAAGGAGTCCAACCTGCGCATCAGCTACAACAGAGGACCTGCTGGGTGCGCGGGCAGGATTCCTGGGGCCTCTACGGTTCTTAAAAGAACCTCTCACTTTGTTTAGGAGGGTTTTAAAAAGGTGTGCCGCGGTAGCTAGCATGTAATAACAAAATTTATACAAGCAAAACAAGCAGAAATTATTTCATCCATACCTTCTGGTAAGCTGTGCGAAAGCAAGATAGAAGGTTGCTATGTTCCTGTTCTGACAGATTCATTTTTACCCTTGAGTGCTACAGCTAGCTGAAAACAGAAACATTTTCTGGGAGAAACTTTAAGCGAAACTTCTGTTTTGGCCCTATTCATTAAAGCTGTATTTTTATTCTGGCTAGAGAACCATTAATTTGAGTTTAAATGGGTGTTAGTCTGCTAAAGAAGTGATCTGCAAGAAATCCCAAGGTGGAGTTTGTGGTTCCGTCTGTGTAGGTAGTCCTGTGCTTAGCTTACACTAGTGGTCAACACCACCAGCAGTGGTCAGTCTGCTTTGCTGTATATGCTGTGAATTCAGGGAAAAGCTGCAAATTCCAATATTCATTAGAAATCTGAGGCTTTGCAATATGTCCATTTTTTTATTACTAGACCTGTGTACACCAACAGTTCACATGGCACTTTGATGCTCTTAAAAGCGAAACATACAAAGAAAAACTGCAACAGGCAGTGATTAAGTCTCTTTGCTAGTTACTTTCCATGTCTGTTCTTGGCTGTTGTGCTTTTGCATGTAAAATCAGGTTTTTTGAGAACAGAATGAAACTCCCAAATACATCTGTATTAACAGCAGCGATGTCAAAGCAGGTTGTTTATCTGTAAAGAGACTTGCAGGCACGGCCAGTTCCTCTTGGGGCTGACATAATGCCAAGAGCTCTTTGCACATAAATGGCTAAACCGGATGGACTCAGATACAGCATCTGTGGTGCTTGTAGATGGTTTGCTCTCGGTGGAAAGTCACAGCAGAAAGCAAGTTGGAGCAGGGTCTTTTTATGGCAGTGATGACCACAGTTGTCTGCAGCTCAGGAGAGAGAGAAGAAGAGACAGAGGCGGTGAAGACACAGCATGGCTATCACAAATGCAGAGCGAGTAACCCTGGTCAACTCACAGCTCCCAGTCAGCACAATAGAGCAGTAGACAAGGATTATGTCTAAGTACATCTGCAGCAATACACGGTTTGCCAAATGTATGACAGCTTGTGGTGCTGGGCACGTGGAAAAATAGCTGATGGTCAGGAAAGAAAAAACAAAGCGCTACCTCTCTGCTTTTCAGACAGGACAAAGGACCAATTAGTTATTACGGCTGTATAGGATGTCTAGCAACCTGGCTGATAGAGTGGTCCTTATAGATGCAGACATACTGTAGTCTCCTTCTGTAAGCTAGCACAGGTAAACCAGGATTCTTGGAGAGTTTACCTACTTTAAAAAAAAAAAAAAATTATGTATCTCATCAGCTCATGGAACCAGCGATAACTGTGTCAAGTCCCACTAGGCAACTGTGGATTTTCCCTTTCCACAGGTAAATTTAGAAGATGTAATGCTTAATCTTCCTTCATTTCACCCTTATAAATAACCAGCACCTTCAGCTTTTTAAAGCACTTCCTACAGTTGGGTATAGAAGGAGGACATTGTTTCTACCCAGGGGATTTGTTTTACAGCATTTTTGAAGCTATATGTGAATCTGAGTTGCTTTCTGCAACAGGAAGTCCTGGTGAAGCATGCTGATATCTTACCTGTAACCCTTCAGTATTGCTTCCCAGACTGTTAAATGCCACAGCTCTCCTTGTCACATCTATCTGTATGACCTTGCCCCCAGGATGTCTATGGAAATTGGAGGAATGCTTTACAGAGACAGTTGTCAGCCTACAAACAGCATCAGCTTTTTTTTTTTTTTTTAAGCAAAGATAATTCTGACAGCTGGATGTAACCACACGGTGGTTGTCCTGACATTGTTGGCAAGCTGGTCACAGTCATTCCTGAGTAGGAGCCGTTAAACTGGAACTCAGACTCCAGAGGTGTTGAGTGACACGCTGTTGTCCTAATGCGTCAAGCAACAAGTGCTGCCTTTTGGCAGCCTGAGTTTACATATCGGCTCCTGTCAAGGTTTTGGAGTCTACTGCAGCAACCTCCTGCTTTGGCTTTGCTTGTCCTCAGAGCCAAGCTACTTACCGCTGAGTTGTCACACGCTAACGAACGTAAGCAGCAAGCCTTTCTCCTTTCTGATTTGCTACAGGACAAGGGAAGTCTGTGCATTGCAAACTTCACACAAATTAGTACACTCTTCCCTGCCAACAATGCTGTACAGAAGCACATTTTTTTGCTTTAAAATGCTTCTGTGACAATGCTGCTGTGATAAAACAAAGCATGAATAAATTGGGATGTGACAGCAATGGAGAGCCAGGTGGAAAACGCTTTCTTCACTAGGAATACAGGCGTTTCACAGGAAGCCACAAAAGCGTTTGTGGAGCTAACTACCATTTTTCCTTGGGGCTCAAGTTTAAAACCCTGTTCTTCTCAAATTGTTCCAGGTTGTTGTGTGTTGTGTATAATACTATTATGCTGATGAAGTGCACGCTTGTTTGTGTCTGTACTTCTTTCTAGTGGTCACCAATGGAAGTGCGGGGAGGCCTGGAGCTCACATGGGCTCCACCCTCTCGTGCGTGGCAGGATGCCCTGATGCTGTACTGGGATTCACTGGCTGTGGGCAGCTCGCTTACCCTACGGCTCAGTTCTGCTTTCTCCTCAGAGTACAAGCTTGTGGAACAGAGCATCAGAGCATAGGCCAGATCCTAAAAGGGACCCAAGTCCAACAGCGCTCTGCTCTGAGGCAGGTGGGTCCTGGATCCAGAGTCCTGTGTTGAGCAACCAGGGCACCCCGTGCCTGGGTAGGGGAGGCAGGTGTCTCCGCATGGGACACTTATCGGGATCCTTATCCTTTGAAGTCATGAAGGGACTCAAGAGCCTCATCTGCTGGGTGTTCTCCAAGAAGAGGGAGGCAGACAGGAAGCAGGTCTTTCCGTGCCTGGTTTCTGGACCCTTATCATGCCCGGGCATGAGCGAAAGGGCCAGGTTGCTCAACAAGCTTGTGAGAGAGCCGGCTCTCATGGTGCAGTGCAGCACATGTGGATGCGCCACGGGGCTCCCCGTGGAGTTACTACTTCACGTGATTCTGTCAGCATACTCCCGTCTGGCTGGATTTCCTGATGAAAGGCAGGGTTTATTTCAGGGTATGTGGTGGCTCCAGGTGCGAGAATGGCAGGTTTGATGAGGTGTTTGAGTGCACAATCTGGCTAAATTGGAGGTAGTACATCAGTGACATTTTCACCTAAACCTGCTGCAAGCAGAACTGCCTGGCTGAGCGCTGCTTTCCATGCTTTCCAGCTCTAGCAGAAAAATAGTCTGATCTCAGGTGAAACTTTTTTCTGCGTCTGAGGTGTAAATAAAGAGTTTCCTGTAGTGCCTAAAATATGAGAGATTTCCTGCACTGTTTTAAACAACACCAGTGAGGAGACCCTGGTCTCTGATGCAGCCGTGGCAGAAATAATGGTCAAAGCATGAAACCGAAGGCACTAACCCAGGACAATACCCAAACTGAGGTAGGGTCATTCCTTCATTGTGGTCGTTACTGATAATGGTAGTAGTCTCGGGGCAGATGATTTAGCTGTATAGGCAGAAGAGTCTAAACAGGAGAAAGAATTAGAAAAAAAAAAAAAGTACTTCAATCTGATGCACATGCTTGCCTTTGTTTTTTAAATTTGCTGCATGGAAACATTTTTCCAAACATTTCAAGCTTGAAAAAACCTGACACTGAACAACAGCTCTAATGAACTAAATAAAATCCTCTTTTGTTCACTTGTCTAATTCCAAGTTTTCAGGAATTCGGCTGTTTCTCAAAATCATTCTGCTTTGAGAGAAAATGTCACAAGAATATTTTTTAGTCACAAAATGAATGTAAAAAAAGATTGATCATTTTACTTTTAGCTCAAGAATAATTTTTGGGCTGAGCTTGAATATTAAAAATGTCATACTAAATGGCAACTTTCCTGAAAACTTGAAAGTTTGTGAAAAAAGGAGGTTATGCTGACAGCTGTTTCAGAAACCTAATTAATGAAGCCCTGAAATGAAAAAGACTGAGAATAATTTGACTTCTTGTATGAGAAGAAATAACACATAACATTTCAAAAGTAATAAAAGACCAATCACCCCAAGAACTTCAGACAAAAAAGAATTATTGTAAAAAAGAAGTTAGGCTTTTTTTGTCATTGTAAACTTTTTAAACATATCTCTGGGTAGAACTGTATGAAAGACCATGATTATATTTTGTGGCAATTACTGAGGTTTCAGGATTTTTGTACATTCTACATTAGTAAACAGAACCTTTTGAATATTTTTATGTTGAAATAGCTTCTTTAGAAATCTGTAGGTGTTCTAGTCAAGATTACTCTTCCCTCTTACTGGTCAGAAACTATTAGAGAGACCAGATTGTTCTGAACCTCAAAATCTTTTCATCCAAATGAGTAAATCTTTAGAATTGCTTCAGCGTCAATGAAAACTGCATATTTGAATAACATTTTGTTTTCCTGAAACTATTTCAAGTGACTCCAACTTCATTTTGCACGTAATAGTTTTGCACAAAAGAAAGATGCATTTAATCTCAGCTGTAAGAGCATTTGCCAGTTCTGTACTGCTGCCATTTGTGAAAAATGGCTTTGCTTTACTGTATTTCTTTTCATCATCCTTACTTAGTGGCTGATCAGCTTCTGATAATGTGGTTACTCGATCTTATCCTGTGAAATTACAACCCATTATCTCGTCAGGTTATGTTCTAGGAGGGGGATTAAAAAAATGCTGTCAGTAATACATACACTCAGTTGAAATTAAGTGAGGACATGAAGTAAGCTTACACTGCCGCAAAGTACAGGCTATCAGCACCTGTCCTTCATTAATCCTCCCAGTCCTCTCTCTTTACAGTGTGAAATGGCATGATAACATAAAGCCACAATTAAACACATAGAAACCTTTTGTCTGGCCGTGCTTTGAGGGCTCTGATCCACCTAGGTGCTGCCTTGTGGCTTGCTTTGCTGCTGGGATTGGGTATGTGTGCTGAGATTGACAGGGAGCTCATCACAGTGGCTTTCCTCCAGTAAGCAATGGCACATTAGAGTGCACAAAGCCTATTGTGAAATCCTGAAATGAAGCCCAATGTTTGGAAGCAAGTTTCTAACCTTTGTTAACTGAGGTGCTATTTTATTAGGCAGAATTGATGATGCAGCAAGGAGACCTCACCCCGTATTAAGCCAACGTATGGAAACACTTGTTGCCATTTAAAGGCAAAGGCTGCTTAAGGAGGGCAAGTGTAATGTTATCAGGAAAATTCTGCAGGTAAATGTCAATGGAATTTTCCTTAAAAGTAGGTCTTGGACAAGTTTGGGCCACATTTCTTTGTCTGCTTTCTAATACTGCTTTCTAATCTTTTCTTCAAAGAAACAATGGGGTACAAAGCATATTGCCTATGTAAGGATTTAAGCACGAGCAGTGTTATCTCCCTGTCTGACTGTCTGCAAAATGCCAAGACTGGCTTAAAAATCATGGACTTTGTTTTGAAGGGGGAAAAAAAAAGTTTCTTTGTTTCTAGACCTTTTGAGGTCAAGTTTTCAGACATCCCTGTATGTTTCTAAGGGCTACATACTTGCCTAACTGAAAAAAGAATAGAATATGAAAGTAGAAAAAAAAAGACATTTCACATGGATTTCACATAGTCACATAATTCCAAATGCCATGTATTTAGGGGAAAAGACCATCACGTGCCTCAAATAATGAGAGCTAATAACATCAGGAATAGCACAATTTGCACTGAATTAATTTAAACAAGAACTGAAAATTCTCAACTGCACACCTGTAAATACAGTGTTTATTGTCAGTAACATTAAAAGATTGATCTGGTAGGCCACCTACAAAGATTTCTTTGGGCCTCCTCATCACCAGGAGCATCTCCTCAGGCTTCTTCTATGCTGCAGTCCAACAGCTGTTTCTTACAATATATTCTGGCTGTCATCAGATTTGAGCTCTGTATCATGCTGTACTTATTTTGGTAGAGAAGTAGGTGTGTGTTTTTGTGTGACAGGGGCTGGGGGTGGAGGTTTCACTTTGTACTTCTTGCAGAGAGAATGACTGTGCGTGTCTGTTGGCTTTGCTTATTTCTCTTACCTCTCTTGTGGATGTCTGTGGGGGACAGAATAAGCGCCAGCTTTAGATTTGATTTGCACTGTGAATTTGCTACTAATTGGCACCACCCACATCAAAGTTTAAAGTCAACATTACAGTTGTCAAAGCCAGAAGGACAAAGCCAGGCTACTAGAGTGAGATTTCAAACAGCTGACAAAACTCAATTGCTGTGATAGTCAGTGGTAAAAATTTCTCCTGCAGGGACAAGGCGGTCACTGGAGATCTCTGGGCCCTGCTTGCAAGCTGTTGCCTGGGTTGTTCCTTCCCGCAGCCGCTGAAGGATGTGACCTGAGGCTTATAGCTTTTGGCCGTGTAATGTTTCCATTGCACAGCTCACAGGGTCAGAAAGGCTGTCATCCTTTGCTGAGGAGTCCTGCCAGTATAGCTGAAGGAGAGGAACATGGGTGTATATCACTTTTGCCTGGTCCCTTAGTGCTAATGAGGTCTAGTTCTGAAGTCAGCATTATTTAAAAATACCTTTAGGATCGTTTTTGTTACAGAGTGAGTGCACTCTCCTTTCTGTCCTGTCCATTACTTTTTTGTTAAGAGATTTAGCTTCACGAGATAAAATTGAAGTACCAAGTAGTAACACAGTGGAGCTTTTTCTAAGTGGCTGTTTTTGTGTGTATGCACATGTAGATAGAATGCTTTAAATTAATTTTGAGGCTGCTGAGGTAGGCATATGTAGGCAAAGAAATCCCAGGGGTTCATGCAGTGGGTGGTTGGGTTTTTTTTGGTTGTTTTGGTTTGTTGTTTTTGGTTTTTTGGGGTTTTTTTTTGTTTTGTTTTTTTTTATGATGCAGCCTTTATAAACAGTATTTGGGAATAATGGTATCAAATTTTACGTACATCAAATTTCACTGCAATCTTAAATCTATTTCTAACAGCTAAGCTCACAAGCTTATGCTTCTACTATGCTTCAGAAAAGCATTCCAGTTGTTACTAGTATGATATGGATAACAGAACCAAACCAAATATTAAAAAGCATTAACCCCCCAAAATAATCTGGTAAACCTATTTCTAAACTCTCAGCCAGACGAAGCCAGGAGCCTGATAAACAATTAGTGTTAGTGTTTTTCCAAATGAGTACATCATATCAGGTTCTTAAACCCTGCCTTGTAAAAGGGTCTCAGCAAAAAGAGACTGAAAGCACCACTACGTTCCTGCTTGGCTCTGAAAACATGAAATCCGAGACAGAAATGGGGAGATGTGGAGCAGCGCTGATCAGATCAGGCACAGGACCGGGCAGCACAGCTGCTAAGTAAGGGTGGTGAGGCCATGGGGCATGGTGCACACCACGTGAAGCTGGTGGTTCAGACCTCCTTTAGCAAGGGCATCTCACTTGCTTGTTTGCCACGCAGTTGAGCACTTGGTCCCAGCAACTCCTTCCCCAGCAAAATGAATTGCGGAATCTCTGAATGTAGTTCACTGATGTGAGTATTTGTGGCCTTGGGAATCTGCTTTGCAGATAACCTGCAGTATTGAACCCCCACATACTTTGGGCTCTGGAGTCTTGTGCCTTGGGGGCATTTTTCAGTTCTTTGGCATCACAAAGCCGGTGGGAAGGGAATAACCCTGCTTCCACCAAGCATTCACAGTGCCTGCGATAAAAAAGCGATGCGTGAGGGGCTGCTGACAAGCATCTGGACTGACAGAAATGACACTCTGCTGCTGACTTAACAGTTGACATTCTGCAGACTGAAAGGAGATGACCAGTTCTCTGGGGAAGGAGGAGTACAAAACATGACCAAAGATGAAAAGGAACCTCAGAAGCGCCTTAAGGCCCCAGCTGAGATCCTGTGAAATCCCTTTGTGTCAGGCTGTCTCCAAAATGCACAGTGCAAGAGAGCCTCATTCAGAGAGGGCATATGGAGTGGGAAGGGAAAAGCAGGAAAAACAGCATTTTCCTAACACCTCATAGGAAATCAGTGTCATAAGCAGAAACTCCATGCTAAGTCTAAGTCCCTGCTCAGTGCTTTGTTGCCTGTTTTGTCATGACCTCCGCAGGCTGATGCTTGTTTCAAGATAGAGTGGTGCATTAAAAGGGTACATAAAGTCCACTACAGATGTTCCTTTTGTTGTGAAAATATCAGCAGTTTGGTTAACCAGGAATTATGGCCCTGCTGCATGCTTTCGGGGTAGGCATTCCCTCCCTCCTGGAAAAAGTGCCTTTTAGAATGACGGCTTCAGAAAATGCCTTCCTGTCTGCAGAACAGCTCATTTCAGCCAAGTGCCAAGTGAGGAGAGGAGGTAGAGCCTCAGTTTGAGAAGAGTTATGCCCATCCTCGTGGCCCCCTCAAAAATATTGGCCCCTTATATGGCAGGAAATTCAGCGTGAGTCGAAGCTGTCAGAGATGATTTAATTCTTGCTGAGTGCTCTTTGACTCCTCTCAAAGTCACAGAATGAAGCTGAGGTCGGGCACTTGGTGACTGCTGGCTACTAGCCCTGCCACAGTGCCGGGTACAGCAGCTCATACCCATCTAATGTGGATCAATGAATCTCACCATAGGACTGATCGCTTGTCCCCATGTGCTGGGACTCCCCATCTCCAGTGTTGGGGACTGAGATGAGATACAGAGAACTGCATTAAGATGTGCCTTTTGTCCAGTAATTAATGTTTCCCTTCTGTGTGCAGTTCTACGTAGAATGGGCTGAATTACTTCACATTGAGCTAGAACATTCAAACCCATTGATGTTTCAAGCAAGTGCAGCACTTGTCACATTAATGGCAAAATCCTCACTGCTTTTATGCATCTCCCTTTTAGAGCTTAGGTTATCAGTGGTAACTCTATCCCTGATTATTTTTGGTAGAGTAGCTCTCACCCACCTTATATGCAAGTAATATGTTTGCTGTAGACATGGTGCTGCAGTTTATTCCTAGACCTATAATTTAATACAGTGAGAAAAGGGCCAGTCACCTTCAGGGAAGCCCTACTAGTTTATGTCAGCAAAGTATTTGGTTCTGTAAAGGTTGCTCTTTATCAAAGTATTGAAATTGCACATGATTAGCTTAGATTGAAAAAATAAAAATAAATTTTTCTAAGCATTTTCCTGGAATTGGTTCAGATGTTCAAGTGCTCATTGGTCAGCAATAAAATTCTGATCATTTAAATGTCTGCAGTAAATCAAAAGCTTTTTTTCAGAAGCTGCAGCTCAGATGTTATAATTTTAAGTAACGTTATAAATATACCCACCGTAATGACTGCAACACCAGTTCCTTAAATACACTGAAATTACCCATGATTATCAATATTATTCTTTACTGCTTTTGAATGGAACTAAATTTAGAAATTTATTAATATTTGCTATTCCAGCTCACTGATTCATAGTTTTTATGGCTAAAAGGGGATATTATATCAGTTTATCTCATGTCTTGTAGAGCAGTATATACAGTTTCCTTATAGTAGTCTACTCAAATAAGTGTATCTCAGACTTGGAATTTAGGTCCTGTGTGTTCTGTGGTCTTTACCAGACTGTTTTTAGCAAACCCCTTGCGGTTAGCCGATAATTTCTCACTCTCCATGTTCTGACTAGCCTGTACCAAAATTTCTGATTGCTATATTGACTCCGCCAGGGAATTCCTTGCACACCTTTCATCTAAACTTGGAGACAGGTGTACTTCTTTGATCACAGTATAACTTTGTTCAAATCTAACAATTTTTTTCTTTAGATGCTGGCTTGTTTTGCATCAATGGCAAGACTACCTGATTTCAGTATAGCCAAATTTTAATCCTTATTTGTATTAGGTGACCAATATTGTTATACACCTGCACTCCCAGAGTCAGGGCTTTCCGCTAACAAAGCCAGTGAAGGCACTCAAAGGCTGCATGGCTGCATCAAGTAACGGGGACTTTTTTCTCAGACTTTAGCTACACAGAAGTTCTGTCATGTTGTATAGACATAAAGCATCTCAGTTATGAGTTGGGGTTAGCCTCTTTAGTCAGAACAACTGGCTAAAGAATCATAAATAAATTAAGACTAGCTTTTGGTATTGCAAGCATTTTGTCATTTCAGATGCCCAGTCCCATTACCACTGAGTTTGGACCTGTTCACGAGTTCAGCCCCTGCTAACTTGCCGTTTCCTTCTCCTATGTCTTTTCAGTATGTCCGTAAGCAGGACACGTCATGTATGCAGCCTTGATTCTCCAGAACTTAAGCACATATACAACTTGATGTATCATGGATTATTCCATCAACAGCAACCAGATGTCTCATACAGGTGAAGATGAGCATATCTGTGAATATTGTCAGGAGAGGAGCTTTAGTTTGGAAATTGCCTTCCTTTGGGGGTCCCCCTTCACCCTCATTTTTAATTCCTTCAACAACTTACCAATTAGTTTCTCCATTATTTCATAGTTTCTTGTCATGTGTTGCTAGGCAAGATGGGGTGACCACTATATTTTCTGTAAGTTATAGCAGAATCAAAGAAAAGAGACCTATTCTGTTCCCACCTTGCCTCACAGAGGGGGTATTAGTTGTGTGGAGACTGTTATCTTGTGGTAGGTTTTCTTCACTTGCTTTAATTTACATAGTGTAACAAACCCATATGATTTTTGAAAAAGTGATCATAATTTCCTTGAGGTTTTACTGTGTAGAAATGTATTCAGAACTTACTCTGTGTCTCCACTGGAAAGATGTGTCTGCAGAAATACGTGGTGCCCTTCTAACACTGTAATCCTAGGCAGCCCAGGGAAATTTAGGGAGAATCTCAGGATGGAAAAGTGTTGTTAGTTCTATTAAATCCTATAAAAAGTTCATACAAGGAAAAATGAAGATCAAACAAGGCTTGGGGAAGCCCTTTTAGAGAAATTTGTTGTTTTAAGTAATCGTTATTTTTACCATTAAGGCTACTTTATTTTGCTGCATTGTGAAAATTGTCAGGAAAGAATAAGAAAATAGTAAAGAAAATAATAAAATGATCCAAGATTAGTGTCTTTATGGTTACAATTTTCTATACTTCAGTTGAATTTCCTTGGCAGAGTTGCAAGGAAAGCTCTACCCCATTAAATGACAGAGAGTCCACAGTACTAAATACAAGCAAGTACAAGATCCTCTTTGTATTTGCAAGCAATCTCTAAATTTTGCTGATGAACTTCTGGCATTTTGTTAATAAATATTTCTAGAATAGATGACATCTGACATAATTTTATAGATACATACTAAGGGTGTGTGCACATACACACATGTATATAACATATATATATATACACACACCCCCTATACATATGCATATATGTGGACACTTTTAAACATCTGTTTCAGTAGGTAGCAGTGGAATTTGCTGCATTCATTCCTGATTCCTTTGGGGCTCAATTTCAGGAATTTCAGGATCTGACTTCTTCTAATAGGGAATCTCTAGATGTGTTGTTTCAAATGCTGTTTTAAATTAAAAAAAAAAAAAAAAGGCAGCAGCAATACAGCACATCACAATAGCAGGTTAAATATAGACATGGATTACAGAGCCATTGTTTTCACTCCTGCTAAATAAGACAGTACTCTTAAAATGGAATGCCACTTGACCTTTTGTATTCCATCAGTTGGTGATTGTATTTAACTGATACAGGGAGGAAACATTTTCCCCCTGCAACTGTCCCCTGTTGATATGACAGTTGCTACTGCTGGGTCACACCATGCACAGGAGGCAGAAACCCAGTGCTCCAGAACACAAGAAAGATCTTGCAGCTCATGGAGGAGCTCTATCCATGTCCCACAATGACACACGCTCTTTTTTCAACTTCTCTCAGCTTGTGCTCTCTGCTGGCCATCTAAAATCACCACCAGTGCTCAAGCATTCAAAAATCACTTACTTTGAAGTGGAAATTCTTGATGTGCAAAGCAAGAAGCAGATCTGCATTGTGGACAAGGTAAGTGTATTCTTCCCAGCACACCAGGGATGTGCCTGGTTCACACGGTGACAGTTCAGGGACTCCGTTTTCATTCTGTTGTGGTCTTATTCTGCAATAGAAGTACTTTCATTCTTGTCTCTGGGAGATACTCAGAACTTCTTGTTAGTCACAATCCTTGGCTGTTTATCTCCAGCATTTTTACTAATAATCCAACACTGGTTTCTTTTAGACCTCCTGGCTGCTCTGTGGACTCAAGATAAGTCTCTTGTCACTTAGATTACAGTGTTTATTTCAGAGCATGAATGGATATTCAGTTTTAATATATTGGTAAAGCTTAGCACCTCTGCAGTGCTAAACATACTCATCTGTACCCTACTTATTAGATTGGGCAGGAACTTAGCAAATTTTAAAAATTTTCATTTTTAAATGAAAGCTAAAAGAGGTGTTTGGGGTTGTTGTTTCTTTAATAATGTGAATCCAAAAATATAAACTATAAATTGTGTAAGTAGAATGAGAGTATTGTTAGGAAGGAAGTTTACAATACAGTAAACAACAGCTGAAAAAATGCTTCATAAATATTTTCATCACAGTTTTTGTGATTCATTGTCCATCAGCAGAAGAGCTGGTTTCTTGCATTGCCATTAAAATGGAAATCCTAATCTATTTAGACTATAGCATTTTTCAGAAACTACATAGTAGAGTTTTGAGGCTTACGGTTTTGCTAGAAGGAAAAAATAAAAATAAAAAATTCCCTTATCCTCACTGGCAACAGCTGGAACTGGTGGATAAGTTTGCTTCAAATGTTTAATTTAATGCCTTTGAAATATGTAGGGTGGAATACTACCAGATTTCTAGTGTTCTTGATCATTTAAAGTGTGTTTTTTCAATTCGTATGCCTAGTTAAAGTTAAATGTCTCATTTGTTCATTCTTAATGGGGCAAATTATTTTTCTGAGATTTTTTAAATCTAGACAAAGGGGAAATGTACAAAATGGTCAAACAAATATGATGACTATGGTGTAGTGTCACATTTCAGGAGTCCTTCCATAGAAGAACTGTAATCTGCTGGGACAATAGCAGACTTGCATTTTAATCTTTACTCTGAGTTTTGATGAACCTGAACATTTTCTACACCTTCTTGAAACCATGGACTCTGCCCTTGTAGTGGTGGAGAGAGAGTTATGAGTCGTGATTGCGAAGTACTCTCTCTATAGAGGTAAAATACACACAGAGAAGCAATAACAACTGTAAACTGAAAGCAGCTGCTCAGGAATCTCTCTTCAATGGCCATGGCCAGCAGCATGGACCTTTTTTATTTTTGTTTTCTTTTTTTGGCACAGTACCAAGGGATTGGTGCAAGTATAGTGCAAGGTTGAGATTTCTAAATCTCCTAAAGAATTTGCATTTTGAATGTACATTCACCTGGCTGTCTAAATCCCTTAATTTGCCATGATAATCCATCCCTAAGGCAACCCCAAAAGTACAGTAGCTGAGTTCCTTACTTCTGTGAACACTTGTTAGTATTGTTGAACCTCATTGCAGGTGGTTGTTAGAGCAAACAAGAGACCATTTCACTGGATTATGCATAATCTTCTGCTTAATTAAATATAACATTGATACAGACCCAACATGACACTTCTAATGCCTGTTTTCTGTTTGTAAGGTAATTATGATTAGCTTCATTTCTCAGGGTTGCATGTAATTATTACTTGTCAAGATTTATAATAGGAGAGAATAGGAACTGTAGATTTTAAAATGTATGTATTTACACTCTTATTACATATTGTTAGTAGTTTGGACTATTATGATTTAGCAAATACATTTGTAATATTCTTAGATTAATAAATCTAAAGGGACAAAATATATTATAATGGCATAGAGAAGATCCCTTCCTTTCTCCACCTAACAGAAACTCAGGCAGAGTGATTAATGCTATGTGGTGAAATATCAGTCACAGCTTCCAGAGGGTTAGTTTCTATGAGACTCTTGCATATGCATATGAATCCTATTCAGATTAGTAGGAGCTTTGTAAAGTCTGAAAAATTATGATACATCTAACTTGTTTTGGTATTTAGAGAGAAAATACGTCTTGTGCTCAGTGCAGTGTCAGGGATTTAGAAGAGGTGCGTTTGGTTGTGTGATCTCAAGCAATCAATTGACATCTATTGACAAATAGGCTTTGGATCCAGCATAAGTGTGAATTAATTCTCTGTCTGTAAAATGAAAATACTGTTATTTCCTTTGGCTTTCTTACCCATCTTATACTTTGGGGTAAGATCAGTCACTTATATTAAGTGAACTGAGTGGCTGCTACAAGGTCTTGATCATTTTTAAGATTGGCTTAAAGGAGCAGAATAAATACATATTTGCCTGGTTTTTAAGCCTGTAAGATACATTCACATCATACTGCAGGCTTTTCTACAGTCAGAAAAGGCAGAAAAAAGAATATTGAAAGAAAGTAGTAGAAGAGGAAAACCCCAGACATTTTGTCCCACAGTCGTCCCCTCCAGGAACTGGGTCTTGAGGAAAAATACCTATCTTGCAAAACTTGAAGTAAATTCACAAGAGTCAGCAACACTGGGAGTTCATTTTGCACATGCATACTTTGAACATAAAATTCTTTACAGGAGTATAATTTCTTTTATTTAATATTGTCAACCTGCTCTGGGGACTCTCTGCTATGGATATGACATTATGCGAGTAGTTTGGTGCACACAAGCTTTTCCAGTGACTTAGTTACCTGAAGAATTTGTGTGAGATCTTTTTCCCCAGATTTGTTCTTGGTACAGAAATTAATACTGAGGTGAAATATCATAGAGAAAAGGCTTCAGAATTTTGGGGATGGGGAGAGAAGGGAGGAAACACAAACCTCTCAAAATTTTTTTTCCAGTTATTCTACAAAATGTCCCCAAACTACTTCTGGCAGGACAGCAAGCACCAGTGATTTACAGACAAAAGGGGGCTACCTTTGACCGTTGGAAAAAGGCTTCAAAAAGGAGTCAGTAGGGAAAGCTAATTTAAACCTAGGCTACAACCCTGTCCATCTGTCCTTAAAAGCAGTATGTAAATGCTCAGAGGAGGTACCCTGGGACCATACTCATGTGAGTGGGGGTATCCACTCTCTGATGCGATGGCAGCAGGGGGACTCAAAGCACTGAATTTTCGAGGAGATGTCTGAGTGTCCTCTTGCTCTGCGTGCTGCCCACGAGAGGGCAAGAGCCCAGGCATGTGGGCCAGTGTGAATGACAGAATCCTGGGTCTTCCTTCCTTCCCTGCTGCCCGGGGAGGCATGCCGGCGAACTCATGCACAGCGTGGCTCGGCTGTACGCAGAGCATCTTGCCTGGCCTGAGATCCCCCCCGTGGCCTGGGAGAGGCCAAATGTCTAAGGATTTTGGCTCCCATGTTACTTCCAAAAAGCTACAGAAAACAACAGAACATGCAAAATTCATCAAGTCTTAAAAATGAAAGAAAATAATTCTGTTTTGTATTTTTTAGCAAATAATCCACATTTTTCATCGTCAGCCACAACTTATGAAAAATACATAGCTACTCAAAAACTGTTTTACTTGTACATTATTCCAAAAGCCTGATGTAGGTTAGTTTTAAAGTTATCGATGTACAGTGATTTGATTTATAAATGCTGTTAAGGCAGCTCATAACTGTTTCTGTTGCAGCATTCATTGCATAATATTTTTTTCTTCAAATTAACTTGTAGTAAAATGTATTTTCCCACAAACATAGTGCAATGTAATTAATTTTGCATGAGTTGCTTTTAAGGCAGAAAGTGTTAGACAATATAGCTTTTACAGAACAAATCACCTTTGGGGAAACCAGTAAAGAAGGCTTTTTCCTATCAAAAACCTCAGAGCTCAGTGGTTTTGTGCTATACAATTTTGCAAGTTAAGCTATAAGCAGAGGTGTAAACTCAGGTTTTGTCTGCTACACAGTGGCCCTCCTTTCCAGGAAACTTCTCAAGGCCTAAAGAAGAGAACTTGCTTCCTAAGCTGTGCAGGAAGGAGTCTCTTTTCTTGGTGTGCTGCAAAGATGATGGAAGCTACTTTCCTACTGTTCCTTAAACCAGTTCTCCATGCACTCAGTGCACTGTCCCACTGAAATCTCTTTGGAAAACCCAGTTGCTGACAGTTAATTGTTAGTGGTTAATGATATATACTGTAAGTACATTAAAGTAGATGTTTGTGAGTGTAGGCATGCCATCCAATGCCTACAATGAAAGTCATGTGAGCATTGTTATTTCTCTTAAATTAAAGGAAACTTGCATAAGGCCTGTCCTTTTGTTACGCAATTTTGTCATGCCCAGTATAACACCAGTCTAGGCGTCAGCACAGTAACTTATATATACAACTCTTCTTGCTATTAAATATTACACAGTATATGTATTAATACATCTTTTGCCAAAGATGAATTAGGGCTTATTCTGATTACTCTGAAAGGCTTGTCTGTCTCTGAAGGGGTTCACAAGTACTTTGTTTGTAAAGCACCTAAACCAATAGTGTCCTTGTCCTTGTCCTTAACAATACAATGGATTTACACCGACATGACAGCAAAATCAGATACATGCAGAAATGGTATCTCCAGTATCAGAAATCTATTACTTTTGCCTGTGGGCTGCAGCTCTGTCACAGAAAGTGAGCAGCCAAGAACAGTCATCACCAGCTCTATTTTGCATAGTCATCTCTAGCACATAAAAATAACTTCTCACATCACGACTTGGAGGTTAGCCATACCACATTCATTTTAGGTGAGCAAATGCAATCATTAAAGTAGGCAATGAAACTCTGCAAAGGAACTCTTTGCAGTAGCAGGACATTGCCTTTTACATCAGAATCTCCTCATTTGTGTCATTCTAAGAAGTCCTTTCCCAGGAAAGAGATTAATATTTACATTGCCTTGTGTAGTCTTTTTGTTTTCCTAAGTCTTGCAATTATAATATTTCACTTCACAGGACACTATATTCTTCCTTGTGGAGAATGAGCAGAACCTGTACTCTGCCACAGCAGACTCATTTCATGCATAAGATTTTTAAGATCATCATCTTTCCCGTTCAAGCAATCTATTGTTAGAGTTGTCCTGCCTCTGATGCCAAAGATGCCCCAAGGGACTGAATAACCAGCTATGTCAAAGGAGGGGCTTCTGTGGTAAGACCACCCCTTGATGCTGAGTCCCACAAACTAGGGATTCCCACAGCAATACGTGTGAAGGAACACAGACACGCAGCTAGCTGGATGTAGGCTTATTGCTGTGGAACTCCTTGTTTTTACTTCCTTTTGGAAGGAGGATTTCATGGTGTCTTGCGTCTTCTACTGTATGTTTTCACAACATCTAGCATAACGGGGATCTGGTCCCTGCTGGGAGGCACTGCAAGAAAATACATTACATTTACAGACATGTTATAAAGTCTGTGTGTTGTCTTGCCCATAAGAATTGAATCTTATGCCTACCCCCCAGTGCTGGAGGTGATGACAGTAGTATTCTCTTCCTCAGTTATTAGTTACATGTGGTAAAGTAGGTAAACATATTCAAATTCCGTTGAAGCAATGCATTACACTCGTTTCTTCCTGCTCTATTAGATATTCACATAATTTTAATGTCAATGTAGCTACAGATAGATTCAGATGAAAAGAGGCAACTAGACATATTAATTTCTGCTTGGTCTTTGCTGTCACCATTCTTGTTTCAATAGGGCTTTTTACATGGAATACCTGGAGAAATGGGCTTTGATTTATCTAAAAGAGAGAGACTGGGGAGGGGAGAAGCTGGTAACTTTAGGTCATTTAGCATTTGTAAAGTGATAATTTAAAGAATTATAGAAGCTACTATAGCAGACTAATGCTTCAACTGATGCTTATTTTCAAAGCTTAGAATTGCCTTTAAGTGACAGGTTTTATGTATCTCTTATTTTAGACAGAAAAGGCTAAGCCTGGGAGGGAAGAAAGAAAGAGTGAAATAATAAATGATGCAAAAAATTAAAGCTTGATTCAGAGTTCAGCGAAAACAAGAGAACGAATTCTTTATACAACAGTGGTACTCCAGCTCTTCATGAACGTAAGCCATTCTGGATAACAGTAAAAGCCAGCTATGCTGCTGGAGCAGTGAATATTGCCAAAAGTGTATCTGTAGAGACAGATTCCCAGCCAGTGTGAAAATGTCCTTGTTCCCAACAAAGTTATGACATTTTACCCCAGCTGCACATTTGCCTTATTGCATCAAAGATAATTCACAGATTATTGCAAATTATGAATGTACTAGGGCAATGTAAGACCATAGGGAGCTGTAGGTGTTTTATTAGTCTAATAGTTAATCAGCAAAACCTGTGATGGAAATTCAGTTATATAATGGCATCTCATATAGGCATTATTGTAGAATTAAAGTATGCCTGCCTGTGATTTATTGGTCCATCAGAACACGCTTCAGGTTCTTTCTGAAATCAGACCTGTGATTCTTCACAAAGTATCTGAGCCATGTAGTAATAGAACTATAAATATCTAGCAGTATATATTAATACTATTATTATACCATATCTGCCTATGTTTAAACAATTTGGGATTTTAAGAAGTCCTTAAAATGCAAGCTTTTCTTTTTTAATATATGCAGCTCTTGTGCTACAAGAGAACAAACTGTGGTAGTCAGAGAATCTCTACCAGAAGTACAGCAAGCATCTCTTCATTGCACCTGATACTGTGAAAAGCACTTAGATTTCTAACTGACCTGATCATGTCTGATTGTTCTCATATATCACCCTCATTTCTGATTCCTTTCCGTTCCTCAGCTTCATACTTCCCCACATGGACTACAGGGGGCTTTCTCTCTCTCGATCTTTCCCTGCGTGCTCACCCCAACACAACTTTGGACCTACTGGCCAAATATAAACACATCTGAAAGAGAAGGGACAAACAAACAAACAAAAAGCTCAAAAGATTAGGTAGTTCCTGATTGTCTAATGGCAGCTGGTGGCTGGGAAGCATAGAGCAGGGAGCAGAGGCAGAGTGGTGCCTGCAGCCCTGCTGTACGCCAGCGGGCAGCTGTCAGCTCAGCGTGCCCATTGGGACTGGGCAATCAGCAAAGTGCGTGGCAGCGTAACAGCCCCACGTTCTTGCCCAGTGGAAACATCATAGAAGACAGGGAAGGGATACGGGGCAGCTGGAAAAGGCTTTGAGGTTCTTTATTAGTAGAAAGTAAGGCTTTATTAGCTGTGCTACTCAACAAAAACACCTGTTTTGCCAATACGCGTCCCCCTGTGAATTTTCTTTTGAGTTGCTTGCTCTCACTCTTGCATGTTGTTTCCATACAGCACCCCAAATAGCTTGTGACCATCCTGTGTTAAGAATTGGTTGAGTTTCTTGGGTGCGCTGCTTGATTTTAAATGTTAGCAGTCTGCATAGGTATGAAAAAGCAAATATAAACCTCTACAGCCATTTGTTAGAAAAGGGAAGACAAATTCAGAGAGATTTCACAGGTAAACTAAATGCTTAATCTCTGCTAGGACTGACAATCAAAATCCAAACAAAACCCTAAACCTCACTTTCTTCCTGAGAAGAACTGGTCAATTTTTATTTTTTTTTTACGTGTATATTCCAAATGTTGTTTTCTCTGCAAATTACACTGAAAAAAATGTCTTGAATTTTTGATGAGGTAGAATTTGTGAAAGATTGTATTACAAATTAATTTTGGAATATTTCAATCTGTTATGGCACAATAAATATTTCATTTCAAGTGTAATTTATTTTACAATTTAATAGTGCACTTATTTGAATATTGTTTCCTACTGGGTTATTTTCCATGGCATGAGAGCCATGTGTTACATTACTTTACACTATCATGATTGATGTGTCATAAAATAATGCAAAAGTAATGAAAGTTCCATACCAATGAGAAATAAAAAGAAATGAAAATAGCACAATGAAATGAATTTTCAGCATGTTACTGAAGCAGGCATTTGAAAAAAACCCACCTTTTTCTATTTCATTTTTAAAATTTGAAGTCAATACAAATTTACACATCCAGAGTTTTTCCAGAACAAATCCTTTTCCCTGGTAGAAAAGTGTTATGACAGAGGCTTCCTGACTGGTTCTGCTGTTACGCAGCAACCTTACTCAGTTCCCTTTAACAAAAGGTCAGAAGGCACAGAGGCATACCAATTCTAGTCAGATTTGCTCAGAAATAGGTGAACATGGTGAATTCTGCAAATTGAAGCATGGCCTCAATTCTGTCTGCTAATGGATTACATTCTCTTTACTTCCACTCTCATCTTTAGCAGAGGGAGAAAAAGCGCTTTCTGGTGTCTGACACTTTTTCAGAAAATTTCTTGAAAGGGAGAGGACTTTTTTATATAAGTACCCAGCTAGCAGTACAAAAACAATATAACATTTTTAGAGACAAAGTTGGCTAGTGTAAATTGACATGACTGCATCCGGCAAGCATGTGGTTATGTGTATTCTTAGATCATTTGACCCATAGTCACTGGAAATATTAGTCAGTTGGATTATCTCATATGCTAAATTTCATGTGGCCACATAATAATCTAGGAGATTACTAAACAATACAGCCCTCCACTCACATATACTGGAACCAACTTGAGCTAAAACCATACTTCTGAATGTCTCCAGTTTCTGGAAAGACTGGCTTGAGATCAGAGCTAGCTGTTTGGTAGGCAGTTCACTGCAGTCTTCTGAGTAAAATATTAAATTCCATATAAAGCCTTTGTGTAGCTGCTGACAACACTTGTCTATATGTGGTTACTTTTATGTCATTTCAATGGTGGGGTCATCTATTTCTATCTCTTCGAACATGACCAGCGCACTGGTTCAGCAAGCTAAGAAGAGAGCAGTGTGGGACACGCTGAGGAAGGTTACAATAAAACAGTACACAATTTTTAACACTGTCTTTAAAAATTAACAACAAGAAAAAGTAATCTGAACTAGAAGCCAAGTTTACAAAACACCGAAATAATCAATTAGAACAAGTGTTTTCCTGATGAACTTTCTCCGAAATGCTGCTGATTTCTAATAATGCAGCAAGGATAGGGTGCAAAAACAGTAATGATGAAGTATTTGTTGAGTGCTGAATTTGGAAATTACCTGGTTTTCCCATTAGCTGGTTGTCTGTTTCGGGGTCAGATCCTCAATCGCAGTAAGCTGATGTCACCCTTTTGAACAAATATACCCTGTCTGAAGATAGGGCCATGTGTGGTTAATTAGCAGATGGAGTGGCAGAATGTCTGAATTTCTGCAATTATGGAAAATGCCTGTTGGAAAGTAGGTGACTCAGCAGTGCAGTGGTACTGACATGTCACAAAGAGAAAAAACATTCAAAGGGTAATGTTGAATGAAAGATCACTTATTTGCTAAAATTCTATTATTCAAATTCTTACTGATATTCTGCTAACCTCTAACCCCTAAAATAATTCTTTAGTGCAAGAATTGTGTGATGCAATTACATACAGACCACTAGATTTGTTATAATTCCTTGACTTACAAACATGAAAGAGGTATGAAAGTGGATAACTATCTGATTAGCTTGCACTCACAAAAGGCCGTATTAAGTTCCCATAATATCTTCCACTTAGTGCTCTTCCTTGAGTCATACCCTAAGTTACTAACATGGTATTTTAAATTTTAAAAAGAAATGTGATGCTTTGCGCATTGCTGCATAAAGGAAGGATAGACCTGGAATGGATGACCCAGAAGGTCCTTTCATTCTTCAGTTCCTAAAAAATGAAAAGTTGCCTTGAATGGAAAAGTCAAAGTATTTTTGCTAGAAAGGTACAGAAAACCAGGATTTGAGGTTTTTAAATCATCCTTTTCTGAATGAATAATGTAATGAATGCAACCCAGACCTGTAAAATCTGCATTTCTTCATAAAATTTTTTGTGAAGAAAAAGCAGTTGTGAACCTTAAACATGATAGCAAATTACCAGAAAGCTAACTATATTTAAAATCTGGTGTTAGACTACCAGTTAAGAAGTTGGAGGAAAATCTGGCTTGACCATCAGACACAGAAGATGTGTGCCAAGTAAGAGGTGTTTTTACAATGAAATTAATCTTGTTTTTAATAAATCAAGGGTGGTATTTCACTCTGTTTTCCCTTTGTGTATTTGAAAAGTGCTGAAATAGAGGAAAAGTAAGGTTATAACACTTTCAGAAATGATTTAAAAGAGGAAGACTAATAATTACAGGGAAATGTTCCAGGGTGTTTTATTCAGTTAGCACAAAGGGTAATAAGAGCAGATGCTGTTCCAGTCCTTACAATTTTTTAGCTCATATTGATGTACAATGAAAAGAACAAAAGATAATTAATGGTCTACGAAGAGGACACTCTTAGCAGTAAGCTGATGTCTCAGCATCCGTCTTCACATTGATCAATATTAGAATCTATAACTTCACCAGTTGTTTTATGAGGTCTTTAACAAAAAGGACACAGAATTATCAAGATCATAAAAAAATGTATTTCATTCTTTTGTGGCTATAGCCTCGTTATTCTGCATGTGAAAGGACACTGTGATTCCTCTATGTCATAGCCCATTCTGAAGAGGAAGGTATTTGTGTTATTTTTCAACTTGTGATCTGTGTAATTTGTCTCAAGTGGAAGGGTCCTTCTCTAAGCCAGCTGGCCCACAAAACAAATGTCTTGCTGCCCTCCTGGATGGATGCGTGCTCCAGGCCTTCCTTCCCTGGGCGCGTGGAGCCCGTGGAGCGCGGTGCCATGCAGAGCTGCCAGACTGCGACTAACCGACCAAGAACATGCTCTGCCTGCGCCTGAGCTGGCAGGGATCTGACCAGCTGTAGCCTAAAGCAGCTTGGATGTACTCAGGCACAGCAGTGCTCTTGCTAACGAGCTCTGCCTCTCTCATAGGTGTCGTACGGAGCACAGTCCCCCGCGCCGTCCCCCCGTCGCCCCCAGCTGCAGCTACAGGGTTCAAGGACCAGATTTGGACGAAGGGGAGGCTGCGTGTGATAGTTCACATCACACCACGTGGATACACGCACTGGTTCCTCTGCTGCGGCAGACACCTAAAAGTGGATGGTTCTGTAGGTAGACCTAAAACACGAGCTTAGACTAATTCTTTGATAGCTAAAGTGAGGCGGTATGAACCCCGTGGCTGGCATAGCAGGATTCGGAGGGGAGAAAGCACTGAAAGCCTCAGGTTGAAAAATGGCAGAGAGATGGAAAGGTAGAGTTGCTAAGAAGTTGATGGACTAGAAATTTTGCACTGGTTAAAAGCAGTGCTGCCCTGAAACCGACACATACTCAGGAGTGCAGGAGATGGAGAACATGGGCTCTGTTTTGAGCCAGCGCTGTGCTGTCAGCCTGCTCAGCTTAACAGTCTTTAAGCTTCCCTTGACTTAATCAGATGATCAGCACTCTGGAGCATGGCTTGGCCCTGGCTACTCTTTCCCAGATCAGTATAGTGAGATGCTGGTCTCCTGTAGGGATGCAGACCCCGTAGTAATGTGGCTTATACTGTGTTTAGAAAGCCAGATGATCCTCCATCAAATTGGGAAAGACCATCCCCGTCCTTGAGCTGGCAATGCCAGCTCTGAAAAGCTGCACACCTGCCATGTGCTAGGACACATGACAGATTTTGGTCTGCAGTCTTGTGTGCCATGGGGTTATTGCCAGCAAACAGCATCCATATGTGACAGGTTCTGGGCTTCAGACCTCACAGGTGTGAGATTACAAGGTGTGAGAAAGCAATTTCAGATATTTTTAGAGGTTTTGAAATAATGCACACCCCCCCCCCCATCTCCCATATTCAAGTCCACAGTGCTTGTACACATTACAAAAAAAGGCACATGTAGACCATAGGACATGTACTGTTGGGTGGATGTTGCAATGGACTTACATGCAATGAATACAAATAAAATGTTTTTGAATTAGGAGGTTAAGATGGCTTTTTCTATTGTTCCCTGTAGCTGGGAAGAAAAGGGACCCCAGCTGGCTTCACAAACTCCAAGGGTAATGTCCCTCTCCTGGCCCAGTACTGTTCAACATGGTCTGGGTGCAATACACACACCTTGGTGATGTTGGGGAGGGAGAAAGGGTATGTCCTTAGTTTCAAGGAGTCCAGCCCCTGGTTTGGGTGGAGTTGGCATTACTTAGCAGGTGCATCAGAGAGACAATTCAGGGTTTACGTAGAAGTTCACTGAGAGCAGTTTCTGCAAATAAGACTTTTCCAGTACCCAGTAAATCCCTCTGTAACTGTGGAAAAGAAAGAATTCTCATCTAAACCCAAAGAAAAAGCTAGGAAAAATATGAACTTCACATACCATTTAGCACAGATACCGTTTTGCAGCTTTAGATCATTGAAATCTGTATTACGCGTCCTGCCTGTTCATATTGTTACTGGAAACAAGTTGGCTTACTCTTAAGCAATGATGGCATATATATTGTATATTTGCATGGGGTATCAAATTATATCAGAGCAAAACTTTTCTTTCTGTACTGATTTGTTGCTTTTGAGTCAGCAATTTTATTTTCTTACATGAGTATTTCTCCAGACTTTGTCTTTTCAGCAAAACAACATATGTTAAGGTGCTGAGTGATCTCTACTAGCAGAATTTATTACATTCTTCTCTATTTTTTATGCAGGGTTATTGTCACAATTCGCTAATATCACTAATAAGTAAAATGGATAAATATCACTAAGCAGATTTGGAAGAAGTGGGACTACAGTCTAAAGATGGTGCCAAGATCCGAGCAAGGCTCAGTACGTTGATTAATGCTTAAGTGTATGAGTTCTAAGTAATGCAAAGTTGGATTGCCCAGAAAACCCCACAGAAATCTTTAGGTGGGAAGAGACAGGCAAGCTTCTGCAGAGTAGAACTGTTGGGTTCCTGTGTAACTGCCGAGGAGGCTCCATCAGGGAACATCCATGTTCTGGTTAGACTGAGGGAAGCTGGAGATGGAGTGAACCAGGTGATGAGTGGCCAACTAGGGAAAATGGTGCCATGGCTGTTTCTCTACCTCAGCCCAAGGAAATTCTGCTCCTCCTCAAGATTTTGCAGTATGTCCCCACCACTTTGTACTGGTATTAGCCTATGCTGTGCCTAACGCCTCCAGGGATGGTGGTTTTCTGCATTCTGCTGTCACTGCAGCGATGAGGTATCTCACTAGAGCCAAAGCAGATCCCTGTGATTAAGACACAGTTGAATTTACTTCTCAGTCTCTGTGCTTAAGTGAACAATATAGAATATTAAATCAGTGTCAACTGCAAAGGGATAGTCTTGTTAAGTCCAGACCCTTGCTTCTTGCCACCTCGATCACCCTGAGCTTGAGATCAGCATACTACTTCCTGAAGTGTTCCATGCCTCTCCTTGTAAATGCAAGGTACTTCTAAGTCTTTTACTCTAGTAAATTCTGTGTTTCTCAGATACTTTGTACAAAGTGTATTAAGAAATCAATATTCATAATAAAATAGAGCCTAAAAGGCGTCCAGACTGTCATCTAACACTGTGACACCTGAATTGCTTCATTGCACATGAACAACAGCATGCAGAAGCAAACTCATTTTAGGTAGAAAGGACAGAACCTGCCACCTTTACTACTGGCCCCTCAGAAAAACCTTTACATGTCTCTAAGAGCCAGGCCCCAGCATGCTTGAACCTAACTTTAAAGCTAACCCTTCAAGTTTTCCCACTGGTTTGATTGTGGGGGCAGTCAGTGTCTCAAGACGGGCCAACAGCTTCCTATCTTGACCCTTGGGATTTTACCCTTCCATTGGCCAAGCAGAAGTGCCCAGGTAATGTGTAAATCAAATGTGGACTATCCTTAAAAACATATCAACATGTCAGAGCAAATTTGTTGACTTGCTTCGTTATCGCCTAAGGAACTTGCAGACAAATTGAATCATCTCTTCATTAGAGGAGGGGAGAAGGGATCCCAGAGTGAAGAAGACAGAAAAATTAATCTGTGTGCATTTTGTTTTCTTTTCCAGATACCTCCATCATCTACCCTTCTTGATGTGAAACACAAATTTCACAAAGCATGTAAGTACAATGGCTAGCAGGCTGAAGGCATAGTTATAGGCCTTTCAGTGTGGAGAAATTGTCAGATTTATTTTTCATGAAATCTCGTATTAAAGTTGAGACTGGCTTGACAGCTCCAGTGCTAAATAAAAGCAGTGTTTGGACTAAGGTTCTACTGTAGCTATTGCAGATGTGAGAGGCTGGAAGGAGAGGACTGCATAATTTATCACTGCCAGCCCATGAGGGGCAATACTTTTCTATCCTCTTTTTAACATTACACCGCATCAATTCAAGACCACAACTCTATTTGGCCTCACAGTGTTATATTAGGTAAGCTTTGATAACATTAGACTGCTTCAAGCTGGCCATAAACAGACCATGTAGACCAAATAACTACTGTAGTGGGGAACTCAAGCGCAAAGTGATTAAATGACTTATCTGGGATCATGCAGGCAATCTGATAGACTTCTCAACTGACTTATCCATGCCCAGTTCCTTAATGGTCAGGGCAACCACCCTTTCTTCCAGTACCACTTTTTTTGTTTTTCATAACCATTAGGAGGGGAGAAAATAGAGGGGATAATTTTCGCACATACAGACTGCAGATACGGACCTTGTATATGAGATCAATCATATTTGAAAATCCCTCTTTTCTTCCTGGCAGAGAACAGAGCAGTTTTGCTGGATGCTTCCTTTCTGTGTCGTTCTAGCTACATGCCTCCAGCCCATGCTAGAAGGAGGCAGTTCAAAAGGTGGAAAAAAGAGCAATAAAAGTAGCTGAGTGCCTAAGTCTGATGGCATTTACCATTATCCCCTGAACTGCTGGTCAGGCTCTTGGGGAGTGGGGCCAAATGCAGCTGAAACCTACAGGATGCGTATGTGTTTATAGTGTGCCTTGAGTTCTGAAATGCTAAAATACTGCTATATCTGTGTTTGTAAAGATTCTGACTGTGCCACCCTTGCTCTTAGACTGCGAAATGATTCTCTCACTCCTGCCTGTGGGAGGTAAAGTGCTACTTGTGATGAGAACTGGTAACCTTGACTGTCACCCACATTCGACATGCACAGGTCTGTGCAAGGGCTGTTAACTTTAACCAGACTTCTTAGAACTGCAAAGGTATTTAGCTGAGCAGAAAAAGAAGCAACAAGAATTGAGGGTTGGAAGTGAAGGCCAGTGAAACTCAAATTAGAGATGAGGTATTTGACTCCAAGAGGCAGGATGGTTTACTCTTGGAGTAAGCACCTTAGATGATGGGCTTTCCTTATTTAAAAAAAAAAAAAAAAAAAAAAAAAAGAGTGTATTCAACTAAAGGCTAGATGCCTTTTGCAAAAAAACCCAACCTTTAGTCAGACAATAATACTGAGTTCAAAGTAGGGTAAGCAGAAGAAATATTATGCTTCTCCTCTGTCCTTGGAATTTTATAAAATAAATCTGAAGGCTTCCGTGGTTGCACAAAGGTTCAGTTGAAGCAAAAGGCTATTGACCTGACTGCTCCAAAACTACTTGTTTTTACTCCCTGTAAGGCCTTGTAAAATGCAAAATGGTAAAAGTTCAAAAGCCCCACAGCCAAATATGAAAAGACTGAGTGCATAAATGGTAATAATTCAATAAGAGTATGTCTTCCCATCAGTTTGTGAAATGGGGTGCATTTCTGCCTAGACTCTCTTAAATCAATTGAAACTGGATTTATATTGATGCATCTTAAATCAGATGAAGATCATTGGCACAGAGGTTTATGCCAATTTAACTGTAATGAGGTTTTTAATGGATTTGAGCTAAAATGGTAGAAGTCTGTGTGTATAAGCCATTTTAATGGCATCTGTTTTCATATTTAGAGGTACCTTACTCCCCAAATACTCCCAGTGATGTAGGTGGAGCTGAGTTTAAAGGAAGACAGTAAGTAATACAACAAAGCACGATACAAATCATGAACTGAAACTCTGACAGTACAGCATTTTTCAGCACATGGAAGGGCTGACATGTGCCTTCAGTGCTTTTTCAGTTTTCAATTTTTTTAGTTCAGTTCCCACCATTCCCAGACATACACCATGTCAGTGTCCTGTGTTTTTTTCTTCCCATTCCAGCTGATTGCTTTGATCTCTCTTTTCCATCCAGTTCAGCCTAGATGTTGCTGTCTCATGAGATTCCCCCTCCTCCTCCTTTTCCACTTGCAGAGAACAAACCAGCCCTTTTTTCTCTTCATATAGCGTGGAGGATGGCAGCTTATAAGACTACAGTTCTTTTAGGCAGGAGCTGAGAAGGGGCTGAAGCTGATCTGTGGATCTGTGGATGCCTTTGGTTAGTGTGCTATTTTGCCCTAGCTCATGCATTCATTTTTGTCATTTCTGTGTGCCAGACTCATGTGTTCCTTTATAATCTCTTGCTAAAACACAATCCTACGCACACCCCTTTACAGTCTCCCTGTCTTCATACATTCTCCTTTGATCACCCATGCAATTAAGCTTTCTCCTCAGATGGTATCTTGTCAGCCCTTCAGTGAGAGGAACCCCTGTGCAGCAATTTCACAAGCGTCGTCTCTGTCACTGATCAGTTTTCACTGTCTGATTCAAGAAAGGAGGAAAAGAACTGAATTATGAATTGCAGCACAGGAGGCTGTTAATCATTAAAATTAAAGATGCAAGTGACACAACAAGTTACTGCTCAGTAGTTTCTAAGTCAGTCAAACATTAGTTTGGATATGTGTTTATACAAAAAGCAGAATATGGATGTAGAAAGAAGTCCAGGAACAAATACTCCTCAGCCCTCAATCCAGCAAAACTGTCTCTACTGAAACAACGCCAGCAAAGCCTAACCCAGTGCTTTTTGTGGCACTGAGTTGAGGGGGACAATCCCAGTTTTATCACAGGAGATTCAGGGATCTATCAGCTCTTGGTGGAGAACAACCGATTAAGGCAAAATGCTATTTCCATGGTAATTCAAAGGCTTTCTCCGGACTGAAGACACGCTGTTTTGCATCAGCCCCTGGTTGCTGTAGCCACTGCCCCTCACAGGGACTGGCAACACCAACCAGGGTCAGCACAGAACAGCAGTTTTCCTGTTGCTGTCTTCCAGCCATTGGCTCTACAGGGGCTTTCTATAACAGATGTTAGATCCAGGCTGTCACGCTTAATAGCAAACATCACACCTGCCCACCATGAATCTGTCTAATCCTTTTTAAACCTTCTTACAGTTTTGACCTCAGCAAAATCTTCTGGAAATGAGTTCCACAATATAAGTATATTGAGGACAAAAATACATCTTCTATAGTGGCATCATACAAATGTCTACGCTTTTACTCATTGATGTTTTCTGCCTGAAATTGAGTGGCAGCTGAGTGCCTGGGTGTTACTGACCATCACACTGTACTATCAAAAGTATGGTCAAAGAAGCCTCAATCAAATTGGTGCTGTGGCACTAGGTGACTTTACTACTATTTTCCTTATTCCTTTGGCTAGGTGGCAGAGGTGAAACAGAGCCAAAACCTAAGTGTATAAGAAGGAAGTCTTTTGTCCGGTTTTCTCAGTTGCTTATAGTGAGTTAGGTACCTGGCATTTTCTTTATCTATAAAGATTATGTTTTCAATGGGGAAAGAAATACCTTGTAGGCTAAACTTTGCAAGGTCTTGTCCTTGGCCATAACTCTTCACCTTTAATTTATTTTTGTCTTTGCAAAATGGTGGGGGAGGAAGTCTTACAGATAGAAAATGAAAAACTGTAATAATAATGCTAATTCAAGTATCACATAACTAAAATAAAATAGCTCTAGAACAGGTAATATAGTGGAACCACTGATCATTAAATATTTTCAAGGTTACTGCACAACAGTTGCTGGAAAAGCTCTTGAAAGAAGAGGAAGAACAGGAAGGAGAGGGGGAAATGAGATCTCAGCAATACTGTAATAGACTTATGGATGCAACCCACTGCACAAGGAGGTAGCACAACTGGAGTTACTCTTTGAAGTCAGAAGAGTGAGCTTAGGGAGGCCAGAAATTGCCCTCCAGGCAGAAGGAGCAGGCAGGGAAGGAAGGGCAGATGGGAGGAAGCCTGGCGATGGGTGGAAGGAAAAAGGGAAGTTGAAGAGAAAACTGAAAACATTACAAGCAGAACATCTCAATCTGCAGAATGGAATGAGGTGTTCAAGGAATAAGGAACGTTGCAAGATGTCAGCTGTCCTAATAAATATTAACTCCTAATATTTCATCTCCAAAATTGCAGCCTCCCCCCCCCCCCCATTTAAAATAACAGAAGTTACATAGGGTGTTTAAAATAAGCTATGTCAATACGAGTAAATCATTAAGAAATAAACTGTCAGTAGATGGCACTCAAGAATAAATAGCATAATTTCTGGACACTGTGAAACTTTAGAAGTCTGCTATACCATCTTCCAACTGCTTCTTGCAGGTATTTCTATAGCGATTCTAAGAGGTATGATCCCTGGAAAACCACTGAAATATTTTCTGTTGCTTTCCTCTAGAGAGAGGACAAGGAGAAAGACAGTACAACTTGTTCTTCATGGTTGGGATCAATCTCTCTTTTAGCCTCCTCCTTACAGGCTGCAGGGCAATATGTTAGGATGCGTTCATCTGCCAGGTTTTACCTACTGCTCTCATCCTACATGTTCCCCAGAAGCCACAGGAGAACAAGCAGCCCCTTAGACATCATCACCCTCCAGGCCACCTGGTCAGCACATACCGTGTCCGATTCCCTGCACAAAAGCAAGATCAGAGGCTCCTGTGCAGGCCCTTCCAACACACCATTTCACTGAGTCTATCAAACACTCCCACTGACTTCCAAGTGCCTTGAATAAGGTCTTTATTGCCTAATGCACGCAAATACCTTACCACCTCAGAGGACAAACATTAGAAGAAGTACTATATCACACAATTCTTGTCCAGCTGCACGAGGCCTCTGCATATTCTCCCACCTTTCCCCTCTCAAAATCACCTGTGACTGCCTCCAGCTCACTTCTCCCCCAGCTGCCTGTCAGTAGTGCTCAGCTCAGCCAGTGCTGAGCAGCTGGAAGGAGAGCAGCATTCTAAAACCAACAGGTTACTGCTCACCCAAAACTCTGAAGCAGATCTTCAAAACACAGAACAGCGGAAGCCAAGCTGGCCTGGTGAAGAGCAAGGAGAAGAATCTGTTATTGCTTAGAAATCACCACGCAAGCCTTGTGAGAGGAGCTTAAGGCACTTGAAGTACTAAAACTAATCCTTTAGCTTTCTGTTCTCCTTTCCATAAAGTCTGCTAAGGGTTTTACCACTCTGAATCTGCAACTTTCATGTTTTTAATGACATCTGAGACTAGTAGTATGATTCCAAGAGCAAAGGCTTAAGGAATAGCATCATATTTTGCCAGGCCTGGGCTAAAACACAAGAGCTGGATGCAGATCTGTTGCTGGAAAGGATGACTGTTCGTACTGCATCATGTAATTCCCTTCTAGAGGCTGGCTGCGATGTTAAACTGCAAGGCTCAGAGAGGTGAGAAAGGATGCTGTGGGGATTAGTCATTAAGAGCAGTACCAGGGCGAACAGTGACTGCCACCGGCTCTGTATAATCAGTACTGTCTGATAACACAGTCTTGGTGAGAACCTGCAGGTCCTCTGATTTCTCCACGCTGTCTATTACAGCTGGATTCTCAGGTTGAGGAAAGTTAATGAAATCTGTCAATTTTGATGCCTGCAGAGGTTCATGTGCCCAATGAATACACCTGCTGGGGACTGAGAGAAGCTAAATTATGCTATTTATGGCTCTCCCAAGCTGACTTCATAGTCTTGGCCTGTCAATCAACCAGGAGCCCTTCATGTGTCTCACAAACTGAAGAGACCCAAATAAGTTATATCTAGGGCATAGAGCCTTCCAGAGGGATCTATCTTCTGCCCTATAACAGGAGATCAGGCTTTGAAAAAGCCAATGTTTTGGAAAGAAGGCGACAACCTGATCCTGCCATGAGTTGCTTTGAGCTGGATGCACTCCCTGGACAGAAAGGCAGCTGCCAAGTCTATGGCTTTTAACAAATCTCAATCTCCTTCCTTCCTGTTTTTATTCTAAGCAGTTCACCCTAGCCCAGAGTCACAGCTCAAATCCATATATGAATGAGTTTTCCAAGGGACAAGCAATATCCTGCTGTGCAAGCTGTCTGACTGCAGAGCTCATAGGCCCAGCGTTACATCCCCAGCGCAGATTTGCAGAGCACATTGGGTTGGCAGTTACATGCAACTATTGTTTTCAATAAATTTTCCCCTCTGCATTCATAACAACTCAATTGGAAATTAGCAATGAAGGCAAACCACTAGGGATGGGCAGTTATTGCAAATGGGCACTAAAAAGTACAGTGATTTCATCTGGGTAAATTGCTCATTCATCTGCGTTGACTTTGTAAATGAAAATGACTAGATTAGGAGGAAACATGATGATATTTGTTTCATCTTATATTTATAATTTATTTTTCTTTTGTCTTAGTCACACAGCAGATAGCCATAGAAGACTAGTTTACGATGAATTTCAATATCCCTCAAATGACACAATACTAAGCTCTTTTTACTTCTCGATGCCTGTCAACACAACTCAGTTTACTAGAAACTCCTTGAATTTCTTGTTACCGCCATAGTGAGGCTTGTATATACTTAAACTCTTTACTTTTTATTTTGCAAGGCTAAGCACAAAGTAAGCAACAGCTCCTGCCACAAAACTCAAACCAGTCACTAGCACCTTCCTCCCCAGCTCACAATCAGAGATCTAATCCATGAGTAAATTGCTTCCTGCCTCTGCAGTGTGTGCGTGTCAGAACAGAGAACTAAATTCTTGCCCTGGCATGCTGCTTTAGCCGCAAGGCCAGCCTGTCCAGTAGGCTTCATTTCTGATCTGCGCAGGAAGAAGTATCAGGAGGATAACCTCCTCTCAGCTTATTTGTGGCATAGCTGTGCAAATTTCTCTATACAAATACAAGAGTCTGTCTGCTGGTACAGATTTGCATAACTTGAATTTATGCCTTAGCTGTCAAAATAATTGAAGCACACCTGTGAAAGCTGGAAATACTTTCACTTCTTTTGTAATACCCAGTCAGGAAATGAGAATGGCATCATTGACCTAATACAGTTAAAAGAAAGAAGAAGGCAAACTGAGTTAGCCTCATGATTTTCATCTTCAAAGTGACTACAAATTTACGTTATACTTAGCCCTCGTTTTTTTTCTCCCACATCCTGTGTTGGAATTACAGAAAACCAATTCTGGCTAATTTTCAAAAGTGACAGACAATGCATCAAGTTCTCCAGCTGCAATCACAGCAGTGTAGCCATCAGGTAGCCCTCCAGAAGGTGCTGTGCACTTCACAGACATTATCGTGCACCCTCAGCTGTAGTCATAACCCTCCTGTTCAAGCCCTGACTCATGTATCTCTTGTTGACACTGCTAAAGCCCAGAACTCGCATTTTGACCTTTCTAGCTGGGGTGCTGATGTCTGACTTCTTGCTCCTAAATATTGGGCTTAATAATGAGAGCAAGCACCAGACTAGGCACCTGTGGCCCACTTTTGCTGACCATTTGAATCTCGTTATACATTGTGGAGAAAGAACTATTAAATCAGTTTGAAAAGCATCTGATCAGATATCCCTGTAATTTTGCTTTCTGCAATGTATATGTGGTTACAAAGAATATTTTCATTGCGTACTGAATTAGGAAACTATGCTTGAGGTTTGGCTCACCCAGCTGATTTAGGAGCAGTGCACTTAGTAACACAGGACCTTAAGCAAGATTTTTAGGGTCAGATTTTCAAAGCATTTTGGTCTTCTCCAGATAACAATAAAAGCCAGAGGGCCAACTGGGATTTTTGAATTTTCATGATTCACACTGAAATGAATGTGATGTTTAAAACTTAGGTCTTTAAGACTTGATTCAAAACCAGTGGGAATCATGCTATTGACTGGGGTGAGTTGTGTGCTATACACCTTCTCCCTTTTGAGCTTCCTTTTCTCATCTATAAAATAAGAATAATTAGCCTGCCTTTCACCCACCTTGGGATCTTTTGTCTGTTTTGGCTGTGATCCCACAAGAAACATTGGGAAAGAAGAATGACTTAAATATATGCCTAATGACCTATTGAACCAGAGGGAGTAAGGTGTCTAAAGCACAAAAGTCAGGCTATCCATTAATGTTCACAGAAATAAGATGACCTTCAGAAAGACCAGCCATATTTAAAGCAGTAATAGAAAAAGTGAGGATCAACTCAAAAACTTTAATGGAATTCACATTATTTTCTTTTTTTTTTTGGCAGCTGCTGCATCTGATGTTATTGCATTTCATTAGAAGGATTACAGATATTTCAGATGAGTAATATAATAAAAGGCAGCGAATCTATTGAGATGTAGCTTGAAGCAGAACTGGCCCTCTCTGCTCTCTGGGATATTGTTCCCAGCTGAGATTTACAGGGCTCTAACAATGCATCACAAATGCCATCCTATGTAAACAATCGGAGAACAAATGTGAGATGCTATTTAAATGCCTCATTAAGAAAAGGAAATTTCATAGCTAGATTCCTTGCTTTTCATGCCTTTGCAGTAGATTCAATTGACAGATCTAGATGAGAAACAACAAAATTTGTTTATCAGAATTGTTTGTTAGTTACAATGCGTCTTGTATTAGTGCCTGTGGCTCAACTGAGAAAAGGACAGAGCGAGGGCCTATAGAAATAATTCAGGTCCTAGAGAATATCTAGTCTCAGGTAAAATGAAGAATGAAAGCCTACTGAACTGTTAATAATAGTAACGGTTATGTTACTAAGATGCCAAAGTAGTTTTGTTTTTTAAACAGCTTCTACATCAATACTCGGGTATTACATTTTTGGCTGAAGAACAGATAGACTTCCAGCATTAACCTGGTGTTCACCACCAGATTCATGTGGGCTTACTGTTCATTCAAGGAATTCAGGACATTAAAAGCCACAGTGGGTCTTCATGATTGTGAAAAGAATCTCATGTCCTTTAATAAGACAGAGGCCTGTTGATTATGGAGGGATCAAGATCACTTCAGGCCTTCAAACATGCTCTGCACCTACATCAGGTTTTCCATAGGAGTCCCTGTACTTTTGGACAGCAGTTGGGCAGATGTCTTTAGAGAAAGATCCAAGAGTTTCTCTTACGAGGAGTTGGATGGAATGGATCTGCATGAAATGTCCCAGGGACTTCTTGTGAAACAGAGTCAACGGGCACAGAAGAGGAAGTGGATCTCCCATGCCAGAATGAGAGAAACCTACTTCCATCTTGGGAAACTCTGGGAGAGCAGGAGAAAAAAAATGACAAGGCCCATGGTGTCATCTCTGCTAGGCAGGTTAGAGAGAGGCATCAGCTTCAGCTTCTAAGTTCAGACTTTCCCCCAGGTCTTGTCTGCCTCATGGCTTCCCTAGCTGTGCTTCTGCAGCTCCAGGCTTCCACAAGGCCGTGAGGAGGTGTGACAGAACAAGGAGTTGCAGTTCTGGGAGCAGGGTAAGGTGAGCAGGACAAGAGCAAAGGTGCCTGTTCAGATCTCAGTGTGAAGGATGTCACCCTGTGATGGTGACTCGTTTCACATTTGTTTACACGCGCTCTCTCTCTCTCACATTTGTAGCTTATTTATTTTCCTATTTGAGCATGGCGGAAAGAAATCCTAAGAACAACCAAAATAAGAAATCTTTCAAACAAAACTTGGTATTTGCCACCGGAAAGAGAAGCCAGTCTCTGAGGCTATGTGATGCTTCACCTACTTTCTCTTTCAAATTATTTTCATCTCTTTTTTGAATGTCTGAAAACAAGCAAACACACAATTACATGGGGCCTCTGGAAGTGTGGAAAGCTTAGCATCTAGCTAAGAGCAGATCAGGACTTCTCTGGAATATGCTCATCTTTAGGAGAGCAATCCAGGTTTTCCTGGAGTATATCATAACCCCGGTATTCCTTAGGTAAGAGCAGTGATTGCTGTATTCCCATGTAGAAAGCTGACAACACATTGTTTAGTTTGACCGTTGCCAAGGACTGTCTTAATTTACACTGAGATGACTGCATGGCAGCACCTTTGTTGAAGGAACATTTCTGACCTGTAAGAAATATTACACTGTTCTTGAGGTTTTGAAGATCTGTCATAAACTTTCCATTTCAAACCAAGTAGCTGTGTAAATCCAAATGCGCTGGATTCACTACTGGCTAGATGCCTTGATATGAGGCAAGCTTTGGAAGTGGCAAAGTATAGCCAAATTTCCCGAATGATCCAAAGAAGATTTACCACATATAGGTACAGGCATTTGAGCCTAGAGGAAAGGTGGGTGTTTTTATATATACTTTGCTCCATTTTGGTTTTAGATAAACTTTTTAATTATTTAGCATACACCTTTCCTTCAGCATAACTTTTCCTTTGCCTCTTTTGTTGTTGCTCTTGCGATAACTTACATTGTATGTGGGTTTAAGGCTGCAACCTAGACACTAGCCTGTTTTCAACACACACTCACATTTTGACTTAGTTTGGGGGTAATAAATGGCTCATAGTTTTGATTTCCCATCAAAATGAATATAGGAGTTTTCCATGTTTTCCAAGGAATATTTCCTGCTCAGAAAGCTAAGTCAGGCCTAACATCAGTTAATGAGACAGGATTTTCTTCTTAAGGCAGGCAAACTTAATTTCATAGACTGCTAACCAGAAGTTACCAAAACTTCAGACAAAGAAAAGAAAGTGTATAGTCCAAATTATTCCGTAAATGTGGTTGGAAAGAAAATCTGGAGGTAGAAAAAATAAAAAGAGAACTGTACATGGAAAACCAAAGGCTGAAAAAGAACCAGTAAGCCAGTCACCAAACACAAGACTAGGGTTTTTTTCTGGATTTGAATATACAACCTGAATTTGTCCATAAGTGACTCTGAATTCTGAAACAAAAGAAGTGTTTTCTACAGCATCAAAAATACTTGGAAAAAACTTTCAACTAATTCTGCCTGCAGATAAGGTTAGCTCCAAAAATTGTTACTGAATGCACAGAAATAGAACAAATATAAGCTTATACCAGTGATTTATTTTCTTTAAACAACGTATATTGCTCTGTTGTAAATACATACTAATGGGAAGGCCGTATTTTTTTTTTTATATTCTGCCATTAGAGTGCAAGTTCAGAGTTCACAAACAGTCTAGATGTTTTGTGGTGATAACATTTGCAAAGGAAAGTCAGTAGAGGTATTCAAAAGCCATTAAGTATTTGCTGTATAGTTGGGATCAAACATCATCCCTAAAGTATGAGAATGAACAAACTCACCAAGCAGTGTCACCGTAATCAAGTCCCTCATGGGCCATGTCTGTATATCTGTGGAAAAGCTGTTTGCTGGTCAGTTTTAAGCATGTTACACTTCTTTCTACATGACTGCCTCATGGTTTGTGTGCAGACAGCCTGCCTGGACTCTTTTCCTGCTGGGGGAGCTTGGGATGGTGGGTCCTGTGCCCTCCATGTGGACTAGAACATCACTCACAGCGTGCACAAGAGGTGACCTGGAATCAACCTTCTTTGCTGTTTGTCCTCACAATGTCTGTATCACTGGAAAGGTACTGTAGCCTTGTTTCACAGCAAGGCAACAGCAGTATGCAGAGGGAAAATTATTTGTCCTCTGTCGTAGAGCTGAGATGGGAAGAGCAGTTTCCCAAGCCTCATGGCAGTGCTTCTGAGGCACTGAAGCCTCTGCTCAACCTAATTAAGGTGGTGAGATGGGGGAATTAAACCAGCCAAAATAAACTTCTCCCAGGAAGGACGTGGGAACATGACTGAGCCTCTGGCTCACATGCTAGCGTCTGATCTGCTGCCAAAGCAGGGCAGATCTGTGCTGCCTTTTCCTCATCATTTGCGGAGAAACTACAATTTAGCCCTGTTATTAGTGGGGATTAATTTTCAGTGTGGTGAATTTACCAATGAATTTATGAGAAGTTAATTTGCGCTAAGGAAGAAATCATGTCAGTTCAAATGTGTAAATTGTTGATGGCATTGGTGTGGCCATTAGATACAAAAACTGCATTGCTATTAAGGGTTAGCGAGGGAATGCATCCTGATTAGACTGGGTGCTGGAGAGAGCACTATTCCCTGGACAGTCAAATATTGAAAGAAAATTATAATTCATTAGCACATTTTATTAGCTAATTGACTAAAGAATGCTTTTAAAGAAACATAGCTAGAGCCTGGGTTAGGACTCGACTCTGCCTGGTACATCTGCGGTGGAGGCACAAATGAGATTTTGAGCCATCTTTGCTGTATCAGCTGTGATTGTTGGACCACTGGGTACTTTCTGATGCTGGAACGTAAATCAGCAGGGTCCCAAGCCTGCTGTAACTTGTGCTGGCACCGTACCACATTCAGACAGCGTGCGAGCAGCATGGGGTAAAACAGGGGCCTCTCCAGTTCTCTGCTCTCTGCCCCTCATGCAGGTCTGTGGAGAGCTGCTACCTAAACGTACTTAGCCATCGTGCTGATTGTGGCAGTATCCAAACTAGAGCTTTCTGAAGTGTGGAGACAATGACCTGTGTTATCAGTGTCCTGAAACACAGTGTATAGGTAACACTGCAAGGCAGGGTTTGTTCTCTCAGAAACTGGCACAGTCTGAACACGAACAAAGATTTTAAAAGAGACAACATTGTGAAACAGTCCTTTATGTCTTAGTGCTCCTGTTTTCCTGTTGACGAGGATGGTCAGATACCTGTGTTTAAATGCTCTGCTTTGCTGCCTATCACAGAATCACAGAAAGTTACGGGTTGGAAGGGACCTCTGGAGATCATCTGGTCCAACCTCCCTGCCAGAGCAGGTCCACCTACAGCAGGTTGCACAGGATGGCGTCCAGGCAGGTTTTGAATGTCTCCAGAGTCGGAGACTCCACCACCTCTCTGGGCATCCTGTTCCAGTGCTCTGCCACCCTCAAAGGAAAGAAGTTTCTCCTCGTGTTGAGATGGAACTTCCTATATTGGATTTTATACCCATTGCCCCTTGTCCTATCACTGGGTACCACTGAAAAAAGACTGGAGCCCCTATGAAACCCTTGCGTTGGCTACTGCCACACCAATAAAAATGTTTGGGCCATTAAGGATTCGGATAGACAGCAACTGATTTAATAAACCACCAGTTAAGCTGCGTTTTTAAAAATCTCAGGTTAGAATACAGATAGACAGATAGAGAAGGAAGGATATTTTTATCCCCTGAAACACATATTTAGTTTGGCAAATGAACATTCTGTAATGTGCAGTTTCTCATGTTTGGGTCAGCCTTTGTATGAAGCCTTCACTGATAGTTTATATTTAGGAAGAGAATCCTGCTCAATTTCTCACTCTCAATCCTGCTCACATCCCCCTGGTATCTCAACAATTATCTTTGTTAGCCTTTTCAAACTTGTAGAGACAGGAAAATCAAAGACAACGATAACTGCCAGAATACAGATCCTCAATCGGCATAAATTACTCATCTCCCTTTTAATTGGGGTTGGCATTTCAGAGCCAGAACACAGCCTTCTGCAAACACAAAGCAAACTCGGTGCTCTTTTAGTGCGTGGATCGCAGGACACGGTCCTCCCTAGGGGTCCCTGGTCCGAAGACTCCCCAGGCTGACTACGCAGAGTCCAGCTTCACTGACCAGCCTGCCCAGCACCCCCGGCAGCGGCAGTGCCTGTGGCTGTGTGTTGCACAGTAAGGGCAGCACGAAGCCCATGCCAGGGAAGCCAGCCCTGCAGGGATGCTGCTCCGGGCCGGGCAGAGCGCGTGCGTCACGCTCCTGCAGCTGGGCGCTGGCGCCCGACTGCTGTGCCCTGCTGCAGCGCGCTGCACTCAGCGCATCCCCACCTCCCTGCGCCCATGAAGGGCCATCCCTTATGGGAACGTTGCTTCAAGCTCCAGGCCTGTCAGGGTATCTATTTCCTTATTTCTCTGTATTCTGCTCCATGACTGTTTTAATGAAATAAAAGGTGAGCCTCATTCCCTTTCCCTTCCCTTGCCCACACACATTAATTTAAATGCAAATCCACACAGAAAGATCAAAATTAATTATACTTTCTGCAGCAGGCTACATGGAAAATTGAAATGCACAGGGCTGGATTTTCTTTTTCCTTTTCTCCTTTTTTTTTCCCCCTCCCCTTGAAGTGGAAAGGAGAAACAATGTAGCAAAAATCTTAAAACAGGCCTCTGAATTGGCCATACTTGCTTGCTTTTAGTTTCTGATGCTTTGTGCTTGTCTAATTTTCCACAGCTGCTTTCCCGGTCAAGCTGTTTCAGAAGGAAAATTGAAAGCTTAATCTGCTAGTGACATAAATTGACCTCTAAATGACAAATAATATTCTGTTTACCACTAATAACAATCGATCTTCATTAAGAAAAACTATGCTGAGTCTTAAGAAATTTGTCCATTATTGCCTCATCAGAATACAGCCGAAGTCTGAGATTTTTTTTTTCCGGGAAATAAGGGTGTGGGGGAGAAGAGTGTTCTCAACGAGTTCAGGCATTTATATACGTATTTTCAATGAAAATGCAATCATGTGAATTTGTGACCCAAGGTGCAGAGCAGAATCCCATGGGCTGGAATTCCACATCTGGGCTAGGTCACAGAATATGAACTGCTCACAGGAGCCAACCTATGGACAGGGCTATCCTGTTTGCCATATCCTGACCAAGTAAAGCAAAACTCCGACACTTTTTAAGGGGAATGGCTGCAGGCCTTGTATACAATATAATACTTTTTGCTATAGAGACGTTAGGTATGTTCTGAAAAACTTTCTGGATCAGGCTCTGTGGGGCTTCAGTGGAGGTGCCAGGGTGACAGTTACATGACTTTATGAAGGAAAAATGGATGGTCACAGATTTTAAGCATTAAAGGTCAATGGAAACAATCAAATGGACAGCTATAAAGGAAGCAAGTAGCCAGACACTTCATCAGGCTGGGGCTTACTTGCTTAGTAGTCTGTGGGAAATGTATGTTGTTCTGCCACTTGGCCAGACCCTGTCCTTAGCACTATTGGTCTTGCCAATGTCTGGACACATCAATTCAGCCAGCCCACTGCTTGGTCTCCCTGTGCAAGCAGTATGGCTGTAGCTAGATATGTTCACATATTACAAAAAACCAGAAGAAAGAAATGGATGCTTATGGTCAAATAGCTCCCTTTTCAAATTCCGCATGTCATTAAGGAAGTGGTTATTTGTGTCCCCACTGCAACTAGAGCTCAAGGTACCTTTGTAAAACACACGATCTTCTGTGGAAAGCTTACGAATTAAACAAATCAAAGAAAATGGGATTTATCTCTGGGTACGGAGCCATTAAAAACAACATCCTTTTCAGTACCCTGCTGAGATTTTACTGAACAGGGCACACCGGATCTGTTCTTTTCCACTGACTTCCCATACAAACATGGATCTAGTTCGAGACCTTGCTCCTGCCCTTTAAATAGTCTGATACACCATACCAAAGATCCTTCTACAGGGAAAACACAGCCTAGCTGAATGATCCTTTATCTAGGAAGTGCCTTCCCAAGGCCAGCCCTGTGACCTAAAGACTTAGTGAGAGGTGGAAGCAGCGTATGGTTGGTAGCCTGGCCCCTGCGAGCACAGCTGGGTTCAGGAGCTCAGGACAGTGCCAGGCCAGTACAGCTGGGTGGTACCTGGAGGGGGCTTGGCTAGAGCTGGTCCCTCTGCAAAAAAAACCAAAAACCCAGATGACTGTGTTGGCATTTAGCAGGTCAAAGCAGCAAAACACCTCTTGATCTGTGGCCAAAGAGGGCCTTTCAAGTGGGGCCATGTAAACAGGCACTGGGGACTTGCTTGCTGCATGCTTGATGCTGAGAGCTACAATTCCTCAAATGGGCTAGTCACTCCAATTGCAGTACTCAGCAGCTGTCATTTATTACACTGAAGCATAGTAAGTAATAGCTTCAGACATTTCCTCTCTTGGTCTTGTGGCCTAGCTTAGTTTTAATGTGGATTCTTAGGTGTGCTTTGCTTACTGCTATCGTGATCAGGAATCACTCAAGCGCAATGTCAGCACAATAAATCCCGCAGCTGTTTCTTCCAAATAAAAGCAGAAAGCAACAGCTTCAAGTCATTTCAGCATCCCGCTTTCCTGCTGTCAGCTCAGGGAAGCAAGGGCATGTAAACTTCAGTGCAGCGAAGGCTGCAACTCTCAGCATGGCGATATCTCCATCTACTCCTGTTTTCCCAGAAGCATTCCTGAGGATGCTGAAACACACCTGCTGCAACCAAGAGAAACAACACTTATGACCATTGCTGTTTAGGGTTGCTGTCGTGGTTTAACTCCGTCTCTGGTAACTAAGCACTATGCAGCCTTTCGCTCATTCCCCTATGGTGGGATGGGGGAAAGACTCAGAAAGTGAGAAAACTTGTGGGTTGAGATAAAGACAGTTTAATAGATTAAGTAAAAGCCATGCACACAAGCAAAGCAAAACAAGGAATTTCTTCACTTCGTCCCATCATCAGGCAGGTGTTCAGCCATCTCCAGGAAAGCAGGGCTCCATCACCCGTAATGGTTACTTGGGAAGACAAAAAGCATCACCCGAACATCTGCCCCCTTCCTTCTTCTTCCCCCAGCTTTATATGCTGAGCATGACATCATATGGTATGGATTACACCTTTGGTAAGCTGGGGTCAGCTGTCCTGGCTGTGTCCCCTTCTACTTCTTGTGCAACTCCAGCCTACTCCTCCATAGCTGGTGGGGTGATGTGAGGAGCAGAAAAGGCCTTGACTCTGTGTAAGCACTGCTCAGCCGTAACAAAAACATCCCTGTATTACCAACACTGTTTTCAACACAAATCCAAATCACAGTCACATACAAATTAATATGGAAAAAAAATTAACTCTATCCTAGTCAAAACCAGTGCAGTTGCAGACATAGAAAAACTGTATTACTTCAGCAGAGTATTAAAGGTCAAGGAAAGACCTCTGGAGGTTTTCAGATAATCTGTGTGTCGGTATGTCTGTCTGACTCTAGATATTATGCACAAAACCACCATCTCCACACATACTAATACATGAATCTTTCCTAGCAATCTCTTCTTGTTGTTACACACATATCAAAACTACTGTCTCATTAAGGTGGTGGAATGCTGTGCTCAGTTCACATGAGCAAGGGCTGTTGTATTTCTCAGCTGATGTGTAACACTCTGTGATCATATCAGGGTGCTGCAGTGGTACCCAGAATTTCCCATATTTCTGCAAATTTAAACAACATGCTGCTGCTGATTGATTATAGTAATTTTGTTGTTCATATCATCCTATTCATATCACAGCAGGTATTGCGTGTAATTATTAAGGCTATTTGTTATTAGAGATGCATGGGTGGTGACACACAATGAAAAGCAAACAATTTAATAAAATTAGCTGATCATGGAAAGTCAATCTGCTAATTATCTCCAAACTGTGTCTGTCAGCTCTGTTTTGTATTTCTTAGATTTCTCACTTCCAAGCAGAATAGCTTTTTCAGGACTGTGTTCTAAGGAACGCACTGAATTTCCCAGCAAGAGAGGTCTTCGTCATGTTACATTTTTGCTCTCGTATAGGTTCATGTGACTTCAAAAATACTTTGTGACAAATAGGCATTTGATTGTGTAATTTACTACAGAACAGGCAGCAAATTAAGAATTTGTAGGGAAAGGTTTTTATCAAAATTAATAAAAATTAGACTGACCCCTTCAATTTCATAACTATTGGAAAGTACCTAGTACTTAGATTTCTTAGTTATTAAATTTTCAAAATCTTTTGCAATATTTAAGTAGTGGAGCACATATTAAGGTCAACTTGAATCATGTGGATAGAGAGTACCTTTGGATGCTTTTACAAATGCATATGGGCTTTTAAAACTGTCCTCTGTTCCTGTGATTGTCAGCTGGTTAATTTACTGAAACTATAGTATGAATGCAGTGAAAAAAACAAACCTGTGTGAGCAGTGGGACCAGTAGAACTTGGGTTTTTGTGTATCTTTGCATAGTGGTATTGGCAGTTGGGCATGGCACTGAAGTACACATTTTACAAGTATTTGGATAGCTGTTTAATAGCACTACATCTCTTCTTTATATCCAGTATTAATAGGTGTTTTCATAGTTGGGTGTGGTCAAATTAAAAGTGGCTGTCAGTTTTTGTATATCCTGTCAATTTGCTTATGTTTTAATTTTTGTTTTAAATATTGGCAGGTACAAAAAATAACCCATCCAAATATTAAATATTTTTTCTCTTTTCCATTTTTTAAATCACATTATTAAAAGCAATCGAGTCACTTTCCAAGAAAATACCATGCTGTGTTGAAAAATTATGATGCTTTAAAGGTAACAGCATTAAAGTATTTTAACTGTTTTTAAATAAATGTATGGATTTTTTCCACAAAGTTGGAACAGATTCCTAACAGACAAGATGGAATAAGGTAAAAGGCTTAAGACCTATAATGAATTGCTTACACTTCTAGACTAAAGAAAGCCTGTGCACATAGAAGGAACATTGTCTGAATCATAATAGAATGAATCATGTAATTGTAACCAGTTTGGGTTGGAAGGGACGTTCAAAGATCACCTAGTCCAGCCCCCTTGCCACGGGCAGGAACATCTTTCACTAGATCGCTTTGCTCAGTGAAGAAGAATGATATTGATGACACTTGCAGTCAAGGAGTTTGTGAATAACTTTTCAGCTGAGCAATGGGCAAAACTTTCAGGTGCCTATCTGCGTGCAGATGGAGGGTGACTGTATTAAAGTCTGAGACAAACATCCTTCAAGAGAAGGATAGGTCAGGAGGGTAGAAATAATCAAACAGGAGATGGAAGACCAGGAAGACGTTTCAATATCTACTCAAACATGTTGCAAAAAAGGGAACCAGAAGTGTTCTACACAAATGCTAGAAATCTAAGAAATGTGATGGAGGAATGCCCTGGTTTGAGGTAAAACAAGACAAATTTTGTTCAGTAACTTTACTTTTTAGCTAGACCTCTTCTAACTACTGAAATTAACTGCGTGTTATGCAGAAAACTGTTCGCTCTTACGAGTGATAAGAGCGATGTTTATAGCTGATGCCAAGGTATGGTATGCAGAGAGGCTCTTGCTTATACTTACTGCTATAATAACCAAGGGCAGCCAGCTTTGTTATTTGCCCTGTTGGAGGGTCGGAAGCAGAAAAGCATAAAGGGGTCCCACCTGCAGGGAGGAGCGGACAGGACAGGTGCTCCAAAACTGACCAACAGGGTATTCCATCCCATCTGCCTCATGGTCATATAAAAGCTGAGGGATCAGGGTCAGCCCTCTTTCTTCAATGGTCAGTGCCCAAGGAGGACTCTGTCTGTCTGTCTGCCTTTGACCCCAATCCTGAATCCAGATCCGGAATACAGTTCCCATCCATCACTGGGTCCAGTCTGCAACTCCCTCAATGCCTGCTGGAGACATGATTTTCATCCTGGGACCTTGATATGGTTTTGTATATATTTCATTATTTTCTCCTTTTTTTTTTATTGGTAATATTTCATTAAAGTAGTTTAGTGCCTTCTAAACTCACAAGTCTCTCTCCTGCCTCCCTTTGAAGCGGGGCAGGAGAGAGAGCATCTGTTGTTCTGCCTGATAGGGCCAATCTGGCCCAAACCACAACAAGGAACCACAATACTGGCTACATATCAGAGCACATAATATTGGCTAAATAGACCTGTAGTTTGAACCATCATGGCCATTCTTATTTTCTGGTCAGCATATATCTGCTTTTTCAAGTCAAAAGTGGTCTGGGATATAAGTGGGCTGAAATGTTGTTTTTACAGCTTTGTTCCAAATGTGAAATGCACAGCCAAAACCATAACCCTGCTTAAGGGACCTGAACAGCTCTGCTGATCGCAAGGAATTCACAGGGACTGTGACTTACTGAGTACCATGTGACTGATCTCTGATGGACCGTCACAATGTGAGAAAGTAAATAATAATACACGCCTGATCTCAGATGCAACAGGATTTACAAGATAAACTTCAGTCATGCATGCTCACAGATTGCCATTAATCTCTGCAGGAAGCACTGAAGGAAAGTGTTAATAAGAATAAACTGGGAAGTAAACCCTACTGAAAAAAAACCAACCCTGGAAAAGAGAAACCTTCCAGCTTTAGACTGGAAGCAAGGGGGGCTTTGTCAGGTGTGTCTCTGTCTTTCCTGAGTGCTTGTTTACTCTGTCTGGGAGCACACGCTCTCCACATGCACTTCTGAACTCCTGCTGATGGCAGGTGAAGCTTATCTGCCAGATAGTACTGGCTCTAGGTAGCCAAGAGAGGCATCAACCACCTATTCTGACAGGCAGTAACAAGAATTAATAGGGGTGATAATTAGTCACTGCATTTGGCTTCTTTTTGCTGTTAAAAGAAAGATGAGCTCTTCTCCTATGGGGATGACACGAATGTGTGTTTGCCAGAGCCAGGCTGGATTGGAATGGCTTCCTGCATTGCCAAATAGAAATCCAGAGCTGTCCTAGTGAGAGCTCTGGAGGATCCCTGTGGAAAACACTCAGTCACACGAAGAAGACAGGTAAATGGCGACAAGTGGGGCCGGGGTCCCTTTGGCTGACTGCTACCAAGTGGTGAGCAGGCAAATCTCTGATGCCTAGGAATGCGTGGGGTTTCCTCTCTCTGAAATAAGTCTCCTCAGGCTGGGAGAGCAGACCAGCCAGAATGCTGAGGCCTCCTGAGGAATAAAGTGGGGTCACACTTCTCTCCAGAAAGAAATGCTGTTTTTTTCAGGACCCCGGGCAGCAAAGACTTGGGAACAGCCTTGTTAAAGTCTGCTGCCGGTAAAGACTGAAAAGTGGGAAACTTTCACGTTCAGGCTAAACCCAACATACTTACAAATACAAATGTGTTTGGACTTTTCCCCCCCACTGCATTTGCATAGCATTTCCACTTTACACTACTTAGTGGACCCCCACCAATACTAAGAGCTGCGAAGGAACATCCCAACAGCTAGTTCCAGGTCCCTCCAGCAAAAATCCCCACAGGATGGTCTGGAAATCAGAGAGACAGAGTGGTGTGCTAACAAGGTCACTGCCGACAAGCACCAGCAAAGGCACACTTCCATCTGTCTAAATCTTTGAGTATGTTTGAACATAATGGTGTACTGAGGCTAAAGGACTGGAAATGTGGGATGACGTGCTTAAACGCACAACCTCTCTTTGCCCTTGTGAAGATTATGAGCCATACCTAAAAGCACACTGCCACAGGATGAGGTAAATTGGCTTTTATTGAAACATACTGTAATATAAAGGAGGGGGGGAGAGGCTGGGGGGAAGATTCCAATTTAACACAAGTACATTGCATTTCAGGCTCCCAAATAACTATTGATATCTGCTGTCCTGGAGCAAATCACATCTTCCTTGACAAGTCAGACAGCTGCTCTTTCTCTATCTTCCTTTTGTTATCTTTAATAGCCATGTATTGTTGTGGTACCTTGAAAAAAATGTTTGCGACTTACTTGATGGATGTTTCACCTCCTGCTATTAGCCCTGGTTCACGGGTTCATCAAACGCCTGTTCTTGCCTACAAAACTCAGACCAAGTGCTTTTGAAATGAGAGTGTGCTGGGTGCCATGGCACAGTGGATGCAGTGCACACTGGGTGCAGCTCCCCTTCCCCTCCAGCTGGGAGCCAGCGGGGTGAACAAGCTCTCTTGATCATCCTGAAATACAGTTAAGGTAGAAGCAACCCCTGGACCTCATCTGGTCCAGACTCCTGCTCAGAGGAGGGCCAACTTTCAAGTCCTATGAGATTGCTCACGGTCTTCTGTGAGCTGAGGCCTGACTAAGTCCAGGGAAGTACATCTCTCAGCTTCTTGGGGCAAATGTTCCCGCACTTGATCACAGTCATTGTGGAGAATTTTTTCCCATTTGTTTAAGGTATGGGAATACTGATATCTTAAATACAGGAATACTAACAATTGTAAGTTAGGTCTAAAGAAATCCATAGCTATATTTGACCAATTTTACTCAGACTTTAAATTGAAAAGACAAAGCAAAATCTCTTTCAGGCTGTCCTAAGGTGTGTCACAGGAAATCAAGACAAATGCAGTAGAAATGGCTGGGGGTAGTGATAGCGCAGCTGTTCCCTCCCTTTCCTTTGTCAGACTTTGCTGCCATCAAATCTCAGTCAACACCGTGGGCTGTGTAAGGTCTCCCCAGGCTGCTCCAGGTCAGCTCTAAAACATGCCAGGTCAGCCCTAAAAACCTGCAACAGCAAACCCGAAGTGTGTGTGCCGAAGTGTGTGTGTGTGTGTTAAGCTAAGTTACGTGTCTTTGTGATGCAAAGCAGGAGTGCTTATATTGTCCATTCAGCCAGCACAGCTGTAGGGGCACAGCCTTCTGCATGCAGGCACTACAGAGAGCTGGACAAGTTAGCAATTAGGACACCACCCCTTCTGCAGTTTTTCTGTGCACTTACCCACTTGCCCTGACACTGAGAGAAACAAAATGCAGCTGGAGACCTGTACATGTTTGAACAAACTGACAGGTTTCTGTCCAAAATCATTAAAGGGCACTTAATAACAACTGCCAACTGCTACTGTGCATTTAGGAGCAACCTTTAAACTAGAGTACTTGAAAATCTGCTTGATGGGTATCATGGAAGTCATCCATAACCCAGTATTAGCTACCCAGGTGCTTCTGCTTTTTGTGTCTCTATTTGCCTGATTAATCCAAACTAATGCTAGCTGCATTTCCTTAGTAATGTATTGTATTCCTAAATGGGAAAAACCAACCCCTTTGCACCTGACTGTAGAACAAGCCTAATTCTAGAGAGAGGGGCAAGACTGACACATTTGGTACGGAGTTCTGGTAAATATAGTAATAAACAGGGTCCTCTTTATACTTCCCAGTGGTGTGCACACATGTCCATTTTTTGTGCGCTGATGGAGCATTCAACATTGAGATCGGCCCTTCCAATGCTCAAGTGGGGAGAAGGGATTTCTTCTCTGTGTGCATTGTGTGCTCCTCCTAGCTCTCTTGTATTTTCCTTGTATAGCTGAGACAGAAAGAGGATTTTTTTTTTTTTAATCTCACATTTGTAGCTATCAGCTAAAAAGAATACTAACAGAAAGAGAAATTTAGATCCTCCACCATGAAATTAACAGCCATGCTTTGTGATTTAAACAGGTCCCCAGTGGTACCCTTCCCGTGTTGGCCTGCAACTAGAACGCAGTAAGTATTCCTATGGCTGAATACAGTCACCTAGTGTATTACTAATCCTCTGGCAAGTTCTCCTCCTATCGGTATTTCTCTCTATATAAGTGTTATTGGGTGAACTGTTAGCACTTTTTCATTAACTGATATCAATGATTAACTTATTAGCTTTCTCATTAATAAAAGAATCTAATGGTCTTCATAACCGGAGTAAAAATGTTTCAGAATACAGTATATGATATAATGAAGACAAGGCAGTTTTAAAACCATTCACTTGCTTCACTTGCTCACTGCATTATCCATTTTAATACTTGCTCACAGCCTCATTAGAAGATGCAACTGGCTGCAGGAGGCAGCCCCTTTTTTTGCGCCAGCACATCAGTTCTTAGTGGACATGGCAGTGGGAGATGAAGCTGCCACAGGCTGTGTGGCATTTGGTCCGTGGAAACGTAGCATTGCGGAGCCCTAGAAAACATGGACTCAGCACCTGGTGGAATTCAGCACCCTCACTGACTCAAACAGCCAACAAACATATATTGAAAGGGAGGCAGAATACAGAAACTGGAAAAGAGAAAATAAGTATTGTAGCTGCAGCAGCACCCCATGCCAGTAGCTGTTGGGGTTTCCTAACATCCAGCTTGCTGCCTCTATAAAAAAAAAAGAAAACCACATATTGCCATTTTATGTCTCTACCTGTACACTCTGTGTCCACCAGGACTGGAAGCAGGTGCCCCAGAATACTGTGAAAAGTAATGGAATGCTCAGATACACCTGGTCTGCCTAGGTCAGGCAGCTTATAAAGAAATCTTGGACTGTGGGCCCTTGCCCAAGAAGCGGCATTCATCATGATGGTGCCACCTATTGTAAAATAGCCTGAGAATACAAATGCTTCAGCAAAAAATATCAGTGAGGGAGAACACTGCATAACATCGACTTTCCCATTAGTCTTGCAAGACAGAACAAAAAGTGCTCTATGAAATTGTCTGTGTGATTGCATGGTGTGTCTCTAATGGTCTAGATTAACAGAGATAGTATTGTTACAATTGCTATGCACTGCCGCCCAGTGTCATGTCAGCCTAATGCTTTCATTAAAACGATAGGAGAATAACTCTCACAGAAATGCTCTAAATCGCTAACCTGGAGAATAAGTACCAAATCACCAAAATAAATCAGAATACAAGTTGGGCCTACACCTTGACCATTAGCACAGCAGCGTACGCATTATGCTGAGCCTCGGAGAGAATACCTGTTCATGCCAACTCCTCTTCCCTTTTTGTCATTACAGATGGGCCCTATTTGAAGGATTCTATTAACATTCAAAGCCTTGCTGTTTCCTCCATCATCACACTGTATTTTACAGACCTGGGTCAGCAGGTCGGTTGGACCACAGTAAGTATGTCCTTGTAACAATCAACATGGTACATCTTAATGTACAATGAGTTTTAGCATCAAATTACTCCAACTTCCTCAGCCTGTCCTTCCCTTTGTCAAAAGGTGAAATTATCAGCAGTCAAAACAGAACTAAATGGATAGTAAGGCAAGCTATCAATGTGCTAACTCTGACATCCAATTAAAGATTAGAAGGTGGACATAAAAATATTGCACGAGGAAAAACAAAATCAATTTTTAAAAACAGTTTTTGCTTATTTAGGGTTTATATGCCTGTGCAGGACCTGTACCTAAATACATTCATTTGCTGCAAGGTTCCTTAGCTTTGAAAGTGGAAGGATATTAAAAAAAACATGGATTTGTGGTAATCCCGTTAGTAATGCAGGAAAATTACTGGATGGGAATGTTTTACTCTGTCTTACTCTTTGTGCACCTGAAGAACAGTTCTGAGAGAGTGGTAAGGCCAAGGATTCCAGGCCAGGATGCCCAGGCAGGCTCAGAAGTCACCAAAATTTGAATCTCTTTGTAAAACAAAAGCATTTGCCATGAGCAACAATACCTATATTATCCTATGTTTAGAACTATAGTCTGTTTTTACTTCTGGTCTCAGTTTGACCTCAGTTACGTTCCTGTAAGCAGCTGTTAGAAGGTCAGGGTGGCGGGACAGAGGCAAGATGTTCCACCCAAATGGGCTTGTGGAGAACTCTAACCTTATGGGCTCATCTGTGCAAGGAGGAAGTGAAAGATTCAATTCTTTCACAGCCCAAACACAGAAGACAGTATAAGGGTTTGAAAGGGCAGCCAAAGAATGGGAGATGAAGAGACCTTTCCAATGTCCTACAGCAGGCATAGATGGTAGAGCTGAAAGTAGTGTCACCACTAGACTGACATAGCTTTTGCTGAAGTTTGCATGTACTGTTAGCTGGAGCCCACATCTGTATGTTGGGTAACAAACAGATGTGGGAGCCCACATCTGTATGTTGGGTAACAAAATTCCCAATTTCTGTAGTGAGAAACATAAGTAAGACAGAACTACAGTTTCTGAAAGCCGTAAAAGCCATGATGAGACTATTCATAGCAATGGAAAACAACCACCAATTGCTTGCAATTCCTTTAATGAAGCAACTGAGTTGTTGCAAACTGGCATCATGGCTGTAGGCCAAATTATTAGATTCTTACCTCAAACAACCCACAGATCCCACCCTGTTCATGTGGGGGTGACCACAAGGCCCACTGACAAGCCACTGTCCTTCCTTGGCTGTGCCTACATGGATGGAGCTTGTGAGTGTCAGGTCTTTAACACAAGTTGCAGATGATAGTACTGGTTCCTCTCTCTAGCAGGTCACTATAGGCTAGGAAGCATTACTACAAGACACTTAGAATGGACGTGCGATTTCACAGCATACTCAGGGTCAATGTTACTGCCAGAACAGCCATTGACTTTAAGAAAAGTCAGCTGCTGGATCAGCACTGTAAGGTCACATATCCATCTTACCTGCTCAAGGTCATGTGCATTTCTCTCTCTCCAGGGAAGCAGATAGCCCCTAGCAGCACAAACTCTGGGAGGTTTTAACCCATATGAACAAGAACATGACCTCTCTCCTTCCCAGTTCTAACAACAGGACCCAAATCTCCAGGTGGTGACAAGCAGTTTACTTCAGTGGAGTTAGAGTAGTTCACGCTATCTGTCTCAGTAGAGATCTGCAAGTTTACCCCCCATCTGCAAGGATGGGGCTTTACCCCGCTGATTCCCATACTGATTAATGACCTACTACAATATACTGATTAATACTTGTTGGGGTCCTGTTTCACCCGCAACCCATCCCACCACCTCTCAACTGTGGAATTTCCTTGCAAAGCAAAATTGTGAGTAGTGCAGTCTCCTATTTGCTACAACTAAGTAATCTGCAAGAACCTTATTTATTCTGTCCTTTCCTGGTGGTTTATGTAGCCTAAGACAGTAACATAACTAAAGCTTAATATCCCATTATAAATGGTGCAGTTATGACTAGGCGTTGATACTGCAGGCAGTAGCATTTTTTCATGATTTAATCTGTGTGTGCAGAAAGTCGGCTCCATGAGTCTCTGAATATTCATCTTATCCCATTCTGTTCCGTATTCTAAATTGTCTCCATTCTCAGTGGGAGGAATCTTCTTCCTAGCCACATCATTTAAACAGTCAAGAGACTTTTATGTTATACTTAGTTTATAGCAATAGAGAAAAAGTTCATACAAGATTGTTTTCTAACAATAGCAATTGAGAATGTATTTGTACACAGGATATATAGTTTTACTTCCATTTTTACTGTGCTTAGAGCTCCCATTTCCCCATCCCCCTAAATGCTCTATCAGATTTATGCACACAGTAAGGGATGCTTCTGATTGAAAGGGCTGACATTTAAATAAAAAAGGCACAAAACAAAAATATTCTTATCTCAGCAGCAAAATGACAGCTGAGGTGCAAAGGGCCACATTCAGGTTTGGACTTCAAAACAGACACAGAAGCACATGGAGATATGTTGGTGCTTTAGAGGTTGATGCATTGGACGTGGATCTGTCCAGGGGAAAACTAAGCACAGAAGTGGGTCTTTGTCACCTCATTGGAGATCACACTTGAATTGCCCACCTGACGATCAAGAACACTAAGACACCCAGTGCTGAGGATTTACACCAAGACAATGAGCTTGTGTTATTTAAAAGGGGAAAGTGGTACCCACCTCCACCTCCTGGGAGCAGTAGCCTCTTCAGGCATGTTGTAAAATAAAAGGTGATGCTATTGTCGGTTCTCAAATAAACAGTTAGGGTCCCTAAGTCTAGGAGCATATTTCTGAATCAAGAAACCTCAGCTTCCCTTTTGGAGCATGCATGGTCTCTGATTTACAATCCTTGCCACACCCCACCTTGGTGACTCAAGAGTTTGTCATCTCCTGTTGTCTACTCATTCCCTCTGTCAGATGGTGCCACTTTGCAGGAAGGATATTTCCTTCTCATCCTCAGCCTTCGCAAAACATGGTTGAACAGTGACCAAAATATTTGTGGTGTTTTGTGCTGTGAAAGGCTCAGTTCACACTGCAGCTCAGAGATTGGTTGACCAGATTTCACAGAATCATGGAATCATTTTGGTTGGAAGGGACCTTTAAGATCATCAAGTCCAACTGTTAACCTAACACTGCAAAGTTACCACTAAACCATGTCCTTCTGCACTACACCTACATGTCTTTTAAATAACTTCAGGGAAGGTGACTCCGCCACTTCCGTGGACAGTCTGTTCCAATGCTTTGACAACACTTCAAGTGAAGAAATCTTTCCTAATATCCAATCTAAACCTGCCATCGTGCAACTTCAGGCTGTTTATTCTAGTCCTATTGCTTGTTACCTGGGAGAAGAGACTGACTCCCACCTCGCTACAACCTCTTTTCAGGTAGTTGTAGAGAGCAATAAGGTCTCCCCTCAGCCTCCTTTTCTCCAGGCTAAACAACCTCAGTTCCCTAAGCCGCTCCTCATAAGACTTGTTCTCTAGACCCCTCACCAGCTCCACTGCCCTTCTCTGGACATGCTCCAGCACCTTAGTGTCTTTGTTGTAGTGATGGGCCCAAAACCGAACACAGTATTCGAGGTGCAGGCTCACCAGTGCTGAGTACAGGGTGATGATCGCTTCCCTAGTCCCGCTGGCCACACAAGCCAGCATGATACTGGCCTTCTTGGCCACCTGGGCACACTGCTGGCTCATACTAAGCCAGCTGTTGACCAACACCCCCAAGGTCCTTTTCTGCCAGGCAGCTTTCCAGCCACTCTTCCCTAAGCCTGTAGTGCTGCATGGGGTTGTTGCGACCCAAGTGCAGGACCAGGCACATCACTTTGTTGAACCTCATACCATTGGCGTCAGCCCATCGATACAGCCTGTCCAGAGGCCTTTGTCGGGCCATCCTACCCTCAAGCAGATCAACACTCCCGCCAAACTTGGTATCATCTGCAAATTTACTGAGGGTGCACTCGATCCCCTTGTCCAGGTCACTGACAAAGACATTCAAGAGAACCAGCCCCAGTAGTGAGCCCTGGGGAACACCACTTCTTACCAGCCTCCAACTGGATTTAACTCCATTCACCACAACTCTTTGAGCCTGGCCATCCAGCTAGTTTTTAACCTAGCTAAGCGTACGCCCATCCAAGCCATGAGCAGACAGTTTCTCTGGGAGAATGCTGTGGAGTCAAAAGCTTTGCTAAAGTCTAGGTAGACAACATCCACATCTTTTCCCTCATCCACTAAGCAGGTTGCCTTGTCATAGAATAAGATCAGGTTAGTCAAGCAGGACCTGCCTTTCATAAACCCATGCTGGCTGAGCCTGATCACCTGGTTGTCCTGTATATGCATTCAAGATGATCTGCTCCATCACCTTCCTCGGCACTGAGGTCAGACTGAGAGGCTTGTAGTTCCCTGGATCCTCATTCTGGCCCTTCTTGTAGATGGGCATCACATTTTCTAACCTACAGTCAACTGGGACCTCCTTGGTTAACCAGGAGTGCTGGTAAATGATGGAAAGTGCCTTGATGAGCATTTCTGCCAGCTCCCTCAGTACCCTTGGGTGGATACCATCTGGCCCCATAGACTTGTGTGCATCTTAGGGGTGTAGTACCTTGCTAACCATTTGCTCTTGGATTATGGGGGGTTCATTCCGCTCCGCACCCCTGTCATCCAGCTCAGGGGGCTGGGTACCCAGAGAACAACTGATGTTACTGTTAAAGACTGAGGCAAAGAAGGCATTAAGTACCTCAGCCTTTTCCTCATACTTGGTCACTATGTTTCCCCCCAGATCCAATAAAGGATGGAGGTTCTCCATAGTCTTTATTTTGTTGTTNTAGGGGTGTAGTACCTTGCTAACCATTTGCTCTTGGATTATGGGGGGTTCATTCCGCTCCGCACCCCTGTCATCCAGCTCAGGGGGCTGGGTACCCAGAGAACAACTGATGTTACTGTTAAAGACTGAGGCAAAGAAGGCATTAAGTACCTCAGCCTTTTCCTCATACTTGGTCACTATGTTTCCCCCCAGATCCAATAAAGGATGGAGGTTCTCCATAGTCTTTATTTTGTTGTTAATGCCTTTATAGAAACATTTTTATTGTTTTTTTGGTAGTAGCCAGATTAAGTTCTAGTTGGGCTTTGGCCCTTCTAATTTTCTCCCTGCATAGCCTCACAAAATCTTTGTAGTCCTCATGAGGGGCCTCCCCCTTCTTACATAGGTCATAAACTTTCCTTTTGTTCCTGAGTTCCAGCCAAAGCACCCAATTTAGCCAGGCAGGTCTTATTCCCCACTGGCTTGTCTTTCCACACATGGGGACAGCCAGCTCCTGTGTCTTAAAGATTTCCTTCTTGAAGAATGTCCAGCCTTCCTGGAGTCCTTTGCCCTTCAGGACTGCCTCCAAGGGACTCTGTCAACCAGTCTCCTAAACAGGTCAAAGTCTCTCTGGAAACCCAAGGTGGCAGTTCTACTAATCCCTCTCCTTACTTCTCCAAGAATTGAAAACTCTATCATTTCATGATCATTGTGCCCAAGATGCCTCCAACATTCCCATCACCCACAAGTCCTTCTCTGTTCGTGGACAAGTCTAGCGGGGTGCCTTCCCTGTTTGGCTTACTCACCAGCTGTGTCAGGAAGTTATCTTCCACACACTTCAGGAACCTCCTAGACTATTTCCTCTCTGCTGTATTGTATTTCCAGCAGACATCTGGTAAGTTGAAGTCCCCCACAAGAACAAGCAGTAGTGATTGTGAGACTTCTCCCAGCTGCTTATAAAATATTTCCTCTGCCTCTTGATCCTGGTTGGTCCACCTGTAACAGACTCCCACCGTGATATCTGCCTTACTGGTCTTCCTCCTGATTCTTACCCGTATTGTCACCTCAACCCTATTGTCACCATCATTAAGCTCGAGACAATCAAAACACTCCATAACAAAAAGGGCCACACCACCGTCTCTTCTTCCTGGCCTATCCCTTCTGAAGGGTTTATAGCCATACAGTGCAGCACTCCAGATGTGCGTATCATCCAACCATGTTTCTGTGACGGCAACTATATAATAGTTTTCCTGCTGCACTTATTGCTTCCAGCTCCTCCTGCTTGTTGCCCATGGTGTACGCATTGGTGTAGATGCACTTCAGTTGTGCTACTAATTCCGTCACCTTTTTGGAGGAGAAGTCTTAGTTCCTACCTGACTATTCCCAGGTGCTTCCACGATTTCAAGCCTATCAATATCCCTTGTGTCTTTGCTATTGCATGGTACTCCATCCCCTGCCCCCACTGGTAGGGCAGACTGAAGGACCTCACTAGCACACAGTCCCACAAACATTGATGTGCTATCCTCAGGCTTGTCTCTAGCATGCCTGGTTTTATCCCTTTCCCCTTCAAATCTAGTTTGAAGTCCTCATGACGAGCCCTACCAACTCCTGTGCAAAAATCTGTTTCCCCCTTTGAGACAGGTGTATGCCGTCTGTCACCCGCAGGCCTGGTGTCATGTAAACTGACCCATGATCCAAAATCCTGAAGTCCTCCTGGTGACACCAGGCTCAGAGCCAGGTACTGATCTGCTGGCTCTTCCTGTTTCTTCCCTCATCCTTCCCTGAAACTGGAGGCATAGAGGAGAACACTACCTGTCCTCCTGATTCCTTAACCAGTTGTCCTGAGGCCCTGAATTCTTTCTTGATTGCCTTTGGATTTCTAGTTGCAACTTCATCACTGCCCACATGAAAAATCAATAATGCATAATGATCTGAGGACTGTACCAGGGTGGGAATTTTTCTTGCCACATCTTTAACCTGGGCCCCAGGGAGGCAGCGGACTTCCCTAAGATGTGGGCTGGTCTGCATATGGGGCCTTCTGTTCCCTTCAGGAAGGAGTCATCTATGACAATGACCTGTCTTTTTCTCTTTGCAGGAGTCGTTTTGATGCAGGGCGTAGGCTGACTTAACCTCAGCGACACTTCCAAGCTAGACAAACTATCCTCCTCGTTACTGTTAGGTTTCACTTGCAAAGCCTTGTACCTGTTATGNCATTATTGATTTTTCATGTAAACTGACCCATGATCCAAAATCCTGAAGTCCTCCTGGTGACACCAGGCTCAGAGCCAGGTACTGATCTGCTGGCTCTTCCTGTTTCTTCCCTCATCCTTCCCTGAAACTGGAGGCATAGAGGAGAACACTACCTGTCCTCCTGATTCCTTAACCAGTTGTCCTGAGGCCCTGAATTCTTTCTTGATTGCCTTTGGATTTCTAGTTGCAACTTCATCACTGCCCACATGAAAAATCAATAATGCATAATGATCTGAGGACTGTACCAGGGTGGGAATTTTTCTTGCCACATCTTTAACCTGGGCCCCAGGGAGGCAGCGGACTTCCCTAAGATGTGGGCTGGTCTGCATATGGGGCCTTCTGTTCCCTTCAGGAAGGAGTCATCTATGACAATGACCTGTCTTTTTCTCTTTGCAGGAGTCGTTTTGATGCAGGGCGTAGGCTGACTTAACCTCAGCGACACTTCCAAGCTANTGAAAAATCAATAATGCATAATGATCTGAGGACTGTACCAGGGTGGGAATTTTTCTTGCCACATCTTTAACCTGGGCCCCAGGGAGGCAGCGGACTTCCCTAAGATGTGGGCTGGTCTGCATATGGGGCCTTCTGTTCCCTTCAGGAAGGAGTCATCTATGACAATGACCTGTCTTTTTCTCTTTGCAGGAGTCGTTTTGATGCAGGGCGTAGGCTGACTTAACCTCAGCGACACTTCCAAGCTAGACAAACTATCCTCCTCGTTACTGTTAGGTTTCACTTGCAAAGCCTTGTACCTGTTATGCAAGGGGACCTGGGAAGGTGGGGCTGGTGTTGAGCAGATGCGCCTGTTGTGCTGGGCACTTGTCGCCATTGCCCCCCATCTTTCAGGTTACTATGTTCAGTTCAGGAAAAGGTAGGGAACCCTCCATATTTTGTATCTCGTCTTCCTGTTGGGCCCATCTCAGGAAAGGTAGGATGTGATTCCAGTGGTCAATCTCTCTCTCAACAAGTTCCAGAGGCTGGGTTGCTCTGAGGGAGGAGGGAGGACAAACTGGGGTGAGGCATTTGCAGTTCTCCTCCACTGGAGGAGATTTCTTTTGAGAATGAGGCCCTTTCCTGCGATAATGTGGGTAGAAATCCAACCTCAGCTGGCTCTTTTAGAAGAATGGAGGCCCTCAAGGCTCATCTCCAGAAAACAATTCAGGCAGAAAACAAAACCTGTTTCTTAGTATCATGGATTTTGTTAGAACTCTCTCTCTCCTCTGCCTTCTTTTTTATAAAACAAATATTATCTGAAACACATAATTTACTTCTGCGCAAGATTTACCAAGCCCTTTACTCTACCTGGAGGGGATAGCTGAGGTTTGCTGATTGATGCTGCAGAGATACTAATGGGAGCCGAGTTTACAGATCTTTTCTATATGCCTTCTGCAAAGATTGTACCCCCAGGGGTGTTTGAAATTCCCTCCACTGGAGCGATGGGTTTTATTTTTAATCTCTGTTCGATTTTGGGCCAAAGCATGTTTGACAGAGACCTCTTTTTACATATTGCAATGCAGCATGTGACTTTTTGAAACATGGCTGGCATTTTACTGCTAAGAATGCATACTACTGCTGTAGTCAAAAGGAAAAAGAAAACCATTCTTCCTGTTCAAATTCAGACTTCTGTTAAAGCTTTCCTCATCTGAGCAGTGATTGCAATTCCTGATTTATCAGCCTCTGATGTCTAGTTGGTACCCGGGCAGGCTACCAGGGGGATCAAAATAGAACTGAGAAAACAGCACAGAACTGTGAAAAATATATTTTACCTCCAAGTCTGTGAATTTCATAAGATTAACCCTGAAACACAGTACTTCAGTAAATATTTTTTGTAACTGTGATTTAAAATTAGGGATTGCTTAAATACTTTGACTCCTGAGAGCCTTAAAAATACTGAGGCTGGCAGCAGAACTGCTCCATTTGCTTAGATTATAGTTCCTTACTTTGTGCTTTTTTTTATTTTGTGTTTGTACAGTCCCCCCAATCGCATATGCTCCCTATATGACTCTGATTCCACACAGCTCTGCAATATAAACAAATAATCACACAGACAAAACCGTTGATTCTCTCTGATCTGAGTTACCACTTCAATAGACTTCTGCTGGTGTAAAACAGAGCTGGCTGAAAAATGGAACTACATTTAATAGGTTTAAGATTATATTATACATCACTTTTCTGGAATAATTTCAAATTTTCCAATGAAAAAAAGATTCTACTTAATTTAGAAATGTAGAGACTAATGCTTATTTAAGCCCAAGAACATCTTTGAAATCTGAAAATCTACACTTTCACTAATTTGTCTGTTCCTTTCTGGCTGGCAAGCAGAATTATCTGAGTTAGACATAGTGGAAAGTGAACAAGAAGCCAAGAGATCTATCTTTGAAGCTTTGTGGCTATGTGTAGCAGGTGTACACAGTGGAGAAGTGCATACTGTACTGAACAGTGAGGTGCAGTTGTTCTTTTGTGGGGAAAGGAGTGTTCTGGTCAGTGTGGTTCTCTCCTCTTACTCGCACAGTGCATGTGTACCAAAGCATTTCTATCCTGTAGGTGTGGGTGGGTAGTGAATAGGGGAGGAGCAGTTTGCTCTGACTGTGGCTGGCAGAGCTCACTCACTTGGTCCTGTAGATGTGGAACAATCCCATGAAATCTGTGGGATGAGTGTGATACAAAGCAATTTAGGAGTATTGATGGCTTTAAAAAAGAGGCAGCCAAACTGCTGCAGATTCATTTCCTCCACCTTCTCTATACTGAGTTCAGCTTTGGGCTTCCCATGGGGAAAAACTTAAGACATTTGCCCTCAATTGGGAATGGAAGAATAGACTTCAATAAAGGTTTATAACCTCTCAATGGGATGTAGAAGTAGAGACAGTTATAATAGAAGAAAAAGACTGAATGAGAAATTTGAAGGAGTGGGAGGACCGGGAGTCCCAGCAAACTAGTGAGCCAATGTGAAGAAGATAAATGTAAGAAAACTCCTATGATCATTGCTTTGGAAGGAACTTGAGATCAAAGTAAGAGAACAAGCTGAGGATATGTAGGATTTCACTGGATACCAGAGCCTGCATACTTTGTGGCCAATTCAAACACAGTCAGTTATGGACAGGACCCTAGAAATTCAAATACATTTTCAGGGGAACTTGTGGCTACCTGGAAAACTTAGTAGCAGTGCCAAATAAACAGAACGTGTGTGTCATGGTTTCAGCTGGGATGGAGTGAACTTTCTTGTTAGCAGCTGGTGTAGTGCCACGGATTGGAACTGAGACGAAAAACAGTGAAGATATAGCACGCTAGTGGTTTTGGTTGTTGCTAAGCAGTCAAGGCCTTTTCTGCTTCTCACACCATCCCACCAGTGAGTAGTCTGAGAGGGTACAAAAAGTTGGGAGGAGACACAGCCCGGACAGATGACCCCAACTGACCAAAGGGATAGTCCATACCATATGACATAATGCTCAGCCGTAAAAAGCTGGGGGGAAAAGAAGGAAGGAGGTGACATTCAGAGTTACAGCGTTTATCTTCCTAACTATTATGCATGATGGAGCCCTGCGTTCCTGGAGATGGCTGAGCACCTGCCTGCCAATGGGAAGTAGCGAATGAATTCCTTGTTTTGTTTTGCTTGCATGCATGGCTTTTGCTTTACTGTCTTTATCCCAAGCCACAAGTTTTCTCTCTTTTACCTTGTTGATTCTCTTCCCCATCCTAACTGGGGGAAGTGAACAAGTGGTTGTGTGGTCCTAGCTGCTGACTGGGGTTAAACCATGACAGTGTGATTCTGTGTAAAATTGTAGGTGGCTTAAGAACAACTATGGGAAAGAAAGAGAAATTCCCAAATGTTTTTTCATTGCTAAGCCTCTTTTAAACCTTCGATTTCACCATAGAAGATGATCTCTGGGAAAAAAAGAAGCCACAATTTCCTCTGCATCCCATTATTTGTAATGCAAAGCGCCTCCACTTTACAGCTAGCAGTTTGTACTTGGCAGAGTTTTCTGCCTGAACACACGTAAGTGCTGCTCTACCTTGGTAAAGCTGTCCAAGTCTTGAGCTGATCCCAGTCAAATGCCATGCGCTTTCAAAACACTGTAACCTTTCACAAAGGCAAACCACACACACAAGATTGGTCTTATTTTTCATTTAATTAAGTCTAATAATTTTCAACCTCCAGGGTTATCAGGAGAGAACAGCTTGCATTTGCCTGATTTCTTGCCATGGTTTTATATTGTGTGTGCCATTCCTTGGTCCACATGCGCTTTTGGCTCTTTGTTACCGCCCAGTGGCAGCATGAAGTCAACTGATAAGGGAAGAGAAGACCTCTGAAACTGCCCAGCTGGCTGACTGGGCTTCCTCAGACACTGCTTCTAATAAGGCAAACAGTGTTCCAATAAGTTCCCTTGGTCTCAGCAACAAATGCCACAAGCTCAGAATGCACCCTGCCAGCATGTCTACTCTTCAGATGCCAAAGGGAGTTGGGGAGCTACTAGGAAAATTAATTCTGAGGGGTGAATGTTTTGGTCACTGCTGAGCACAGTCAGGCTGAAGAACCTATGCATAAGTGTTTATTGTAATACTTTTGAATCTTTAGTGCTTCAAGCGCAAAAAGAAGGTAGAGGGAATTCAGTAAACATAAACAGAACAAGCTGTTTCTTTCAGTTATACACAACTTTGTGCTTAAACCATTCCTGCTACTTAAGGAACAGAGAGCTACTTGATGTATGGTGCTGATAAGTGCAGACTCTTTCCTATTTGTATTCAGAATAACTGAGGAGGTTGACAATTTGTCAATCTATGCAAATTTAGAGAAGTTTTAGACCCTCTACAATGCGTTGCCTGGCAAAATTATTTTGTATGGGGAATTTTTGCCCAACCCCATACTGACGGCTAAGGAGAACACAAGCAGGAGAGTGAACCACTGAGTAAACCAGGGTTTGGGAGGACCAGGTGCCCCTTTGTCAGTCTGCCCACCTTGTCTGGTGACCTTGACAAGTCACTTAATTTCTCTGTATCTTAGTTTTCAGATCTGCAGCAAGAAAATAACAGTGTTTTCCTCTCTGCGAAGCGCTTTGAGGCTTCTAAATAAAAAACTCTGTAAGAAGAGCTAGCTGAGACTATTAATGATAGCCAGATGTTAAAAAGCACTATTTCATTTATGTACCTACATAGCAGACGATAGATATAAATTTTAAAACTATGTGCATTATATGGCAGATTTCAAAATGCTGTAAAGCCCTGTAAAGATTTGGCAGCAAACTTGAACTCACATTGGTGTTTGGTTACAAAAAGAAATTGAGTGCTTTGTTAAATATGTATAGGAACAAACATATATAACATACATATATGTGTGTGTATAAGAAGAGCATTTGTTAATTTGCAGGAATTTCCCGTTTTGAGTAAGAAACATGTAAAGGCATGTGCTCTCAGGGAAGAATCTTGACCAGAGAATGTAGTGGTCTGATGATAAACCAGTGGTTTCAGACAGCTCAGTCTTAGGGAGAAAAGAAAGGAGGAAGCTGGGATTTCACATCCCTTTTCCCACAGAGGGAGCACAGGCCTGGCTGAGGGAGAGACAGCATCCATCGCTGCTCACTCCCCAGCTCCTGAAGCTGACCCGAGTTAGCTGCAATTTGCCTATAAAATCCTACAGCAAATCCATCCCTATTTCTGGTATTTGCAGCACATATTGATCTACAGCCTGAAATACTCTCAAACAGCGAGTTACTGCAAAATATGCCCAGACAAGGGAAGTTTCAGGTGCCCCTGTGCATGCTATTTAAGTTCTGTAGAATGGATTAGCCAGTTTCATGAGAACTGGAACAAAAATCATCGAATATTCTAGCAGCCCTTAAGAGTTGTACTACCTGATGCAAAACTGCTGCTGCTGTGGATTCTTGCAAACATAAAAATACAAAAATTTTAAAAGAGTGAAGATTTAGAGATGCTGGTAAAACCATGCCATTACCATCCCCAGGTAGCTATATGGCCTTTAATGAGGTAGCAAAGCATATGAAGTAGAAATTGGCACAGAAATTAGTAAAGTTTCTTAATGATCATTAGCTCAAGAGTAGTTAGGGCTGGTATTGTAAAAGGAGTCTAAGGTAGTTAGATGCTAAGTTTAATGTGATTTGGGGACTTGAGGGGGTTCAACTGTATGTTTCTTTTGGGCTTCTCAGAAATCCCAGCTGCTCTCTGTACACTTGCACATAGCCACAGTGTGTCTGTCTGATAGCAGTAGATCCTCCTCTTTATGCAGTACGTACTGTCACAGTCTGGCCCTGGCTCAGACCTGCAACTACTGCCTTTGTCTCCTATTTGTCAGAGAAACTAAGCTCTGTCCATTAGATAATTTATATACTGCAGCTGCTTTTCCATCAAAGTTACCCAGGACACGCTCGAACTATTTTGTATCTCTTGCTGTGTTGAGAGCCTCAGGCAATGACACAAAGTCATTGTCCCGGCTGCAGGTATTATCCTCATACCGTGCCCTCTGCTTCCCCTGCTTGAACCCAGACATCCCATTGGCAGTGGAAGAGAAAACATCACGACCAGCACCGATGAACTGGGAAACTGCCCCTACATGGTATGGAAAGAGCTGCAGGAAGGGATCAGTATGGAAAAGGCTGTATGGCCTTTCCTCAACTCTGCTCTGCAGCTTGTCATAAATGAGATAATGTGAGACTATGCCAAAAGGCAACATGATACAAGATAGGGTGTGTTATGTGGTATTACAGAAAGGGCATGTCATAAACATTATAGAGAGGACTTAGCTGATGTCCTCATGTGAAGATTGCTAATGCATGGGCTGTTCGTTTATAAAGATTCTGTTGGACTTTTTTCAGACTCCTTTCACTCCATCTCCCCCTGCTCTGTTTATAGCTTCCTTTTGTCCTTTTCTGCCTTTTCCCAATCAGTACACATGGTACTATAAAGTCATATCAAAAACCTTTCCATTCCCTGTAGTAGACCTGTTGGGATGGCGTCAGGCACAATGCCAGATGCCCCTACCAGCCAGAAAATTCACCTCATATTCCCTCAGATAACTTTAAAGAGCTCCTTTCACCTCTGCTGCATTCATATCTCCTTAAATATACCCTCTGCCTCATAAGGTCTGGGATTATGATTCCTGACCTGGTTGTTACTCAGTTCAGCAAGGTGTTACTGGCATGATATTTGAACAGAGATAAAAGCAGCAGGTACAATCTGGCTCATGCAAGATGAAATGCCTTGCTGGTTTGCAAATGAGCCATCCTGTGTTGTTTTCCCACTTGTCTCATCTTTTGAATGATGGAAAATCCTACATTAGCTCCCTTTTGACATATTTCAGATCTCCGTTTTGTGGTTTATATAGTAGGTAAGTCCAATTTAGGTATTACTGAATTGGGTCCCCAAGGACCTGATAATTGGTGCTAAAGAAACTTGAGTTTAGCACCCTGAATGGAGCTCGAGCCTGGAAGAGGTTTGATTTAAGAACAGCACTTTCTCTATACCACTGAGAACAACAGGTATATAGAGTATATAATGCCAGACACTGTAGAGGGGAGAAAGAAGGTAAGAGGACTGGACATTGTGCAACACAGAGTGTACAAATATGGAAAAAAGGGGCAATTTCCTGTTTTCTTTCTTCAGGGAGTTAATGATGAGCTCAACAGTTAAATTCTGTTGAGCTATGCACATTGTGATAGAGATATAACGCTTCTCCAGGAAAAGCATTCTTTCTGTTTACTATGGACCGCCATATCTGGCTGCACCAAATACATCAAAATAATCTAGGTGGGCCCACAAGATGGCAAAGAAAAAGTAACTTTCTAAGCATTGGATTTTTTTAAAAAAAATTTCTGCAAAACAAAAATGCTCTGTGTTTTAAATGATAACTTTTTCGGTTTTTAAAAAATGGTATTTCTTTTGTCTAGAAACTACAAGGTACGATGTTATTATTTTCAGGGTTTTGTTGAACATTTGATAATTATTTTTGCAGGATATGTCAGCAGGAACTAGTATCTTAGTAATTTTGCAGGTTTTTTGAGCATCTCTAAAAAAGAGGTTGAATGGATCCTTAACACAACTAATAACTCCCCAAGCCCAGCAATTAGTCAACTATAGGATGAGCATGAAGATAATAGGTCTGCTTAATTGCATATATTCATTGAGAATCAATAGTAAAAGAATAGTGCTTGACTTTGATTGCCAATGGTTAGAACTGATTGTAATTTTGTGTTAATTTAAGACTACTTTCCCTTCCACCTGCTTGAACTTGTGGGCTTTTTAGCAGTTTCTCTGCCTGTCTTTCTGGAGCTCACTTTTCATTTCTGATTAATTTAAAATCAGTGTGCCAGAGAAGGAGAGCAGAGGTTGTAACGGGGGAGATGCAACAGAGGGAAACAGACTGAAACTCACCCAAAATGTTAAAAACAACCCCCCCAAATGTTACAGCAAATTGAATCTCATCATCTAAAACAGAATGCTACTGATCTTAACTGTGTTCCAGGACAAAAGCAAATAGAGTCCCCTCTGCCAGACAATACCTACTTTGATTGCAAATCTCCCTGGACCGCCTGCCTCCACATGGGTGATTAATGCTTTGTGTTGGATGGACTGACACACAAATAAGTTGGGACCCTGTCCCTGGCCTGTAAAGCACCTAGAGCATGCTGATGCTGCTCACCTCAACACCCAACTCAAGAGCTACTGTTGGTGCTCTCAGCTGCTTCTCTGAATTGCTGTGATGGGAGGCTCTGCATCCACTCTCCTACATCAAACAGACCTCCTCACCCAGTCACAGGAATTCAGGTATCACATGGATAGTAGCTTTTGCTGCTAGAGACTGGATTCTTTTACTAAATCCTGAACTTTCAGCACCTGAAACCAGACAGGGGGCAAGGGGGGAAATACTTGGTGCGGTGACAAGTAACCACAACTTGGTGCTAAGTCCTGCCAAATTTTTCCTGGCAGTTTTGTAATATGCTCTTACCAAACAGATGACAAAAGCTGGCAGTTAGTGTATTTTGTGGTACAACTCATGGCTGAGAGGAAAAGCTACACTGAAGCAGGAAGCTGATTCCAAGCTCTTACACCGACTTTCCCAAACCACATTATCTGCACCTCTGTCTCCTATACCACCGTTGTCTATATTTAGTGTATTAGGTTTTAATAGAGGAGGCTATTAATGTTCGCAGAGTGCCTAACACAGTGGCTCACAGTTAGGAATAGATCCGTAGAGCTACTATTAGGACAAAACTCTAATAAGCCCTTGGCTGTGATATGTTCCACAACAACATGAGCTGTTAGACACTCCTTGATTAAATGTTTTCATACGCGCATACACACACACACTCACACACACCACTTTTGGGATCACGCACAGTCTAAATAAAGCACAGAAATCATGGTGTCACGTGGAACAAAAGAGAATTTGACATTTTCCTTGTAGAGAACACTTAAGTCTGTTACTTTTGGAGACAGTCCTGCTATGAAAGTCTGAAATTTCAGAAAGTTTCCCCCTGTAATAGAGAAAAAGAAATGGTACTGGGGGTCCCAAATGAGGGAAACCTAATTGCAGAATATTTCTGCAGGAAAATCTTTCTGTTTCAAAGCTCTTCTGAAGAATGATTAGAACAAGAGCCTGCTGGGGGTCGGACTTCCTGTCAAATACTACTGCAGAGAAAGGTAGTCTAAATTCAGTCTTGCTTCCTTAAGCCACGGGTATTTATCCATTGAAATTCTACAGCAGTGCAAACAGCCACCTTAAAGCTAAACAGCCCATTAGCTATGAATCTTTATCCCTTAAGCAATACTATGCATTTGAGTTATTATTTGCCAGTTGCTGGCCCTTGTAAACATGTTGGACTACGCTGTTACCATTTTATTCTGAGATTCATTCCAGTGGGGACAGATGAACAAATCCAGACCTTGCATCACTCTAAACGTGTTTTACTTCCTCCGGCTGTTTGTTGCTGAAGAGCGTGCCCTGACAGAAGGCAATACAGGCTCGTACCAAACCAAAGCCAGAAGGTGAAATACGAATGTGAGGGTGGCTCATGGCAGCACTATAACTCCACTTTCCTCCCTGCCCTATAACTATAACTCCACTATAACTCCCTGCCCCCATATATCTTCTCAACTCTCTGTGGCTAGCAGGACTGACAGTGGGAGATGAAATTATTTCTTTCTGTTTTATAGGGTAACTTGTCCAGTCTACTTGCTGCAGGCTGCTTCTGCTGATGCCTGCACAGTAAGGAGTCCACCTCATTCGCTGAACAAGGGCTCCAAGCACCACACACCAGACAAGCAGGTGTACCCTCTTCCACCCACCACCAAATTTCAAGCAATGATCCCTCCCTGCCAGATGACTCTGCTAGCAACCAGGATTCAAAGCTATGTTTGTTTCTGTCGTGCTTGGTTGGCTTTTAACTGATGTATCACTTAATTGCAAAAAACACTGGCAGGAAGCAGGCTGCCTTCAGCTTTTGGGCCTATGATTTTCAGTGTTATTTAGGTTCCAAATAGGCATCTGATGGCACAGCTGAAAGTATAAAGAGAAGATTACTGTCATTTTGACCACCTTCCATGAAGCCTTCCTGATTGGGTTAATGTTCTGCACAGAAACGTCTCTCTCATTTCCTAGATGAATTTTACTCCTTTGCTAAAGAGACAGCAGAAAAAACCTCTATGTGTCATTTAAGTCCTCCAAATGAAGCCAAAATGACATTTGAAGGATGAATATGTGTTGTGGATAAGGGTATTCTTTTTCTCATGCCTTTATTGGTACAATTTCCTACTCTGATACAGCTGTTTTCTTTTTCATTTCTAGTTTTTTCTAACAGAATACACTGGTCCTCTTCTAATATATCTGCTCTTTTACATTCGTCTCTCAACTATTTATGATCAAGTGGAAAGTACAAAGAACTTCCGCCACCCAGTGGTTCAGTAAGTGACACTTGCGTGAAATATTTTCCTGGAGGACAGGGGAATGGGATGGACACTACATTTCCAGGGATAAGGAGGTTACAGGGAATGTGAGGCTGCATGCCTGGTCTCAGAGCCAGTGGGAGTTTCAGTTTGCTCTTATCAATAGCGGTTTGGCATTTTAGCAGCACTCATAAGCCTGACCAAAAATGGGATCCCAGTTGCAATGGTCACCGCACCTGGTCACAATGGGAGATTATTTCCCCCAAATAGTTTGAACTCTAGGCACACAGCCTGAACAGAAGGTAAAATAATAAACACAGTGGGTAATAACCCAAAGTCACACTTGACAGAGAAGAGAGGACAAGACTTCAAGTGTCCCACTCTCTCAGTCCCTTTACAATGTATTCCCACTCACAAGATGAGTAGCATCAGCATCCAGCACAGAAGATAACTACCTCCATGCCAGCTGTTACCTAGGCACAGCAAAGAGGAGTTTCAAGAGGTCTGCATGTCATGAGTCAGGTCAAGAACAACTGAGAAACTCAAAAAAAGCACCATAGGAATTCAGAATCTGATTTTTGAAACTAACCTCTTCAAACTGTAATTGTTCTTCAGGGCCATACACAACGTATTTCTGAAAGACTTTTAAGAAATAAAACACTTAAGTGATGAACTAAAATAAGAGCTCAGCCACTGTTTTAGAACAGTGAAAAGCTCAGGTTTTATCTATCTGTACAGAAACAAATCAGAGGAGGTCATATGTAAGCATAAACCAGATAGCGTTGCTTCTCTCCATCACTGAAACAGTAATGCTAACAAGGAAAATTAAACAGCTCAGATATAATACAGTAAGAGCTGACCACAAGGAAATGCAACCTGCTCAGTCTGCTAGAACTCAAGAGCGTGCCAAAAAGCAATGAAGAGAGGACAGCCAACCAAGATGGCTTTTTATGGCCTTTGACAGCCCTTGCCGTTCCCAAGCCTTTTGAAGGACTCTGGAAGAAATAAAGCAGACCTGATCAATGGGAGGGATTAAGAACTGTTACAGACAAGAAAGTGGCAATCAGCTATACACAACAACTGCCAGGGAAGCTCAAGGAACTGCCACCACCAAATGTACCCCTCCAAAGGATGGTGGTTAATGCACCAGGCAGCCTGGGAACTTTCACAGTTAAGGAACTTACTTCTCTTCAGTGTCATTTTTCCCATCCTGGGGGATCAGTGGCTGGCAGAGGGGTGGAACGTGATCAATGAAAGCCTGTTGGCTGCGTAAGTTGGAGCACTGGAACTGGGAGGGCACACAGGGAACTAGGAGCCTCAAGAAACAGTACAATTTTCCCACAGCACTTTCCCCCCACTATGATTGCAGAATCAAGAGCGCTGGTATACAGCAGAGAAACACAGTGAGTAATAATACCATTTACAGATGGAGGAACAGAGACTTGGAAAGACATTAAGGGAGTTAGTGGAGCTGGGAATGAGAACACAGAATAGCTGAATTCAAATCCACAGCTGCAAGATGCTTGCCTTCCTTCGTTTGCTCATACACTTAAAAGGAGAAAGTTTCTCTTAGCATAGAAGAGGCAGCAATACCTTTACCTTCTTTTAAGTGGGAAAGGGGTGTGCAGAATCCTTCCAGTAACAAATTCATCTGAGGTCCCTGTCCTAAGCCAAATTAATTTTAAAATTCCCATCAAAGCTGGAATTTTCCTCCAGACTTTGGATAAGTCGTTAATTGTTTGAAATTTTCTTAGCTCAACTCTCTCTGGTTTAATTACTTTGAAATTGTTTAATCTCTGGCTACCATACAAGATGTATAATAAAAGTATTTGAGATTTCACATGCAGAAAATCACTTTTCATTTATGTTTTATAATTGGTTTGCAGTGAGACAGGCTCTGGTAGTATGGTAAATGTAACCAAGATAAAATGCCACCAGGAATCACTCTTGACATTTGTTTCCGAAACTCAATCTCTGTGAGCTGCAACTCATTCTCAGAAGCAAATCAGCAACGCCTGTTATTGTTTCATAATCTTCCTCAAAAGAGAATCAGTATAATAATTTCTACTACAATTACCTCATTTCTTTGTAACAGGCAACAAAAAAGCCATCAGAATGGATTAACTTTGCAACAAAATCTCATTTTATGTCCACAAGGAAATGAAATACAAACTACCTCCATGCAGCTACTTGAGTTGGCAAAGGACAAGGAAACCATTCAGAAGATATTCAGAATGTTTTTAAATGTCAGACACATCCTACAGGAGCATTAAGGTGGCCTTAAAACATGGGAGACGTCTCTTGGAAAAGCACAGCAGACGCCTGCTTGTATACACAGCTGTCCTTTTTTAATGTCTTGGCAGGGCTATGTATCACATTCAGAGCTCAAGGAGCTCTTTTTAATTCAAGGCTAGTAAAAATAAGTTGCTTCCCTGCAAAATGAAAGCAACTTTGTACAACACTGAAAATGATTCCATTAATCTTTGGTTCCAGATGCTTCAATTAAGACAATATCTTAAATCCCACAATTTCAGTGTGACTCTGCAGTTTTGGAATATTAGTCCTTATTCCTTTTGTGACATTAAAGTGTGAAGTAATAGAAGCAACCTTTCACTTACCTTAATTTCCTTTTGTTTTTTCTTCCAGCTTGGCCTGCTTCTGCCATTGTTTACACTACATCAGACATCTTCTGGAGACGTTATTTGTTCACAAGTTTTCAGGAGGGCACACTCCTCTGAAAAATATGATAAAGGTGACAATATGTTTATCATTTTGTGTAAGAGATAATATCCTCAAATCAAAGCAGTCCTTGGAAGAAGACAGGAAAATAAAAAATAATTTATTTTCTAGCTCCAGGAATTATGATTAGTCAAAATACAAATATAGGAACAATTTCAGGGCCATGTCCCCAAGGACATGAACTGAAATCAATGTCAGTTTTAGCTCGTGCATGTCAATGTCCACTTTGACTCATCCACCCAAGGGGCTGATTGTCATGTCCAGCATATTTTTCAGACTGAATGCTATTTTATTATGAGATATACTGCTGCAACATCTAGCAATCCTGACAGAAATCACACTTCACTTCCTCAGTGTAATATAAATATAGAGCAAGAGACAGGTTTTGCATTGGGAAGCTAAAATCAAATTACAAGTAGAAAAAAAAATATTCTCCTTCTATAGGTGGAGGCCTCAGGAAGGAAGATACAGAGCTGGCCTAAAGCCTCCTGTCTTCCAAAGCCTCCTGAATTTCAATTGTGTGTCATTACTCACAGGCTGTCCTATCTTTTAATTCACATGCTCAATCTCAGTCATTTTGTATCACCCTGCCCCCCATCCCATTCAGTGTGATGTAAAGACCCTCCCTTTAAAAGTTTTGCAATACATTTAAGATTTTAGTGAATGAGATTGACACAGGGCCGTGATAGGGGGCTTGACTCCATTTCAGTAGGAAAGTTCCAAAGTGATTCATGCATGTGGGACTTCGAGACCCACAGTTACTGTTGTCCGCTCGTGTCTGTAGTACATGTACCAGAGTGGCATCACATAAAAAGATTAAAAAGAGAAAGCCTGACTTGCAGTCGTGCTTAGGGGATGGAGCTGTAGCCAGTCCCAGCACACCACTCTTCCCAAGAAGGTACTGAGCATGGGACGCTTAACTTAGGTAGAAAGGCTTTATCCAGTCTCCGGGATGGTTTTCGTTGTTTGGCTGATGGGTTTTGGTTTTCCCTTGTACAAAGGATGGAAGCAGTGACCCCTACACAGGGCAAGAACATGATCACATTATCTCTGGTTGGGCTTTCCTAAGCTCACTGCTTCAGTCATCAAGCAAAAGTAGCTGGGGTGCTGCTTTTTCACAAGAGAATGAAATGGCAGTGTGTAGCTTAGATACCTTTATAGGAACTACATGCCTTTTTTGCCAGGGTTAAACCAGACCTATTCAGTTTTACTCTTTATTATCTCAGCTGGTTTAGCGTTCTGTTTGGCTATCTCTGTCTTGCTTGGAAATGTGAGTTTAAGGTATAGTAACAACTCAGCTGTTTTAACCGGCCCTAGACTTTTAGTAGTACAAGTCAGAGAAACGTGCCCTTCAGCAGCAGAATCAAATAATTTCAGTTCCTACAACAGGCATAAACACATTCACCATAATCCAGAAAAAGATTTTCAATGGCCAGAATTTATATTTATAAAGTCATGGTTTGTACTTGCTTATTGCCTTTTCTAACAACAACAACAAAGTATTTTTTGTCTGTTTCAGGGCTGTGCCTTTTACTGGGGATTCACTTCCTGGATTGCATACTACATCAACCATCCACGATACACGCCACCATGTATGTATAAGTAGAACACAAAATTGACCTTGGTTTTAAAAAGTTTTTGGTACACAACCTTAAGTCCTCCAAAATCAATAGGTGGCCCCCACATGAGATCCTATGAATAATCTAGCCAGAGATTAGCCTTTACTGCCTGTCAGAAGGAAGACTGTTGTGCAGGAGGCACTCCTGCTGTGCCATTGAATGTATGTTCCTGTTCAGCCATGGTCAATAGCTGTCCAGTCTTATGAACTGGAAATATTGGCTAAGTAGAAAAAACACAAAGATCGACATATTTTGCTTATCTTCACAATATTTGTATTAAGAATGCTGAGGGAACTAGAGCTGGCTGCATTTTCTTGGAGGAGATATGTATTTGCTAAAGATACATCATTTTCATGAAAATTAAGAATTTTATGTTTTTTGTGAGAGACCAATGAAAGTCAATCAGACACTGCTTATAAAAATGAAAAAAATTCTATGTTTTTTGCTTCCAGATTCCATTCATCATTTGGTTCCCTCTCATATTTTATTGTTGCACTTCTATTTCTTCATGATTTTTTTCTTCTTGTTTGCTCTTCAAAATTATGCTTCTTTTGAGCATAATTGCCATAAGTTTTGTTTCCTGCTGCTGTACTTTCCTTGCTACACCTTACTCTTTCTTTTCCTCTGCATCTTATACTTATCTATGAGCTTTGGGAACAAAGGCTTTGCTTTGTCATTTTTGTTTACACTCAGTTAAATTACCAATTTTTTTCAATCAAAAATTTCTCCTACATGGCATTTGCTTTCCTTTTAAAATAACACAAAAGTTACATTTCAAAACAATGTGATTCATTGAAAGACAGTTGAATTTGGTGTGGCTTTAACAGTAATGCTGCAAACAGTGTTGAAAGCTCCCTTTACACAGTTTTTAGTGCTCTGGGCCATCAGATCAGTAAGTACAGCTTCTTTATAGAGGAAACCTGTTCTTTATAGAGGAAAACTGCTCAAGAGACAGTTTTCCAACAGAGAAAGCATTCAGAAGAAGTACCTCTAATTGCTTGCTACTGCCCTAAAATGACAATTATAGGTAGATGGGTCTAATGCTGGAGATCAGTGGCCCTCTGGCACAGTTAACTGGTTCAATAAAACACTGATGGTTTATTTCAGATGCAGGAGCAGGTGACCTCCACAGCCACATCCAGCGATGGCTGGTCTGGGGACAGGTAAAGAAAGGCAATTGCAGAATGCTATGCAGGAGTGGTAAATTAAACCAGGCAGACAAAGGGCTGATGAAGAACATCTGCACAGCAGTTACATACTCACATGTTGACATGTGCTGGTTGTTCTGAGGAGGACATTTGAGCGCATGTCCTTGGTACCACAGAGGTGTGGCTTGGCAGCCAGAGAAAAAGGGTTCTCAAAAGTAAAACATCAATAAGTCTTGGTTAGGAAAGTGAGATACATGTGGTTTGTGTCCCTCAGCCATGACCAAGGCCTATTTGAGAACTGTAAACCTTTGGAGATGAACATGATACAGCACTACAGTGGTCTGGGGAAAACAGCAATAAGGAGAGGGCAAGCAAAGGATAGGTAAAAATTGCAAAGGCTAAATATGTTTCTTGCATGGTGAGACTGTGAAGCAGATAATGGCTATATAGTAAAGCCCCACTATTTAAAAAAAAAAAGAGTAATGCATAGGTTATGTCTTGGGTTCTCTGCTCATGGAGGTAGAAGGGCCTATGGATAAGGCTGTGATTCCCAGCCTGGTTCTGCCACTGACCTGCATTTCATCCTTCCCCTTGCCTTTCCAAGGAATTTAACACCACCAGCTGCCTTGACAAAGCGCTTGGGTATATGAAGCTGAGAAATACTAGAAAAAGTTAGGTGAAAAGTACCTTGGTGAAGAGACTGGCATTTCTGGAGTGCTGTCACTATTTGCATTGTCTTCATATTCTGTGTGATAATATCCATTCTTTCTGCAGAGCCTGTCAGGAAAGAAGTATTTCTGCTCCTCAGCACTAGATTAATTTCACCCATAGCAAATCATGTGCATAGCGTAAAATGCAATTTATAATTTCATTTTATTTTCTAGCATTTGGCCACAGACAAGTTTCTTTTGCTGCCCTTGCTTTTCTGGTATGTACAAAAATAAAGTTTTATTAACGATTGTGGAATAGGAGTAACTCACAATTTCACAAAATGCAGTAATGCTGCTATGCATTTGTGTATCTATACACATCCACACTCACAGCCCTCTGTCATTTGACTGGATTTAGTTATAATCTATTAAGGTTTCTAGGCCAGGAAGCCTCCTAGTACTATTTACCTACACAGACCTTAATGTGGAGTACTGTATCCGAGAGCCATGAGAACATAATTAGCATTATTACCACTCATAGTTGTGTAAAACCACTAATATTTAGACAGATTGGAACTTGCCATTTTTAAAGCACTTGAAGAATTACATCCTAAGCAGACTTTGCAATAGTACTGTGCACCCTGAAAACTTAATCTCAACAGCTATTAAAAACAGTAAAAGCAATCCCTGCCAAAGTGGGATAAACCAAGGGAAAGCGCAAGTGATGAAGGACGGCTGAGACAACCGAATCTGATGTTTGCATGAACATAACCATATAATGAGACAGAAGGTCAGTAAGAAAGTCTGACATGGAAATGTCTACTCTCCGCCATCCTCTGTGGGCATTGCACTTGGAAATGCTGAGTATTGGCTTACCCACGCAAGCATGGATCAGCAGCCAAAACAGTCAGCCACTGAAAATCAGATACAGATCAGTTTCCAGAAATACTAACAGGAAGAAAGGAGGGTAATGTGTCTAGGCTCCTTAGGCAAATGCTATTCATAAAAGCATTCAAACAACTCCTTAGCAATATTTAAATGCTTTCGTAAATCGGGACCCTTAATGATCACAGTTTTGGCAGTGTTTGTCTCTGGAGTTGGCCATGCAGTTCTCAGCTTTTCCTGCCCTAATAAGGTATAGCAAAGACAAGCAAAATACTCATATGAAGAAGTTCACGCACTCAATGAGGCTCTACAGATGAAAACAATAGTCCCGTACTGTGGAAACGGGAGGCTGTGGCAGCTGTAGGCAGCGGTGCGCTCAGAGCCTTACTGTCTGCACCCTTCTCAGGCTCTGGGGTTTCTTGAAAGCAAGCAAACCACTTTCCTGAATATTCAGTGCTACCAGTAAAACTAGTCCTTGTCAAAATCTCTGCCTAGAAAAAGCCTCCTTCTCTAATAAAACATCCTCTTCTCAATGTAACGTGCCCTACTATAGCTTTTATGGAAAATGCGTCCATCAGGCAAAGAGATGAGTCCTTTTGGGGGTATTTGCTATAAAATATGGCCCTTCCCCCCTTCAGATCTGCATCAGCACCTCGTCTGTGGTCTGAAATCTTGCAGCTCTTTTGAGAACTTCCTGCCCATGGAAACTTAAAACCTTTCTCTTTCAGACCTTGTTCTGGCAGGTTCCCAGACAATGAATTTAAAACAGCAACACAGAAAACAAAATAATTTGAAGCTGTTTTCACAAGTTTCTAAAACATATGAATAAAATATTTGGAAGATTTCTCTTCTTTTTTTTCTCTTTTCAGGCTAGTCTTTATTACATTTCCTGATTTCCTGCAGGTGCTGTAAACAACAGTACTGAGTAATTTGAAGAGTGTCAGCAGGCCTTCCTAAAAGACTCTCATATTTAGAGAAATTAGTCTAAGCTTTTGCATGGACGTTTTTCTCATAGGGTACACATGAAATACAAAGCCTTTTTTTCTGCAGTTCCTCGCTGCCCCATATTGTGTATCTGAGACACTGACTAAGGACTAGCTTACATTTAGCAGCACTCCTCGATGCAGAGCATTAGCAGCCACATTTCTAAAGGGAGACATAAGAGCTAATTACAGCAGAATGCAGCTGCAGAGTCAAAGGTAAGCTAAATAAAAATCCCTGCAGAAATGCCCCTTGCTTGTTTTACTTAGAATTGATTATAGAATTAGTAGGTGTTAACTATAGTGTGTGAATCTCTCTTGCTCCGCAATAGTATGGGCATTGCACATTTCAATATGTATAGTGTTTCACAAGAACACTTTTAACTTTGAAAATTTTTTCTTTAAAATAATAGCAATCAGAAACAATTATGTTCCTAGCTCATAATTGGAAGTACGTCAATTAAAATTAGTTCTATTGCTATGGCTAGAATTATAGCTTCTGATACGGTATTTTATAACAGAATTTCCTTTTCTGGCTATTTAGTGGTTTACATCTGGTGTTTATGATAGATGACAGCCAATTAGTTGTAATTAAAAAACATAAAAGGACTGCAGGATTTGACCCATGACTACATATCCATGCAGAATAACAGCTTTGCTAATAGAACTGATTTAAACCTTCTAACGAAAGCCACAGAAAACTCTCTGCCAAAAAGGGGAAAATTCTTCAGCAATGCTATATACAATGTTCTTTCAGATAATGGCACATTTTGATATAAAATGAAGTTACATATTCCTTTCAATTAGTTTTAATTGAAGTTTGTTATGGATGACTTTCAGAATTAGCTTAAAAAATTACAATCACATTTGTTTTTTTCCGTATTAATTTTGTGACTTTATGCTTTTAACATCTCTAGGTTTTAGCACTCTTCCTTTTTATTTTAATTTCTTAATTTTTTCCAGCCTTACAAAATTTAGAATGACAAATGATATAAGAAAACATAACTTTTTAACACTGCATTTTTTTCAATTTGAGAGGAGAAATCAGTCTTCAAACCCAGGAATGAGTAAGAAAGTTCAATTCAGTCCGAGATTGAAATGTATACAACATTTTGATTTTCTTCATAAAGCCAGGGGAAAATGAAAAACATAAAATTGGATTGTTGTACTGACAGGCTTTCTTTTTCAGGAATTGAAACTGATTTTCCTTCCAGTTCCCACTTTAAATATGGATAGTAATAGGTTTTAATTCAACAGTAGTTGTAATTGATAAAGTACTGAAAGCCACAAACAAATCTGAAATCACCTTGTATGTATCATGCTGTATAATCAAGTAGGGAGACATGGTACCTTTTCCAAAGATTGAAACCATCTAAATATGAAATACCAAGTTTGAGAGGTTGGTTGGGGTTGGAAATAGCATGACCACAGTGTAGCAGAACCAGGAATGTTACTGGCTCCCTTCAACTGTCAGTTCCCGACTGCTACCCATTCAACCAGTCTGCCCTGCAGAGAAATGCTGCCTGTTTATTCACTCTACTTCTCCTTCCTCTATGGTTTAGGTGGAGAACTGGTTGCTGTGCTCTCTCACCAGCCTAACAAAAGCGTTACGCTGAACACCTTTGCAAGTGCGTGTAGGGAGAGGGTAGGCACGTTAACTCATGATGACTTTACAAAACCAGTGGTCAACCTGCTTCATTTGCAGGCTGGATGAACTCCAAATCCTGACAATGACGTTCAGTTCAGAGAAGTATATTGCTAAATTCCTTAGACCCCAGGAAGCCCCTCTGATGTCCCCAGACCAAAGCATGTTGCACGTGCTGGGCACGGGAGACACACTGAAGGCCTGCCTGCACTGAGCTGTACGGCGATGAAACACGGACTTTCACCCCAGGCTGCGCCCACAGCACTCACTAGACACTTGTGCATTTGACAAAGATCACAGAATGTATCTCCCATGGCAGAGTACATTTTGGAGTACATATTTTCTGGATACAGAGGCTAAGCTGTAACGGGAGGATTCTGGTTATGCACTGCAAGGCAATTGGTGCAGTATTTTAGGCATACAACTGAAAATATGTTTTTAATGTCTTGCAGATGTGTGAAGCTGGAAATCACTTTATCAACGTAGCTTTAGCTCACCAAAATCATTCAGGTCTGTCTTTGCTTCCTGTTTGTCTATGTAAGACTGAAGTGTGCCTAACCTATCCATCTTCTGCTGGTATACCGTAATTTATGTATCTACATCCACAGAATAAAGAAAGATGAAGTAGGTACCATGCCACCAGTGCAACATCTTCAAAATAAATGTGATGACAAAGAAACATTAGCAACACTGTTGTTGTTATAAAGCTTATAGCAAATTCATCTTAATTTTACACAACTGCAATTTAAGTATGGATTTACGCATGGAAGTTCTCTAAAGCATCCTGCTGACTGACAACAGAGGATTCCAGTTTCAATCAGTTTCAAAAACTTTTAAACTTAGATTGCAGAGTTTTTAGATACATGCATCTCATACAAAGGTATACACACACACACATACACAAACACAAAGATAGATTAATACCTTCACAGGCATCAATGTACGTGTGTCCTCTTAAAAGGCTACTCCAAGCATGGGGTTTCAGAGTCTTTTGTATCATGAGAATGAAAGTTATACTATATATATATAGCAGGAAGTAAAATTTAGTTTTAGATAATAATAGTATAATTTCACACTATAACAGCCTGTTCAAGAAAATACTTCACCACAGTATGATCAACTTCACAGACTGAGGTCAGTTTCTATTCCGGAAAGCTTTTGATGTGCTGTGGTTAGGCAGGTGCTTATGTTGTTCGTTGCAAGGGGCCTAATTCAGTTTAAAAGCAGCAAGAGCCAAATAATTCATCAGCGCCTACAAGTATTAAAGAAAGCCTTGTCGCTAGCACTTAAAAATGAAGTGTTGCATATGTGGCATTTTGTGTGAGCATTATCAGTGCCTGTAGAGGAGTCACGCTGTTAGCTCTGGAGTTGTTTTCCTGTTCTACCTTGGAATGAAGGATGAGGATGCAAGAGGGGACAGGTTCACATTCCTGAGTCAGGCTGAATAAGATACAGCTGCATCCGTTATGTCACAGAAGAGTGTCCTTAGCCCTGGCCTGCCTGCTAGTCTGCATTAAACTACTTGTCTCTCTCTTCCTCTGAACAAAGGTTGTATCCTTTGGACATACCAGACTTTTCCTGTAAAATCCGATACATGGCTTGCTAAGCAGCATTCTCACTAGGATAAATACAGCTTTTGCTGTCTTAAAAGATTTCACTGGATCTTTTTAAACAAGTTGTACTCTGGAAGCATTGGCCAAGGGGATGGCTGTTAACATAGGCAAATTGTGATAAGGCTCAGTTGTCCTCCCTGTACTGAAACTGTTTTTTTTCTGTTTGTTTTTGTGCTCCTTTCTCCGTCCCCCAACCCCCCTTCTTTTTTCTTCCCTTTCATAAAGGAAGTAAAGCCTGTTTTCCAAGTCCAACCTACAACCCCTTCACGTGGCTCTTCTTGCTGGTATCCTGTCCCAACTATACATACGAGGTACATGACTTTGTTCTGCTTACATGCAAAGGGTAGGTGGTTACTGTAGTTCAGCTTTTGCCTGCAGAAAATCTGCAACGCCTCCCCACAGCTTGCTCTGCACATCAATCATTATGTTTTGTATCTCAAGAGTCTCCTTGCTTTCACAAGTGTTTTGCTACCAGACCCTTCTCTTCCATCAGCATCATGACGTTTGTGTGTATTCCCATCCACTACAGACTCCCCAGTGATCCAAGGATTTACCACCCATCTCTTCATCTCCACCCAGCACACGGAGGGGATCCTTTCTTGCTATTTTTCCTCTCTCATTTCCAGTACGAGTATCACGCTCTTCTTCCAGGGGGAGCTTCTGGGGAAGCGGTCACTTTCAAAAACTTGCCCTTTTACTTTACTAAAGTATACAATTAACAGTGCCTTTGTCTTTGCAACAGGTTGGGTCTTGGATTAGTTTCACAGTGATGACACAAACCTTGCCAGGTAGGTTTGAAACAAAATGAAGATAGCCTCTAAATTGTTGTTTGCAGAAGTGAATTCTGGAGATCTAAAATTTGCCAAAAAATGTATGGCATATGAAATATTGCCCTCAAACCCCCCTTGTAACATGACTATATAAACCTTCAGCTCTCAGAAAGCTGCAGAGAGCACGAACACTACTTCTTTTGATCAAAACCAGCTCTCTCCTTCTTGTGAAATATTGTTTTTTCTTCTGTTTCCACAGTGAAAACAGACTTTGAAATTTATATAAAAAATAATTCAGTATGCTTCATTTACAGTCAATCATTTTTGATGTAGAAACATTTCTTTGCATTGTAAACCTGGAATAATACTTTTAAGAGGAAAACAGATGTACTCAGTGTTTCAAAAGAGCAAAGACACACACAGTCCTGGTAGCATTTCCCTGTTTGCTTATATCAGCCAGCTCGTAATATCAGCCTGCTTAGTAGCATTTCCTCAGTACTTTCCTGCATCCTTAGAGACTTAAATACCCATACAAATATGGTCCCTGGGACTGAGCTCTCCAAAACATTCACTTTTTAATTATTTTTCCATTCCAAAATAGAAACCTATAAAAGCTGCTTGCAAAAAGTAGCCCCATGTGGTTTACAAATGAAAAAGAAAGGAATTTCAACAGTGTATTAAACTGCATCATGCGAAAATGAAACTTTTAATTTTGTTTGAAAAGATACCACATTTTTGTGCTTAAGGCTCTGGTATGGAAGCGACCTGAAAGTTTGGGGACATTGTAGGGCTGTGTTTACAAGGGCAGGGAGCAGCAACATATGCAGCACACTCATCCTTGCTCTAATTGTCCCAAATATAACTCGACCAGATGTCAAATGAATGTTTCTGGTCCACCAGCTCATTTTAAGGAAGAAAGGATAATGAATTTGCAAAAAGTACCTGTAAAAGCATTCCCCATTCGATGCCACTCAGCCCGAAGGGAGAGGTACCCAGGAAACCACTTAATGGCTCCTGACAACCACAGCAGGGGCCTGGGCATCAACAGTTGTTAGGCTTTGTGAAACCTCACTGCCAGGTGGCTAAATCTGTTCATACACCTACTGCCTACTTGCTCCGGGGCTGAGCTCTCCCTCTATGCAACAGGAAGTTATAGCACAGCTCCCTGTTATGGTTGGGAGTCAGAGCTAAACCCAAAGAAGCGTTATACACCAAAGCAAAACAGGAAAATAGTTGAGAGAAGCCGTGGGTAATTCTGTGTTGAAACAACACAATGCCCAAGGAGCCCTTGTGACTCACTGTGAAGTCATAGGTGATACAGGGTGTGTCTAATAGATGTGACCATCACCTGGGTGAACTCTGATGTGGAGGCTGAGCCTCAGGCTATGGTATATCAGCAAATGCAAAGCTGAGAGCAAGGGCAGAGTTAACTTGTCCCTGCCCGCAAGAACAGACTGCAGACTTTTCAATAAAACACTCTTGTATTCACAGAAACAGATGTTAAAATAAGACATATGATCCTTCCTCCCCCTCGCCTCTTTTTCCTTGATAGCTGGCATTTTTGCTTTCCTGATGGTCATCCAGATGTCTCTCTGGGCCCAAAAGAAACACAAGCTGTACCTGAAGAGATTTTATCCAGAGGTGCGGAGAAAAGCAGCTATGATTCCGATCATCTTCTAAGCTCTTCACTAGAGTTGAAGCCTAAATGTACAGTTCAAGAGCTAACTCAGAGTAAATGAGCCATTTCATTCAGTAACCGAAGTGGATCAGAGGAAGAACTACTGGATATCTTTTTCAGAAAATTAACAGTTCAAGATGAAGAGCTTTTAATTAAGCGAAAAAAACGTAGCTCTTGAATTCTTCGTTCCTGCTAAAAGATACGGTTTAATTAGATTTTCTGTAATGGAGCTAATTGGGAAGGGACATGAAAATTGCTTATATTGAATGTTAGCCTAGATATTTAGCTGGTGTAAATGGTCACAGATGCTGTTAAAATTAACGAATACAGCTCATCTGCATGCATTCAGGTCTGGTGATTTTAAGGTTCAGTGTTAGATGTTGACAAGAGTCTTGGATTTTTGCATCAGAAGATGTTTCACAGCCTTATTTTTATTAAACTGCACAGAAACAGCACGTTCCGCCTCAGCTCCTCTAAAGCATCACATCAAAGAACAACCCCTATGCTGTTAACATAGTTTAGTCTAGCTTTACAAGGTTTTTCTTTCTTTTTTTTTAATTGAATCTCATAGTAAGTTGTTCGAGACAAATTGGCTTAAATTGATCGCTGCAGAGAGGTCTGGCTTTCTTTTATTTTTGGGTAGACAGACCAGCCCCACAATCCCAGGAGGGGACTGCTTGTGAGGTACTTTCCATCTTGCTACTAATTTGCAGCGTGACCTTGGGTACATCATTTAAGTCCATCCCCCTTTCTCACAGTGAACATCACTGGAAATAGCAGAAGACTTTCTCGACTAATAAATGTGTTAAGATCTCCTTGTTCTGTGCCTGGCTGCATCCAAAAACCGTTTAACTTATTTGTATCAAGAACTATGAAACCCTTGGGTGTAAGGTGAACCACAGCACAGCTCATTATCAAAAAGGAAAGGGATCCTACCAAATGCATTTCAGTCCATATCTGAACTGCCTAAGAAGGACACTGCTGAAAGGCTTCAGCTCCCCTTCAATTTGGTCAATTTCTATCTGCTACTTTGCTTTCCAGGACATTATTTTTTAAGGGATTCTCTGGGCTTGTTATTCAAGTCCTGAAAACTCTCTTTAGCTCCATTTGCAAATCAGTGACATCCATGTCATGCAGAAGCACAATTTTAGTTACAGAGAGCAAAAGAACCAGAACTGCTTCAGCAAGTATTAAGATATGGAGAGCTGGTACATTAGGTCCAGTTTTCATTCTATTTCTGTTGCACATTTATCAATGTCTTTTGGTTCCCTCAGGCTGGTGAAAAAGCTTGCCTGAAGAACTTTAATCATTAGAGAAACACCAGAGTACACAAGCAAGGCAGGCAGTTTGTCTCCTAAAGGCGCTGTTATCTTTGCGCCAGCTCAAGTGTTCTAACAAAGTTAATTTGCCCAGTAAATTGGGTTCATATCCCTCTACTAATGTCTAACTTGCAATACTTATCCTATTAGCCACTGTAACTCAATTTCTTCTTGGTAATGTAAATAAATCACTTTCCATATTTTGTAACTTGTAACCTGTGAACACCTAGAATTTTTTATTCCTCTCAATGGAAAACCCGAGTCACAGTGAATATCCAGTTCTCTAACCCAGACTGCTAATAAAGATCTATTTTTTAAAAATTATTTTCTGTACTCTTTAGTCACTTATACCTATCAACAGTATTTTTGAAACCCTTTTTTTTCCCGACAGCGTTAGATGTGTGAGTCTATGTTTTTAATTCAGCTACTGGGATTGTTTTCATTTCGTGTTTATTAAATGTCTCATTTTAGCAATCTTCAAGTTTAAAATAGTTCATGTGGGAGGGTAACTTGCCAAAATTACTTACTTATATGTTATTCTCTTGATTACAATGGCTGCAGCTTTAAATCTGTTGAAGGCATGTTTCCAGAGTGATTCCAATTGCTAGGAGTGTGGTTCCTATTCAACAGTTTGCTTAGGCAAAGGAAGTGCTTCAGGACTTTTTTACCTCTCTGCTTATTAATTGGTCATTCAGTACATGGAGTGGGGGTGAAAAGGGTTTTGACTCCTGTAGTAAATGACTAAAGTTTTAAAATGGGGCTAAGAGCAAACAATATGTAAGAACAAATGAAGATGCGATACAGAAGGCTGTCTCAGATAAACATGGCAGATATTTTGAGATTCACCAATGGAGTGTTGACCAGCTAAAGTTGCTCTGAAATGGCTTCACAAGTAGCAATAAATCAAACTTCCTGCACTTTCGCAGATCTTTCTGTATTATTCTGCTCCCTCTGATTTTCAGGGCAAATGCCGTATGATTAAAACAGGTAAGTTAACTTCCTGGCATGGGGGGACATGTTTTGCTTTAAACCAAAAGTATATAAGAATGGTTGGTCTTTGTTTTGATAAGTGTTTTGGGGACCATACTTTTGGGAAAAAAAACGAAACACCAAACCAAACAAAACAAAACAAAAAACCAACAACAACACAAAAAAGCCCAAGCAAACAAAAAAAGTAAGTATCACTATATCAAAAATTGCAATAGACAGTGATTATAGCCACAAGGGCCATGCACCTTTTGAACCAAAATAATTGCCTCCACACAAAGATTTTTGTGGGAAAGTTTGTCATGACTGTGCTGATTACCTGGGGAAAAAATGCCTTATTGAGCTCTAAATGTACTGGTATTTCTTGTATTAGGGGCTGATGAGGAGGTTAATGATTTAACTGCAATATTTTCTCTTAGGTCTAGTTAAGCACAGACCTAACTAACTTTTTTCAGAGCCATCCGTAGATGGAAAGCATAGGCAAGGCTACACCAATACCAGAATGTCATCATCTTTCAAGGTGAAAGAGGAGTCAACTCCCAACAGGAGCCATCAGATGTAACTCGGGTAGTTGCTTCCCAGTTTGGCCACTCTTAATATGGAGCCTATTAACAGGCATTGCTAGCATGTCACCATTCCAATGCATTGAATGCATTGGTGTCCATGGAAAATAACCAGGACAATGTGAATTACAATTTGCAGTCCTGCTTCTTCATGAGGGCCATGAAATCCACTACCTGCAACAAAATACAATTTGTCCCTTCGAGCTAAATCCCTTTCTGATACCTTATTTTTTGCATCTGGAAAGGTGACAGACTGCAAGGCAGTGAATCCACTCCCCACGCTGCCCTGCCCTTGCCTTTGCTCCAAGGAACAGGACCCTGCAGCTTCTGTCAGCCCCAAAGCTTTCCTAACAACTCGTAGAGGCAAATTACGGCATTTGTCACAGAAGGCAGGAGGCAGCAGGACCACACAGCAGAAAAACTGAGTGGCTGAAGTTGGAGATGCATTCTAGTTACATATGAGGAGCTGGTGCAGTCACTGGCACAGTTAGACCCCCACATACAGCACCAATTCCTCCTCAACACTCCTTAGAAGCTAAGCCATCTAAGCCAAGAGACCACAAATAAAGCGAGATACAGAGACATGGGGCCTACCAGACAGCAGTTTTGTCAGGGACTGCGTAAAAATAAATCAGATGAAGTACTAATAGGTCTTTCCTGGCTTGCTCTCATGGTTGGGACAGAGTGAACCTTCTTGTTACCAGCTGGTGTAGTGCCATACTTTAGATTTGGGATGAGAAACAGTGAAGATGACAGCACAGTAAGGTTTTTGGTTGTTGCTCAGCAGTCAAGGCCCTTTCTGCCCCTCACACCATCCCACCATTGAGTAGTCTGGGAGGGCACAAACAGTTGGGGGAACACACAGATGGACCAGCTGACCCCAGCTGACCAAAAGGATATTCCGTGCCATGTGACATCATGCTCAGCCATAAAAAGCTGGGGGAAGAAGAAGGAAGGGGGGACACTCAGAGTTATGGCATTTTTCTTCCCAAGTAGCCATTACGTGTGATGGAGCCCTGCTTTCCTGGAGATGGCTGAACACCTGCCTGCCGATGGGAAGCAGTTAACAAATACCTTGTTTTGCTTTGCTTGTGTGCGTGGCTTTTGCTCTACCTATTTAACTGGTTTTATCTCAACCCATAAGTTTTTTTCTCACTTTTACTCTTCCAATTCTCTCCCCCATCCAAACTCGGGGGGTGAGTGAGTGGCTGCATGGTCCTAGTTGCCAGCTGGGGTTAAACCATGACACTCGCCCAACAAGGACTGTGCAAATGGCATTGCTCAGCCTGTGGGATCAAAGCATATCTCACAATAATTGCTTCCTGGTCCACCTGGAGAGACTGCTCAACATGCAGGTCACTCCATGTTCACCCTGCAGCTTGCAACCGGTTTTCTTCTGTGATCCTCCAGATGGGTGAGTCTCATCTTTCCCAAAGGATTCCCAAGACTTTCAAATTCATGAGCCTAAAGATAAGTCTTCAGATATGCAGCTCTGCCATGAAAAGCCAACTCAGAAAAGAGCAGGCACCAGTTCAGGCTTCCTGGTTGTACAGGGAGATGTTGTGATGGGGAACTGAAATGGCAGATGCTCCTGTACACAACTTGGCAGCCTATATTTGTATCCCCAGTTTGAAAAAGCCCTTAAGACCCAGCCATATGCTTGTCTTATAAGATGGTTACCACATCTTCGCAGCTGACAGGACTGAAAATGATCTCAGTGATTTCATCTTTCCATAGGGAAAGCAGAGCTTGAAAGGACACTGAAAGCAGGAGAAGTGAATAAAGGCAGATGGTCATCCTTTTTTAAAGATGCTATTATCATCAAAATATCTTGTACTTTCCATTGTTTCGTATAAAGAAAGTGACTCTAAATTGGCTTTTATCACACTAGGAACTGAGATAAAGCAGCCTGATATCAAAGTAGTTCTCTGAAAGAGAGCCTGCAGTGATAGCTAAATATAATAAAATAAAAATCATGGAATGTGAAGACTTCTAAAGCACACTACAAGAGGAAGAAAGCTATAGGAAAGCAAGAGACTATTTATCTATTTATAGTTTTAACAAGTGCTGCTGAACTAAAAATTAATTCAAACCATAAAGAGTTTTCCAGCAGGCTAATACTTTCCACATGATGCTTTATTGGCTTCCCTTTTCTATATTTTCCTAGGCACAAGTTTTGTCTTCAAGCAATATTCCCTGTCATTAACATTCATGACAGCTTTTAGAGAAATGCACTGTATGCTTGTTCCAGTGTTCCACAAATAAACATAAATGAAGTGTTGTGTTTCATTGCACACAGATTAGTATCTACATGAATAATATTTTATTATGAAAAGCCTTGTGTATCACAGGTGAGTGTAAAAAGGCTGCTGTGCAGCTACAATTAAAGGCAATTTTCACATCAGACAGGTTTAGCATCACGGAAGAATGTTTTAATGGTCTCTGCACATCTTCAGCCATATGTGACTCAAACATACAACCGTTTCTCTAGGTATCAGAACCAAGAACCAGGCTAGCCCAGGCCTTTATTATGGTTCCAGTGTTTGGTTATTTATTTGTCTAGTACACCAGAGACTGGTTCTCACCTGGCTCTGCTCTGTGAGGACATCTGAGAAAACATTCCCTAATCCATCTTGTCCAACTGGACAAGCAGTTGTCCAGGTGAGGACCGTCAGTCACTGCATGACTGAAATAATCCTCACTGAATTTTCATGCAATGTAACAGTCAATCTAAAACCTCTTTACCAAAGGAAAAGACAAGTTAATGGGTCCTGAAATATATGTGCTTAGATTAAAAAAAATCTACCACATATTAACACCTCCACAATATCCAGGCTTCTAAGGTATACCTGCTTTTATCTAACTTCTAAAGCCTTTGAAGACTGAGGAACCAAGTAAGAGGAAATCATTTATAGTTTAAAAGAAATATGATAAGAGTATTCAATAATACTAATGAATTCCTTATTCAAAAAAGCAAAATCACATCTTTTGTCAAAGAAATCTGATTGTGAGCTAGCTTCCTCCTAATACACAGTATTATTCCTCTGAAAAAGTAATATAGCTCTACCAGTGATCCCTTTTATTGTTCCGAGTAAACGGCCATACTCAATAAGGATGGCTTTTGTTTTAAAATTACAGGTTTCACCAGTCGGGGGCTCTTTTAAAGCACTACAGAACCGGCTCCAAAGAAAACAGACCACATCAAACATTCATCTCACTCATATTGAAAAGTTGATGAGTTTTCAGTTGACTGGTGAAACACTGTGACGCTGTTACAAAACAAATATTTAAAAAGGTGTCTCTCTCCTCAAGACAAGAATAGAAAAAAAAAGTATTTTTTGTCTTTTCTATTAATAATATGAGGCCATTTTCCAGGTTCAAGGGCATTCTTGTAGAAGGAAACATTGATTAGAGAGCTGGAAGGACCAGAATGTGGTCGCAGTGTGCTTTTAGGGATTAGCAGCTATGTCTTTTTGGAAAGAAATTTCACTCTTTCTGACAACTGAGCTTGACAGAAATGGATTAAAGATGACACATCTCCAATATCGTGTCTAATGAAAAACAAAGTACCTATTCTTAAACCAACGGGGAACATTTGTCACATATACAAACACTATATTCTTCCACCCTCTGGTTTACATCATCTCTTTGCAGAAGGTGCTTTGCATTTGGACTTGTACACCTTTCATTCCACTTCATAATTATTTACCTATTAGAGCTTTGATATATGCACTGTCACAGGAAAACCAACTGTTGATTTCAAAACACTAAGGATGAAGAATATATTTGCACACTTCTAGCCATAGAATCATAGAATGGTTTAGGTTGGAAGGGACCTTAAAGATCATCTAGTTCCAACCCCCCTTATCATGGGCAAGGACACCTCCCACTACACCTGGTTGCTCAAAATCCCATCCATCCTGGCCTTGACCACTTCCAGGGATGGGGCACCCACAGCCTCCCTAGGCAACCTGTTCCAGTGCCTCACCACCCTCACAGTAAAGAATTTCTTCCTGAGATCTAATCTAAATCTACTCTCTTCCAATTTGAAGCCATTACCCCTTGTCCTATCATTACATGCCTTTGTAAAAAGTTCCTCTCCAGCTGTTCTGTAGGCCCCCTTTAAGTACTGGAAGGCTGCAGAGCCCTCTCTTCTCCAGGCTGAAGAACTCCAACTCTCCCAGCCTGTCCTCATAGCAGAGGTGCTCCAGCCCTCTGATCATCTTCACGGCCCTCCTCTGCACTCACTCCAAGAGGTCCATGTCCTTCTTATGCTGAGGACTCCAGAGCTGGACACAGTACTCCAGGCAGGCTCTCACCAAAGAGTAGAGGAGTAAACCAATTTCGGCTCTGTTGCCTCACATATATGTCATTATTTTTCTGCCAGTTTTAGATATCCTTCCAATAGCCATGTGAACCATGACTTGCCAAAAGAGACTTGCCGAACATCCCACCTTAATCCAGTTGCAGAGCACAGAGCTAAATCTCGAAGCAGTGAGTGGCAATACTCTGCGCTACCTGAGTCCTAACTTCAAAATGACTCTCCTTGCTTCCTCTGCAGGGCTGAAGTTATTCAGGAACTTCTTTCTGCAAAAATACAGGTGTAATTCTTCCAGATTTGCAGCAGTATCTTACTATTAAACTATAAATCTGTGACAATAGAAGCTGCAATCCTCTCAGGTACATGTTTGACATGTTTTCTTATTTAGAGGGTCCTAGCAGGTAAAAGAAAGATGGATATTGTACTTGTACAAGGACCAAGTGAACAGGGCTGTAGTAATATGAGAGCTGGCGTCTACTAAGGGGCTCAGTGACTTGGGCATCTATCCCAGAAGAGGGCAGTGCAATAAAGATTTACTGGAATCTAATAAGGGTAATGCTGATCTTGATTATGGATCTGAAATCAAAAAAAACCAGGTAATCTGTTCTGATCCCATGCAAATATTTGCTGGAAGCTGTACCTCAAACATTTTTGCACTTGGTTTGGAAATACCAGTTTTAGAATAGTTCTCACTCGCACTATAGGCACATGACACACTTGCAGAGAGTGATGCAAATTATACAGGGAATTACTGTATGCCCTGTTATTATTTATATATAGTTATATGTCTTCATCTTTTCTAAGGGAAATTAAATGCTTTTCCTACCAGAGAAGTGGTGGCAAAGCTTCCCCCCCTTAAGAACTGTAATACCAAGTTCTTAGGGCAGACATAAGACTTCAACCAAGTGTGTCTAAGTGCGTGAGCTTCACAGAGGGACTTGAGGAGTCATTCACAGATAGGAGATAACAGTCTTCACAGACTGCCCTGGTCCAGTGCTGATGGGCCTGAGTCCACGATGGACCGAAGCCCATCTCAGCCACTGCTCCTCCCTCTCAGAGTGCCTTTGCCCACAGGCCATGGCTCCGGCCAGCAGTTTCAGCGCAGAAGTTCTCTTTGAACGGCTCAAGAGATGAATTGTCACAAGCTGGCCGCTGCTGTGCTGCAGGTGCAAGGCCAGGATGCTGAAGCCAGATGCAAGATGGGCTCAGCCATCTAAATAAACAGCCCACCAAAACTTTTTTCATCCTTGAGCAAGTCATGGATATTTGCTTCTCATCCCTTAGGCAACTCTTGCGGTCCTTCCCAGTCCGTGCTTCATTAAGGCACACATCTGACTCGCTCTCAGTGGCGGATGACTGCCCAGACCAACAGAAATGAGCACATCGGCTGTTGCTATCAAACACTTAGAAAAATGACTGCTTTTATTTACTGGCAAACAGATTATATGAGCTCTAAATTTGGGTACGTGCAACAGGCAATATGGGGCAGTCTTGGCTACTGCAGTTCTGGGGCGTCGGGACTGTAGATGCACATATCATCCAAAAGGAATATCTAAGCAAGCAAAAGGAAATATTTTGTGTAATCGCATTGTCATGTTGTAATTATATGCGAATAACGCATTATAAAACATGTTGACAAGATCTTCCCTTCTCAGCAGCCCTTTGAGCGCTCACTTTTCAGATGTCATTGAGCAAACAGAAATGATGACATTCTTCAGTGCCCACAAATGTACATTTGACATACACAATCAATAGGCAGTTACAAAGAGAGAAAAACTGCAGGAGTTTTCTTATTGGAGATAAGGAGCGGGGGGAGAAACTTTGTTTCCCAGCACCCACCTTCAGCAGACGAAATAAAATTGATTCATTGGTTACAGTACAAGGAGATGAGCATCTCCAGCAGAAATTAAGGGCACAAACAAGGTCACGATACATAAAAATTCCAAGCAGCAGCAGACAGAACTGGCTAAACTGACTGCCATTTTAACTGAAATTGTCAATAAAACGGTCACATTAAGAGGCAGGCTGAAGGACGGTCAAAAGGTTAAGCCAGGCAGGCTGGTAGAGAAAACGTAAAAAACATCCTCTGCCACAAGAAATGTCTGCAGATGGGGCTTCTCCTGCTGCTGCTCTGATGGGGACAAGGGTGGAAAACTCAGGGCAAGCAGGGGTCCTGATGCCTTGATCTCAGGCAAGCCCTGTAGGACTTGCCAGTTGAAGCTACCAAAGTTAGTGGCACCAAAAATCATGCCAGGTATTTCAATTGCTTCTGGAGCATCTAATGAATTTCCCTGCAGTGTTTTTTCTCTCTCTCAATTTCCTTTATCCCCAGAGGATATACTATATGCCTTTATGTTGCAGCAAAATATTCTACAGCCGCAAGAAATGAAAGCCATCTGTTCTTTGAGAGTAAAATGTCTCAGCTAGGATTTTTTTGGTTTAGGGTTGGTTGTTGGGGTTTTTTTTCTTTTTTTCTAATTAATACAACTAATCTATCAGCTTGTTTGCATTCACACACAGCTGAAATACTAAGCATTTCAGCATAAGCTAAGAGAGAAGTTCAATCAATCTAAAATCACTGAGTTTTTTCCTTCCAATTTTTGATTTACAGGAAGTGTTGAATATGTATGTTTACATGAGGAATCAAAATGTACTACTTCCCACCGGGGACCCCCCTCTCCAAATCTCCTTTTTAGGAGTGAGTTGCTCACAGTGCTCCTTTCCCTCAAACCAAGCATCACTTCATTGCTAATTACTGTAAATTACAAGTGCAAGGGGTAGCATTCCCTTGTTTTCAGAGAAAGAACCAGCTGGGCTGAATGCTTCAAACTAGAAAACACCAGCAGAAACATCCACTGACTGCTCAGTACATGGGGGTCTGACATAGCTTGAACTGTGAGTGAACCAATCCTGATGCTCAAGACCACTGAAAAGTCAAAAGCAGCAGCAGGAAGATTCAGCATGCTGTCAAAGGGGGAAACAAATATAGCTGGGAAGCTCTGACCTTTTCTTTAACAAATGCAACATGGTGTAAGAGTATGAGAGGAAAAAGATTATACCATAACTGAGACTTACTGTACACCCAAATTTTTGCTCTGAAAATAGGCTACCCTTATACTTGAAATGGGAGTGTAGACATGGGACCAGTGTCCAGGTTGTTCCATCCATTAGGTGGACGGGGGAGAGAAATGTGTGAGAAACAGGCTGCCTCTTTCTTTACTCCCAGCTGATGCAATGGAGTTTGCCACTAGTATGGGCTCACTGTCCAGGGGCCAGGAGGAAGTAGAGGATCTGATGGAGCAGAGGGTCTCTGAGACCTGCTGGCTCCCAGGGATAACCAGGTGGTGCAATGGGTCACGCATTGCCCCATGCCTTGCCTGGAGCTCTGACCGAGCTAATACCCTTGAAGATCTGCCCTGTCCCTCATGTTCTCCTGCCCTCGACGGTGCTATAGCATATTCCTCCAAAACAAAAGCTGCCCACAGTTGCAGATGGCCATTGTAATCTCCCTGAGTGACAAAAATAAAATAGATGGATGCAAGCAGACTAATGATCTACTCTAGGATGCTTGGTTATGATGCATTGAAAAGAACAGCTGGTTGTCAGCAACATATTTACCAGGAATTTAAAAGACAACAACAGCCATATAATACAGAGGATTTAATGACAGAGTGGAATGAATGCTGAATAAATGCTCCTTTTGATAAACTCACAAACATTTGGGGGATGCAACAGTGATTTATATTCTTCTGGGAGAAATAAACAAATTAAGGATTTCACGGCCTTGTGGAGACCAGATTTTGTAAATGTGAATTTCTGTGTACTTTCAGATTAACCTTTTCTCTGTTGGTATTAGAGGGAAACAAAACATGGAATTTTCATCTTGCAAGGAGCTCCAGATTTTTGGTATTTAGTTTGCTTTTTATTCTGCCATCCCTAAATCAAGTGAGAAAAATCTGTTGCACACGCAAAATGTATTGTGGAACAGAATTTTGAATCTGGTCTACAGTGAAACGATAAAATGACCATACGAAAATTTTACCTTTGTGGATGGCAAAAATGTTTGAGTAAAATGTTTAGTTTTCATAGTGTCAAAATGTTTCCTTGCAACGTGGTAGAATCACTGCAATTCACAGTGCAGAGTGTGACAGTTGCATTTAAAAATGACTTATCATCCAAACTATCAGAAAAGCACTCTGTCTGAATTTGGCTGTTGGAAATCTTCCTGCCGATGTAGGATGACCCTTCCTTCCTTTCATGTGTCAACAGAAGAGCATTTTCCAACAAAAATTATTCCAGAAAATGGCTTGGGCAGCTCCAAGGAATGTGCTGATAACTGAAGGTACAAGTACATGAGTCTATGGCCCTACCTGCCCTCAAGGGTCAGACCTCTTGCATCTGCTCTCCCCAGTCCTCATATTTCTATGCTTTCCAAAGACACCGTGACAAGCAGCACGACACAGCCTCTCCTGGCTGCAGCAGCACTGTTGGTTCTCAGCTTGTTAAACCCAAGCATGCAGAAATCGCTCCCTCAGTCTGCACCCTCCAGTAACGCAACCACGAAGCTCGAGACTGGAAAGACGCACCTTGGTGAGTCAGCAGTTAGGGAGCAGGTAATGCACTGTGAATCATGGCCATCACATTCAGCATATCAGATGGCTCCAACCCAGAAGTAAAAGATCTCTCTCCTGTCCCACCGTGTGGGTGCTGGTAGGATTTGAAGCACATCCCATGGGGATGACCAGATCAGCCTCCCTGACCAGATCAGACTCTTGAGAGAATTTCCCCTTCCGCACGTGTGACTTGGTGTGGGCAATGACACTGCCCAGGTGGCTCTCAGGGGTCTGTTATGGGTCAGGAAGCCCTAAATACATAACACCCCAAATCAGACATTGCCAAAACGCTGGCAGGACTCTCAGACATAATCAATGAGTAGAGTATCCTGCTATTTACTGACAAAACTTTTTCCTTACTTCTTAGCATATGATGTTGCTGTCTTTTGCTGAAGTTCTTCCTGAAATTCAATTCCTTTCCTCCTACCTCACCATCAGACACAAACCTTCAGCTGTAAACATGCAGCATTTTTACTGTGCTGTCATCACCACCACTGTGCTGAAGGTAGCTATTCTGTACCCTCACCAACTGCTACCCGCATTGCTATTAATCTGCATTACATGAGCGTGCAGAGCTCTCTGGTTGCTATCCTGAGCCAAGACACAGGGACATACTTAACCCCAAACAGACTGCAAGTCCCACACAAATCAATGGGCCAAGACTTCTGCAGCCCTCAGTACCTGACATTTAACACTGAAAGCAGTATTAAAGCACTTCCCCTGCCCAGCTATGTGAAAAGGCCATTCTTTTAGCATTGACAAAAAAGTTCATGAACTCAGCACGGGAATAGTGCTGCAAGTTCACCAGGGTGCCTCTGTCTCTTTCTGTTGAATGCTGAAGGAAGCAATGATCCATATTTCCTACCACGTGCTCCGTTCCCCTAGACAGCTCACAGCCTCCTCCTGTTTCCCATACTTGGACCTGTTGTTGTTTATTAGTTGCTACATTAGCACCTGAAGCAAAGATCAAGACATCATTATGTTAGATGCTGTAAGCAAAAATAAAAAGGAAAACAATCCCTACTCCCATCTGAGCATGAGGGGAGGCAACAAATACAACAAGGTATGAAGGCTATACATCTTGAGTTATGGAGGACAGTGTGGGAAGAAAAAATCCTTCCAGATTTTCATTACCAAACTCATTTGAGATAAACTGGAAGCACGATAATTTCTTGGAAAGGAAACAAACTTCGTACACTTAAGTCTATGCTGCAACAAGCAAAAGATAAGAATGACCTTTGCTTTTAATGTGTTTGTCTTTCCATATCCATTCATAGACAGTGAACCCAGCCTATTAGCACCGTTGGTCTAACACTAAAAGTCAATTTGATTTAACCATACTTGCTGGCACTGCAAACTGCCTGACTATCACTCAATTAGAAAAGAGACATTAGCTCAGGTATTGCCTAGAATCTAGCTGCTCCCTCGCCTTTGTAATGTACCCAAGATTCTGCTTTAATTCAACATTCTGTAATCACCTGGGTTTAAATCAATCCAGGGTTGTCAAAAGCATATGGGATCAAATGAAAATGTGAAATTTAAAATACAAATAACCATTGAAGGTAGATTTTAACTGCTAACGCTGTATCATTACAGCAAAGTTGATGTCATTTGCAGCAACATTAAAGCAAGTGTTATTAAGAGAAAATGAGGCATTTGTCAATGAGTGTTTTTAGTGTCATTGAAGGTCTCAGAATTAACACACTTGCAATATTTTGACTAAAACAAGCTCATTCAAAGGCTCCTTCTACCACATTAGCATCTCATTAGACTTTGAGGATGTTTCAGATCTTTCCTCCTTAACTAGTAAAGGAAGAAATCGAATTCCAGTAAGAACGGTACAAAACTGTGCAAGTGTATTATTTGCTGTTGCATGTACGCTTTGAGATGAAAGTACTCAGAATAGAAAGATCAGCCTTTTTGCCAGAAAGTATAAAACTTAATTTCCATGGTCCCAAAAGGAAATATGAGCCAAGTTCTGATATCGCCAGCCATTACCAAAGGATTTTTGATTATATTAATTACCCATTACCTTTTATAGGGCTATTTCTTCAGTGAGAATGCACCCGCTGAGATTAGAGGTCTGTCTCCAGCATCATAAAGTTAAAACAAGCTGCTAGTGAATATCACAGATGGGTATACATTTATTGTGAGAGCATTTTTCGAATATTCAATTGCAGGAGGAAACTTCTGAAAACTAATCTCAGTCGTGTGCGGAGTCATTAAAAAATGTATTCCTCTGTCCCTTCTCCTCCAAACACCTCTAGTGCCTTGTACATACAGACATTTCAGTAAAGAAACACCCATGGGAAACCCAACCTACTGCATACGATGCGAAAAAGGACGGATACATTTCCCCCTGCATGGACAAATATCTGGATTTTGTTCCCAAATACTGGTGCATCACAGGCACCCTTCCTAGACCATCCTGTTTTCCCCTCTGCTTCCCATTCCAAATCCTTGCATTTCCCATCCTCTTTAATACAATGCTTCTGGACAGAACTGTCTCAAAAAGATTACATTTCTGCAGTACACCGCAGGGAAACTTTCTTACCACAGGAAAGCACGTTTGAAAATTAATGTCTAGTTCTGGCTGCGCACCTCTTGGTGTTCCTAATAAAAGCCCATGTTACACCTGGGCGACCTCCCTGCTGAACATTACAAATGGAAATGTGGTGAAGTCAGGGAAAGGCTCATGAGCACATGAAAGGTTTGGGGTACAGCTGTGGGCAGCCTGGTCCTGAGCAGAGCACAAGGCTATGGCCACGCTGCGTCACATGAAAGGCCCATCTGACCTGGTACCTTGTCTTCAAAGGCATCCAGAAAGGATGACAGAGGTGGAACACAATGACAAAGTGATTGCATATGCCTCAGGACTGTGACTCAGCAGGTGTATCTGCGTGGGCAGAAGCAGACAGGTCTTGTACAATCCAAAGAGCCAAAGCGAAAATATTTCTAGGGCAGAAAACATGTAACACCAATAGCACATATGCCCAGGCTTAAAAGATCATACCCTGCTTAAAAGATCTGCATCTCGCAGGCTACAGTCGGTGTACATCTACCCGATCCCAAGCACAGCAAGAGACACAAACTGTCATCTTATCTGGGGTCTTACACCTATCTAGCTAGTTTTAACCAAGACATACACCCCTACCCATTGCACACATTCTTCAGAATACAAAGCTCTCCTTCTACTACGCTGAAATGTGTGAAGAGGAACTACAGGTTTCTTTCCCAAATGGTTTGCAGTCCTGCTAAATTCTATTCATAAGTCCTAAGCGGCTCGTGCCGGGTAGACAGGGCTGGCATCCTCATTTACTGAAGTCCACGTGTAATGAGATACAGAGAGGCTATGGGAGGCTTACAGACAGGGTGAGATAAAAGAAAAACACATGAAGATGCGGGTAGTAAGAACAAATGCTTAAAATCATAAAAGACTGTGATATAAATACAATTGTGCTGAAATGCACACCGAGTAGGCTCTACCCTGCCACTGTGAGTGCCATCCCTTTCAGCTGAGGAAGGTCTGGCTCTGTGGCTTATTGCTCAATTATAAAGTTAATCAAAGAACTAATTGAGCTTGGTCAGCTTGGTCTTTTGAGCCTTTTCTTATGGATTAACTTTTATTAGAGCTAACAGAGGACATGAGGAAGGCTGTAAAGGGCAAGGAGATTATAAGCCTAGTATGTGAGGAGAATGATAGCTGTGTGGCATATTTGTGAAGACAAAATTGGGTTCCAGGAAGGAATATGACAGAGCCATGTACCTTTTAAAGCCCTATATCCCACATGGCATTAAGAAATCTTTCTTGTGGTGTTTTGCCTTCTCTACTGTTTGTTTCTCTAACTGTGTTCTGAGCCTTTCTAGCCTGTTTGCATCAAACCAGTGCCCCATGGGAATGAGATATAGTATCCACCTGTAACTGAAACTAAAGACTATGTGTCTTTTCTTATGACAAAATGATCTCAAAGAGGAAACACAGGTATCTGCATGATGTTAAAAATCTGCATATATAATAGCATTTGCATGAAAAAAAAAAACCCATGACAGAAAGAGCCCAGCAATAATAAGGGCTGGCTGTGCAAAAGAAGGATGATTTATTCAAGATGCCACTAAAAGTGAACTTGCATTATTGGATATGGCCTTTGAAATTAAGGCACATGATTAAGTTATGTGGAAAACCAGCAATGAGTCACAGTTCCTGACAATTTTGTACCAGTTTTTTCTCTGAGACTAATAGGGAGAAAAAAAAATTTGTTCTGTACTTCAGAGAAATTAGAATATTTTATCTTTAAAAATTGTTTTGGAGAGCACACATTCTGTAAATGCCTTAGCTCATACTGGATAATGATGAGCAAGCTAAACAGACTTTCATGCTTTCTAAAATGTAAATATAAGAAGGCATTCTTTTCTCTTTCTGCTGATCATGCTATGCTACAATTGCCTTCCTTTTGGCTGTCTAAATAATATTCTCTTGATGAAAAGGAAAGTGTTCATGGGAACTCCCATCAGATAGTTACAAAGGAAAAAACTGTCTTATTTAATGCACAGCAGCAAGGATTCAAAAGGAAAATATTGAAATTGAAGGTGCTTCCTGGCTATACAATTTTTGCTCATCCCTAGTATGAGACAAGAGCTGCTGACTGGGAAATACATGGCTAGTGTAAAGTTCAGAGTCGGGTGTTCGGGTACACACGCTCACTTCTGAAGGCTGATGTAAAATAGGCCACTTCGGTGACTCTGATTCCCTCCTTCCAGGAGAGAAGAGTATCATTTCCCACGTAAGACCACCCAGGGAGACCTTGACTGAAGTTCAGGGGACAGTTCTTGCCAGCTCTGTGCAAAAATATAAACCCAATAGGGCACAGCTGCAGGATGATCAAAGAAATGATGAGTTTGGCTCTCAAGAGTGAACTAAGAGTGTTTGTCTTAGCTTAGCAAAGCGGAGGCCGAGAGAGATCTGATTGAGCTCTATAAATACATCGGGGTAAGCATCAGGGAGCCAGAATAGCAATTTAACTTAAAGAACAATGTTGGCATGAGAACAAATGAGCATTAATTGGCATGAATAAATTTTGGCTGGAAAGCTGAGGGTGATTTCGAGTTATTTGAGGAGTGATTTCCTGGAACAGCCTTCCAGTGGGGGTAGAAAAAGTAAAAATAAACAAAAAAAGCAACAAAAAGCAAACATCAAGGAGATTTAAGGTAGAGGCTGATGCATGCCTCACTGGGATAAGACAGCATAGCCATCTGTGATAGCAGCAGACAGAATTTAAGTGATCGTTTCCTGCCCTACTTTTACACATTCATTTTCTTGGTGGGATTACCATTTCCAGAAACTACTTCGCTTTGCAGTTGGGCATGTTATTGACGCTTTCAAAGAAACGTAAAGATGTCCTAGGAGTGCAGATGTTGCTCCCTGGTCAAAGGTGGT